>JAGFMF010011581.1:937640-998252 GCA_019455555.1 Galemys pyrenaicus | reverse complement strand
GCCTGTTCTGCTCCCCACTCTCTGTGGTGGATCCTCTCACCCCCCACACCTCTGGCCTGTACCCCAGTGCTTGTATGCATAAATAAATAAATCTTAAAAAAAAATAACTGGTCTTTTTACTAAAGATAAATTGTGACTAGAAATTAGGATATCTATGATACCAAAATGAAGGAAGGTTGTGTATAACTAGATTGCCAGAGTATCAAAGCAGCAGGGATTTTATGCAAGGAGGCAAAGACACAATGGTCAGCACCAAGGGTAAGAATACCATCTGTCTGAGGGTGTCTAAAGTGTAGAGGAACAAGTGGTATTCCGCTGACATACCTGTGGGAACTTTTCATGTGTCCTGTGGTCTTTTCAGTATTTTCCACTTTTTGATTGTTCGTGTTTCAGTTTGTATATTTTATTCTGACCTAACTTGAATTCATTTTCTCTCCAGTTTAATCTGCTTTAAATCTATCTTAATTTCATTTATTTTACTTTAATTTCTAAAATTCATTTCATTTTATTGTTTCTAATTCTCTGCCAAAAGTATCATTCTTGTAATTTTTCAAAAATGTATTATGTGATGCTTTAAAAATGAATTACATATACTTCTTGTAGGTCTATTACCATCACCTTTTCTTGTTGTCAATCATCTATCTGTTGCAAAACTACCTTTTAAAATCAAGTGCAAAACTTTGTGCAAAAAAACACACAAATAATTAAAAAATTAGATTATATTTCTTGTGTAGGAAATTTATTTTTTATTTATGGCAGATACTTTAGACGAAGCAAATCACCTTAATCCAAGTTGAGGTTAAGCTAATTCAATAATGGGCTTTTGGGTTTATTCTGGTTCATTTTTAGTCTTAGAAAACATTCAGAGTATCAGCTGAGATTTTCAGGGCATCTTCATCTTGGTAGTATCTAAATTCCAAAATTGTTACTCAAGTCTTATAAGACTAATATTAACTCTGATGAGCTTCTTAGTCCACCACCTGTAAATTTTACATGTGAAATGTTTGAGTGGCAGAAAAAAAACACCCACAAATCCTGAGCTTACTTCTTTTGGTTTTCATTCTGTGTAATATCTTGGTTTATAAGTTTTCTTAGCCTTATTTGTTCTTTAATATCCTTTAAGAGAAGTGGTCTCCTTTCTCTCTCTCTCTCTCTCTCTCTCTCTCTCTCTCTCAGATTGATCTGAACTCAGTCATTCATTCTTTGCCTGAAATATTTTATTTAATAATAAAAAGGTAAATAACAAATGATTTTTGGAGGAATATTTATAATATTTAATGTATTTGTTTAGAAATAAAATTATAAACAACAAACACTTAAAAGCTTACATTTATAAAATATCTAAATAACTCCAAAGAAAATATAATTAAGAATAATATAATGGTATAAGCAGGAATAATGATTAAATAAAAGCAAAGCAGATTTAATCAGTAAATAAAAGCTAGTCAGTTAAAAAGAAATGACCAAAATTTTGAAAAAAATTCTTAATTTCAAACACAGAGATAAGAGATTTTGCTCAAAATAATAAAATGACTAACAAAAATGGCTTACAAATAATTTGAATAAAACTAGGTTCATTGCTCAGAAAACATTAAGGAAATTAATTATTTTCTAAAAAAGTAATTCTGCAATGTTAATTAAAAAATAGAAAAGTTGAATAGAAAAATTGTCATAGGAAAAAAATTTAAAGTAATAAAAATACATATCTGGAAAAACATCAGGAAAAAATACTTTCTATGTATGCATTTCACCAAACCTTCAAAGAAAAAGTAATTCCCATGTTATATAAAATCTTCCCCATAAATATGGGAACTTCCCAGTTTTATCTAGTGAGAATGATATAACCTGAAAATGAAATCAAACAGGGATAGCTCCAAGAAGGAAATTAACTCTACAATCAAAATTATTATGAAACAGCTAAGTAAAATTAACAGTCCTTGCATTAAGTATATTCTAAGAATATAAGTGTCTCCAGTATGAGGAAATCAGTTTTTGTACATCTTTAACTCACTAAAAGAGAAAAAACATGATTTTCTTACTTAATAGTAAAAATAACAAACCTTTGGATAAAATGTAATACCTGCTTTAAAAAAATAGTATGCTAGCAATAGAAATACATTTTTTTAGTTAAAAAAGATTAGACTGACATATGTGAACATATAAAATTTAAAAAGTGTGACTAAAGACACTGAATAAATAAAAGAAAAATGGCAAATGAAAACAATATATTTTCAAGATGGGTGATATAGAGAAAGCACCTCCAGATGATTATGAAAAAGAGAAACTTGCTGACAGACATCAAAGAAAATACCGTAAAAAGTAAATTAAAAATTCCATAAGTTTAATGGAAAAAAATCTTTCACTTCACTCACTATATTCAGAGAATTACAGACTTCAGTAGCACATCATTTTTACTCATCAGATTGACAGACATTGAAAAGATTGATAATGTCCAGTTTTAAAAGAATATTGGGAAAATATTCACCTTCAATAAAGTTTTTGAGGAAGACCTGAATTTATTAAAATGAATATCTACTCTTTTGATTCTGCTCCTATTTTGATTCCACTACTCCACTTTTAAGAGAATGTAATACACTTGCTTTTGTATAAATATATGTGGATCAGGTATGGTTGACTTTGACTTATTGTAGCAGAGAATAATTTTATAAGTAAAATAAAATATATTAGGAATGTTATATTTTAAAAAAATAACCATTGGTTAGAAAGACATGTCATGTCAGTATGGAATCACTGTATATCTGTCGGTACTGGGTAAGGAAATGTTAGTTTTTTCCAGGCATTAAGAACATGGTTAGAGTGAAAAGAGAATTTGGCCCAAAAGGAAACATTTAAATGTTATTTAGGGAAATAGCAAAGAAGGTTGAGAATGAGTTAAGGAGTTAGGAGAAAGTCAGGAAAAGAGATTATTCATGATGACTTTGATACTGTTTACAGCAACTGCAGTATCAGATATGAGGGAGATAATTATAGTGGGGTCAAATATCGCTTACCATGAAGCAGACATTTCTAAAATGACTATCATTACACTCAACAACTTATCGTTTTGTTGTGCATCCCAGGGGGAGATTGAAAGGGAACAACAGAAACAAAAACACACTTGGAAATTACAGTTAACTCCGTCTTCTTAGATTAACCTCTTGGTGAGTCTGCCCTCTCAGTCTGCATCTTCACTAGACTGAATGTAACATCTCTGTGGTTGAGGTGTTCTTTTCCCTGCTCTTTGCTTGTTTAAAGTTGTTAAGATTGCGACACCTTTTGTGGAAAATTAGGACAAGTGGTAGTGTCGAGTGCAATGCCAGAGTGAACAGAAGGAATAATGGGACTTCAGGCTCTCTATACAATCCTACACAGAAATTGTTTCTCTAGTCCAAGAGGTTATGATCATTCATTCTGTCAAAGTCCCCCATGGACGTTATATGCCATCGGCCCTTTACTGTTATCATGACGATTGTGGAGATATAGCACACAAACACACACACACACATCTGTATGTAAATGAATATACACATTTTCCTCATTTCCTCCCCATTTATTTGATTGCATTTATCTTCTTTCACAAATAAGCCTGGAGTATTTAGGGGAGGAGAAGCAGTTGCAGAGATACCTTGCTTTTTGCTTGTTTATACAAAACATGAGTATTTATAATAGTTAATCCTCTTTACCAGACACTTGTCAAAGGATTTCCATGGATTACATTTAATTATCACTACAATTCTGTGAGGTAGCTACTTCATCCCCTTTTTAAAGGTAAGACTAAGTAGTGTGTCAAATTTATTTGGTCAGGAATTTAGTATGTGAGAAACAGGTATGGATCAGTTAGGTCTATCTGTTCAACTTCAGCTAGGCTACCTTAAACTATACTTTCTTTTACGGTCCACATTTGTACTCAGGGTTTTAGGCTCTTATTTCTTAGACATTCTGAAGATACAAAAGAAATGAAAGCTATACTATAAAATTTTGAAAATGGGATGCGATATACACAAAGGATGAAATATTAAGAACTATTAAAAGGTGTTTATGAAGTTTACAGTAACTTGAGCAATAGATTTTTGCAGAAAAATAAGGACTTGGATTCAAAATTAAATGATGCCTTTGCATCTATTGAGGGGGGAAGGAGTTTATTTATTATGATCTTAAGAACAAGAAACTCAAGGCCACTGAAAATGATACATTTTGGGTATTAAATTTTCCTTTTTTTATTATCAGAAAATTAGTGTTGAATTAGATTACTGGTCATACCTTTAGCTTATTCATAGTGATTGTGTCCTGTGAGTTAGGCTTGACACAGCAATGGGATAAGAACATGAGAATAGTAGTGGGCTGTTCAGATGTTGTCAGTACGGAGATGACTATTATTTATTCTGAGCTTTTTCTTTCTTTGGAGTCATAGTTTTTTTTTTCCTGTAAAATACATATTGCCATATCATTTATCTCTATTCTTCAATTAGAATCTTCTTTCAGATACCTAGGACTAAGTAGATCTATATGAATGAAACTATAAAAAATTGCTAATAAATAAAAACAAGCCTTAAATAAAGAGACATGCTTATTTTGAAGAGGAGATTTTACTATTTGAAAATATTTTATTTTCCCTAAATAAATATGCATTTCTGCCACATCTCAGTGGTATATTCTGGGGTGAAAGGAAACACTATAGTTTTCAGTTTACTTGAAAGATTTGGAGTCAAGTTGTTCCAATAAAGCTACAAAAGGAAAAATAGAAGGAAACAGTCCTGATGAAAGACAGGGAAATTCACAAATATGAATAATAGAAGTTTGAAATAACTAAGTCAAGAGAAAAATAACACGACTGAATAGACAGTCCACTAAGAGGCCATGACATCAATATGATAACAGGAGAATCCCAAAGTAGTATGGAGAGAAAAGATTCACCATAGTGCTAAATAACACATTATTGTAAAATAATTTAAAAATACTAAATCTCATATACCCATAAAACAAAACAAATATAAAAAGTACATAACAATGTTTAAAACATTTAACAGATATCAGGAAAATATGTTGAAATGTAGTATCTGGATGGACAAGAAGTTTCTAAGAATTAAAACCTTAACAGAAAAAATCACAAAGAAACAGAATCTAAATTTTTCTGTAAAAAAAAAAGTAGCCTGTTCATATATGAGTAAATTCATTAGGCATGCCATTCAAAATGAATTGGGAAAAATATTTGTAGCAATTAGGCCCACGATTTAATAAACTTACTTTAGTTCTCTTTAAAAATAAATCTTAAAAATGTTTTAATTGAAAATGTAAAAGAATACGAGCCAGAACTTCTAAGAAAGAAATGCAAATATATATATGCGTGTGTGTGTGTGTGTGTATCCTACAAAATTTGCTAAGCACAAATATCTTACTACTTAGGAGAAAATATTGAAATTGTCTCACTCCAAAATTTTTGTGAACTAATGCAACTAGGAACAATCTTTCAAGAAAGTAATTAAAAATGCAGTTCGACAGCCTCCAAAAATTGTATTATTTGACATTGTAATTTTCTTTCCATGAAACTTTCAAGAAAAACAAATCATAAATTTTAACAAAAATCTTGCTTATCCAATTGTTCTGAAAACATGGAAACATTTAAATTTTGGGAAAAACAGGAAAACTTATATATTTTATGATAATCTCTATGACAGAATACTATGAAGTCATCGGTTTGGTACTCAAAGAATAATGCCATGGAAAAATCCTCATACTATAACACTAAAAAAAGAATAAGAAACAATATTTTATATTTTATTTGACTTGTATATGACCAACATGGTTACATACATATTTAATGCATATTGTATGCATGAGTCAATCTGAAAGTAAATATGCTAAATATTAACAGGGCTGTCTTCAAATAGTGTGATTAGAGGTGGTTTTAATTTTCATTTTATGTATTTCTGATTTTGCTTACTTTCCACATATGCATATACTGTATTTGTAATCAGAAAGTCTTCAAGAAAAGCAATATCTGAACAAATAATTACAGAAAAAGATTATCCCTCCATTTAATTGCCTAAAGAGATAAACTGATTATTAAAATTCCAGTCCTTAGACAGCAGGTTCAGGGAATTAGTTTGTCATCCAAAGAGGAGTTTTAATAGTCTTAGGATCATACTACATGGAAAGTGACAATACTGCCAATATAAGTTTTAAGGTCAGGTCAGCATATGGATACTGAAGTCTCTTACGGGAAATGCAGTTAATCAATATATAAGATTACTCTTTTCTCAAATGTAGTGGCAGTGTAGAATATAGTCAAGTAATTAATGATATAGAAGAGATTCAGTTTGCTCATTCTTTAAGCAAGAGAATTTGGAAAAAGAATGCTTTGGTAATAGAATGAGACTGGAAAGGAAAAGAGTACAATCTGTTCAATCTCTGAATTGCGTTGTTGTGGAAGATAGCATAGGAGGTTCGGGACAACTGGGGGAGAATTTATTGAGTATCTGAAATATACCAGCTCCATTTTCTCGGCCTTTCTGCCATCATATATCTGGGTTGCATTACAAGAACACTGTATTCTGCACGGAGCTAACTTTGGTGCATGAGGGATAAGTTTTACAGTATTTAGTTATCATAGTGCCAAGTATTCTCTAAAATCAGAGCCCTTATGTATTCCAAACCTCTGCTATAATTTACCAAGGAGTCTTTGGTGTCCACTTTCAAATCCTGCCATCGTGGGTCCTTTGAGAACCCTGAATTTCTGTGACTTTCTTCAAGATAGTATATCAGGTATCTGCCTGACATCGTGGGAGCATAAGGGCATCTGTTGAAGCAAGAAGAAGACCATGGAGTCATATTCTCTGATAATGTTTATTCCACATCTGTGATTTGTGTCCTACAAGGCTCTTGGGACTTAAACCACATGTGCTGTATTTGCATTAATGGGAACTTGAGAATGAGAGGCCATAACACTATTAAAATGTTTAGCTTTCGCTCTCCCATCACACAGACACATGCTAATAACTACTCCCAGACCTTGTATCATGGTGCTGCAGGATGCACCGTGGAGAGTACTCACTGTTTCAATACAGGGGACTTAAAAACAAAGAGCTGCCATCTCTGCCTCTGATATTTTGCCAGGCTTTTAACTTCTCTGTTTTTTCCCTCTTTAGATCTTAGTGAGGTATCGCAAATGTATTCCAAACAGTACATTACCCCAAGTCTTTGTTTCCTCTTTTATAAAGAAACTTTTGCTTTAAGGTATATTTAGAAAAACCAAGGTCTAAGCCAAATTCCAAAGAACCACATCCTAATTCTACTTTCAAATGGCAGGAAACTACTTATCAGAGCACAATCCCCTGTACAGGATTATTGATTATGCAGGTTTAATTGTTGAAAATGTGACAAAGATTCTGAAGTCTTTCCATAGGGTTAAATACACAATTGCTAAATTATATACTGGGGCATTTGGAAGCCTCTCATAAACCAGAAAATGGAGAGAGAAAGCCAAGGAACAGAGCTTGAAGATCGCATCTTTCATTACTCCCCAGGCCAGTGCTTTTCAAATTGCATTCAAAATCCTTTAGTGGGTCATGAAATCAATTTAGTGATTTGGGACCAGCATTTTTAATGAAATCAACTAAAGAATGAATAGACTGAAATAAAAATATCAGACTACATTATATATAGTAAGAATTATTATTTTATGAAACAGTTGTTTTAATCATATACATACATACTTATATACACATGATGCATAGTAAACATATTGCAAATATCTGGAGAGATAGCTAGCTATGATTGGGGGTTGTGACTGAAAAAGAAAAAAGAGATAGTGAGTGGAGAAAGAGGTGCAGTTAACAATATAAAATACATTTTTTATCATCAATCATGGCTAAAAATGTTTGAAATCTATCACCAGACTTTATCTCTGGAGCAATGGCCTCTATAACTTTAAAATAAATTCTTTGCTAGGGCCTTTAGTTAAATTCACAAGCTACATACACACTAATCTAATCTCAAATATTTTTACAAAATTTTTTGTGGATGAAACGCAGTAAGATTCAGCTCCAGTGCCATGAGCCATCATCAATAGTGACAAATTACATTGCAAATATTGATTTTAAAGATATGAATAAATATCTTTACTGCCCTGCTCCTCCTAGAGTGATAAATCATATAATAGTAGTGAGCCTCAAAAATTGGGGGACCAACTTACTATAGTGGTGATCTCTAGATATCATTTATTGAAGGACTGAGATTATTTCTTGTGATCAAGAAAACAGTTAATGGCAACAGAACCATCTTGATGAAGCAGAAAAAAAAAACAAGAACAACGATAGTCAGGACAGGTGCTAGGGAAAATTCTGAGCTAATGATATTGGAAAGAAGTGTGTCTGTTGGGCAGGAATAGAACCAAAAGCTCAGATGATAGACTACAGTCCAGGCTGTTAGAGTTCTAGTGTGAGTTCCAACCTGAAATAACAAGAATAGTTAACAAACCAATTGGATAATCAATGAATACACAGAAAGGGCTCATTTTTGGATACTCACATGACCATCTGTCTTGAATGCAAGTGTGGATTATTGTTTGATTACATGTCTACTAAGTTAGGTGGCTAAAGCAGATGGAAGGTGGAGTTAAAGAAGAGAGAGCCAGTGAGAGAGATGCTCAGCAGAGCCCCAGTTCCTGAATGGGATACTGGCAAAAGGACACCTGCCAGCTGAGAAGGTCTGGTGTACTATGTAAGCGACAAGATTAGGGAAGTGGAAGCCAAAAAACCAGATAAGGATGCACTCGAGAACTGAGCTTCCGCAGAGAATGAATATTGAGAACCAAATGTACTTTCAACTGTCAAGGCTTGGGTTCACATCAAGTCACCTTAGGGTGAGTTGGTCTGAATCAAAATGCCATGCTACTCAGAAGTCTAGTGTGTAAAATCAGAGAAGCAAGGTGCTTGATCTGTATGGGAAGAAGAAAAAGTGCCTAGACCAGAAAGAGCTTAAAGGTCCGGGAGTATGTGAAGGAGTCACTCTACCTCCATTAGAAGTGGTGTATCTTTGTTTCAGAAGAGTTGCATTCATGACCTTAGAAGACAAGTTTGTGTTGACAGAGAAGTTGAAATACAGATCCATTTTTTTTTATTAAATTAATTTATATATATATATATTTGACATTGGTTTTAAGAGGACTTTTCCATATCTCTAACACTCTGGTACGGCTCTACTGATATATCTGCTCAGCAATATATCCTCCTGCCTAACGTACCATATAAAATTTAGGCTTTCTAAATTTCAATGACTTTTGTCATCTGAATACCATATATCTTCAGTCTTAACCTTAGTAAGCAGAGCTATCATTCATTCCATTTATCGAGGTCCTGTGGCATTCTAGGTGCAAAGCCAAATGCTAGAGAATCATGGTCTTTGTCAGGGAGATTAAAGTATAGCAAGGGTTGAACCAAGAAAAGAAATAGTGCAATAATGAGATAAGCACCATGATGGTGTAAGTACACTTCTTTTTTAACCTCCAATGTTTAGAAAAGCCTTGCCCGAGTAGATGTTTTCTGAGTAGTTCTGGAAACAATAGGAGGAGTTTATAAAATCCAAAAACAGTAAACCAATAAGTCAAATAATAGCAATACTCTTTTTTAGTTCTTACCTTTTGCCAGATCCTATGCTAAAATATTTCAGTGATTTATGTTTTCTATAATCTGCACAATGGTCTTGTGAGGTAGGATTTATTATTTTCTTCAGATTACAGGTGAGAATGTTGATACACAGAGATCTAAATAACTTTCTCAAAGTTATACAGTTAATAAGTAGAAATATTGAAGAAAAGCTTAAGGACAGGGAAATCATGATGTAATTAGCAATCATGTTAAAGAAGTCAGATTTTATCTTGACAAAAATGGATCTAATCAGTAACTTTTCAAAAACGTGACACAAATGGGTTTGGATGTATAATCTGTGTATAATCTAAAGTGCCATAACCCAGAACAAATTAACTTTCAAATCACATGTGAGGCTCTGTAAACAAAAGGATTTCTAGCCTTTTCCACGATGATTCCTTAGGTCTTAGTGAGCATAAGAATCTGTACCTAGAGATCCCCACAGATGGTTCTGATATCAAATTAGGAATTAACTAATGAGTGGCTATAGAGATAGATGGTAACAACACAAGCTGGCAGAAGGGAGATCAGACCAGGAAAAAAGGTAATTTGAATTGGAATGTATGCCAAGAAAAATGCCTGAACTAGAGATATAAAATAAGGATTTATCAGTTTATAACTTTTGTTAAAAAAAAAAAGCAAAGGAAGTGGATCATATCATTCAGGAAGTGTATCTAAAGGAAAGAAATCCTGGCTGCTGGAGAATCTCCAAAATCTCCATTAAAGGGACAAGTGGAGGGAGAAGAGCCCACCAAGAAGACTCAGCTTCTTATTGTCCACCAGAGATGCAGTAGTTTTCCCTGTCTCTCAGTCATCCTACAGACTCTCCTATCCCTTGTGCTTTCCACTTCCCTCCTTTTCGTCCACTAAAGCCCCCCTGTTTTTGTAAGATCATTCTCCAACATTATTCCCTGAATACTCCAGTCTACCTTAATTAAAACTTATGGTTATTCCATAAAAATTTGAATCATAATGTAAGGGCAGGAGGTCACAGACAGGTTCTCTATGATCTGAGCAGATGGGTCAACGGTTCCAGGAGCCCTTGGTGGCTTTTTCAGGCTTTCATTGATCTTTCTACATCAAAGGAGACCAGGTACATGGCCAGCAAGGCAGGGGTCCAGGAAGCTGGCAGGCCTCCTAGCCCCCAGCAAAGAATCTTCACTCTCTCTGGGCTCTCTATTGCTGTTGCTTCCACTTCTGCTGCTTCTGCCTCTGCTTCTTTCTCTGCTCTGCTTTTGTTGCTGCTTCCACTGGCATCCCCATGACGATGCCCTTACTTACACAGTCTCTTGGCGCAGGTGTGCCCACCTACTCATGCCCACATGCTACTTCAG
The DNA here is from genome assembly GCA_019455555.1 of Galemys pyrenaicus. NCBI lineage: Eukaryota > Metazoa > Chordata > Mammalia > Eulipotyphla > Talpidae > Galemys > Galemys pyrenaicus. The sequence continues at coordinate 987,274 of JAGFMF010011581.1, read as the reverse complement.
GTGCCCATCAGGCATGTGTACAGGACCACAGGTGTCTATCATTGATGCTAATGGCGGGAGGGCAGAAAAACCTGATAATCTTCATTTACCCTACACATATTATTGTTTTCTAACTGTTTTTTCATGCTGGTCTTGGGTGTCACACTAGTTTAGCAGCTCCTTAAAACACGGTCACTGTTGACATTTTTTGGGACTATCTTACATTTCTAGAATTGAAATTGAGTAGGATATTTGTTAGATACTTAAAGATCATTGTTGCTGAATGGCTCCCCAGTATCGTGTGGGGCAATTCATGATCTGCTTGCCCCAATGTACTCAAAATAGGCCCATTGTCCTGGTGTAATTATTAATATATCTCTTTTACATTCAAAATTATCAGTTTAGGCAATGAATTATATAGGATCCCTATTTACAACCAATGTGTGATCTTTACTCTTTCAGGAAGTATCTTTCAATATTTTTAATTTATTTTAGCTAATAATTCATGAGAAAAGGGTAACTACTCCTCATTCATGAACTTCCTAGAAAATATATATGTATATCCTGTCATCCTAAATTGATGATAATGCTACTTTATAGAGAGCTAAATCTATATTATCAAGCTCTTGGTTAAATACAATTTCAAAACTTTAAGAAAACAAAAGTAAGATTTTACTGTAGTGTTAATTCTCATTCTTGTATTAGATTTCAGAAAATGAAAATTCACAAACTGGTCCTCAAATCCTCACCTAATATTTGCTATTCTTTCCCAGACCAAATAGTAAGACATAGAGGTAGTAGTAGCTACCACTCTTTTTTGTGATTTATACATTCTCCAAGGGTGAGTCTCAGTTCCCTCATTTCTCAGGTCAAAGTGGCATTAATCCTGTGAGAATATTCTCTCTATGCCCTGGCTAATCTGTGTTTACTAGAACAGCACAGAGGCACTCTGTTTATGTCTGACAAAGTAGTTATAAATCACACTTTTCACATCATAAATACACATTTATCTTTAGAAATATCACCAACTGAGTCATTTTGATGTAAATATTGCACCTTTTAAATGTAATGATGATAATAGAGGCTGTGAATCCGCAGATATGCACAAGTGCTTCATTTCAATCTCTGAAAATATTTAAACTGTAGACGCGCTAATGTTCTGTGTGGAGTGTCAGAGAGAGGAGTTGATCGAGTGGAACCTAGGAATGTCTCAACCATTCGCTCTGAGGATTAGATAAGTCACACACCCTAGATTTCTCAAAGGAATAGAAGTACTTTCCCTAAATAAGTAGGTTTTGATGATGCTGTATCCACAGCCCAAAAGTCATGGATCAAAGATATTCTTCAGCACCTTTTCTTCTCTCTACTCTCTTATCACATAGAAAGTTATCTATGAAAAAGTGTTAGAAACAATATGAGGTGGTCAATAGTCCGAAAATTTTTCTTTCAGTCAGTAGACATATGGAGTTATCCAACTCTCTGAGACTGATAAAAAGACCATCTTTGGGAAGCACATCCCCAAAATTATGGAGAGGGGTGTGTGTGTGTGTGTATGTGTGTGTGTTGTGGTGGCATTGTCATCTCTTATTGGTTGGCATCTCTGCTGGATAAAAACTGTTTCAGTTGGCTGCAATTTTACTTGAAGATTAAAGCACAGATTTTTATATGTATTTTCTGTTCTCTGAATGTAAAAAATACAAAATACACCTACATTCACTTCTAACTGGCAGTACTCTAATTCAGCAGATTTTTGTTTTTTATGGAAACCTGGAATTGAATTGTCTTGAGCCGGAAGGCATTCAAGCTGCTGTTTTTCAGTCAGCTATATTTCTCTATAAGCATCTAATTGTTTCAAAAAGTGATGTACAGTATGCAAAAACCTGAATATAATGCAAATAAGTCTGTACAGCACTAAAGTTAACAGGTGTTCTCATTAATGTAAGTAGACATGGAACAATTCTTGAATGTTTTATAAACACTCATTCTCATGGCCAAATATGTTACAATAGCATAGAGATATATGCTGCAACATATTTGATTCTTGTGCAAAATTAGCACCTATTAATAGGAAATAAGTGTGAGTAATAAGTTAGTAATAATACCTTTTCTACTTCAGTCACTATATGTATTCAGCCCTTATATTACCTAATACTTCTAAATATAATTATTGGTAACAAAATTATTGCCACTGGTCCTCCTACAATTTCTTGTTTATTAATGTTAATAGTATTTTAGTGAAATTAGTAATTATAATATTGATGGGCCAACATAAAGTATATTTGCAGGTCTGTGGTTTTTTAAAAATATCCATTAAGCTGAGGATTCATTCTTGATATCTTACACATGTGATCAGTTTTCCATATTACCAACTCAATTACAAAGGTTCCTGCATAGATCTAGTATAGGTTATTCTTGAAAAAGACACAGTAGCTTTGTAATATAATTAATGACTTTCTGTTCTGGTGACATATATTGAAGTACAGAACCAATTTTGGTGCTTCCTGACTCCTGTAAGTTTAATTCTATTGACTGAAGTTCTAGAATTTGTTGACTGATGAGACAATAATAGTCTCAGATTGCTATTTCCAATCTTCAAAATTGATTGTTTTCTCTACTCTGATATAAGTGTTACCAGTAAATATAAAAATAAATTACTTACACCGGTAGAAAGAATACAACAATATTGAAACCCTGAAATTTTTATTATTATAGAAGATTAGTTAATTATACTATGGCATATCAAACAATAGGATATAATGTATTTACTGAAATGGATAAGGTAGATAGGCTTATCTATTTATACTTTAGCTAGAGTCTTAGGTGGAGGTTGTACAGCCACATGCTTGGGAGACAACTTTTCTTGGCCTTAGGGTATTAGAGTGGGGCTGGATGAACAAAGAATTCATTAGGACATTACAGTGTATACCTATGATGAAATAGGAGGAGGATGTCATGGGAACATTTAGAAGTGACTACTATTATAGAGAATCCTTTTGGAAAAGGTGACATGTAGAAATTCATTTAGAAAATGTTCTAAAGAAAGTTAGGATTGTTTCCATAGCTTACCTATTGTAAATTGTCCTGAAGTAAACATAGGGGTGCAGGTGTCCTTTTGAGTTAGTGTTTTTTGTATGTACAACCCAAATACCTCAAAATAGATGACTGGATCAAGAAGATGTGGTATATTTGCACAATGGACTATTATTCAGCAATCAAAAAAGACAAACTCATGTCATTTGCAGCAACATGGATGGAGCTGGAAGGGATTATGCTCAGTAAAATAAACCACAGAGAAAAAGAAAAATATTGAATGGTTTTACTTATAGGAGGAATGCAGAGGAATCAAATAAGAGATCAGGAAAAAAATAAGTATGATAAAGTAAAAATCAAAATCATCAGGAAATTATAGATCAGAGACATTTTGTAGGGAAGGAGGAGGAAGAAGGATGAAGACAGGGGTGGGACGAGCACAAGGGATTATGGTGGTGGTACATGGGGGAATTGGTGGTGGGAATTTAACAGGGAAATCATACATCATACAAATACAAAGGATAAGGTAATAAATATATAATTAAATAAATAAAAAGAAAGTCAGAGGGCCTGGAAGTTGGAAATAGTCTGCTCTAAGTGAAAAAATGACAATTAGTTTGAATCAGGGAAACAAAAATACATATCTGAATCAAGGAAGAGGCAGAGGGAAATGTGGATCATGTGGCTGCAAAGTGTTGAGGAAGCAGAAAAGGCAGGATCTGGCATAATGAGTCAAAGGAGTTTGCACTGTAGTATAACATCTACATGGAATCCCAGAATGATCTCAAGCAGAGGAATGGAAAGATCAGTTCCAAATTTCATAGACCACTTTGGCTGCCTTGTGGAATATGGACTAGAAAGGAAATCATAGGTGAGATGAGGGAATGACAAAAGATATTATTATTAAATCCATGTGGAGGTAATAGTAGCATAGGTGGTTAAAGGTATAAAAAGATGTTAGCGGTACACAATTCTTTCATTAAAATATAAACATATATAATATGCAGCAAAAATTATATAGGGTTGATAATAATTCAGTTATCTTGGGGAAAGGAGATTTTGTATTTATGTTAGACTTGGTATTTGTTGAACATATTTTTTAATTGGAAATTACTTAAATAATGACAAAAACAATCACCTTCCTTCCCATTTGAAAACAGTGAGAGCAGCAAATTTTCAAATGTCATGACCAGATTAATGATTTTTCACAGTGAGCATAGCTGAGGCTAAAAGATCTGTGTGGCTGGCAGTGAGTGATTGAACGGTAGGTAGCAGTGGAACAAGCATCCTAGATAATTTGTTTATCTAGAGGGAACTACTCCCCCCAAGTTTAAAAATTAACCTTAACAAAAATAAAACATTAAGCTGATATCTTTATACGCCAACTGCTTCGATTAGTCACTTTTTCAGTTTTTCGTATAAGCACCACAGGCAAAAGTTTTGGTGTAGCTGACTGTGAAACTGTGGAAACTGCTAAACTATCTACTAATTGCTTGGATAGTATTCTTTCATGAATATTGAGAAGACTGTTTCTCACTACTTAAAATATTTTACCACAGATGAAAGAATGAACATGTGTTTTTATTTATTTAAAATGAATTTTGGGTTTAGTATTTCATTCATTGATAAACATGAAGACAAAGTCGGTGACTGACATGGGGTGTGAAGTTCACTAAAGTTCTAATTTTATTCTGCAGAAAAAAAAAATCTAGGTCATAAGAATTGCAAGGACCAAATTATTTGGGTATCAAAGGTACAGCTCCATTTAAATTAAAATGCACTATTCGATAAATGGTTGGCTGGCTTTAAACTTTAGATTTCAGAATGCGGCTGAGATCTGTCATAAATATGATCCAGTTTTTGCTAACTTTCCATTAAATAAGAAATTGCTCACATAGGCAGATTATTTTGATATGATGACACTACTGAGGGATCCAATAAATGTACACACAATCATATCACACCCCAAAAACAGACATAAAAGTCCAGAAATAAATCCACACATTTATGTAAAACTAATCTATGACAAAGGAGTGAAGTATATATACTGGAACAAGGAAAGCCTCTTCAATAACTTGTGATGGGGGGCCTCCCTAGTGGCGCAGTGGGTTAAGAAATGCACTATGAAGCACACTGTGGCCACTGCAGCATGAGGTCAATCCCTGCCGCCAGCCAGGGAGGGGACCCACATGGCATAGTAGACCTCTTCTGCCTCTTCCGCTGCTCCCCTCAGCAGTGTGTTTAGGTCAGTCTACCTGTTCTGTTCCAGGCTCTGTCTTTGGTGAATCCTCTCACCTCCCTGGACTCTGACCTATATCCCAGCTCTTATATGCATAAATAAAATCTTTAAAAAATAATTGGTGATGGGGAAACCAGATCACCCATGCAAAAAACTGAAACTAGACCACTATCTCATACTGTACATGAAAGTCAAATCAAAATGGCTAAAAGACTTGGATAGAAGATTTCAAACCACAAAATACATAAAAGAAAATATTGGCAAAACACTTCAGAACATAAATTTCAGAAACATCTTTGCAGGCTCCCCAGTAGCAAGGAAGACAAAGAAGAAAATAAACAAATGATACTATATCTAACTAAAAAGCATATGTACAGGGAAAGAGATAGTAAACAAAGCAAAGAGATACTCTACTGCATGTGAGAAAATATTTGCACACGATACATCTGACAAGTGTGACTGGTATAAAAGATCTATAAGAACACACACAAGTCAACAAGAAGAAAATGACACCATCAACAATGGACAGAAAAATTAAAAAGGCACTTTTCCAAAGGAGACATGCAGATGGCCAGTGGGCATATGAAAAATTGTTCAGCATCACTTACCATCAGAGAAATGCAAATCAAAAACACAAGATACTACTCACACTTGTGAAATGACCCATATCAAAACAAATAAAGAAACAAAGAAAGAAAAACAACAAAGATATGAAGAAAAAGGAACTCTCTTACACTGATGATGGGTATATAGACTAGTCCAGCCTCTATGAAAAGAAGTGGGGAGATTTCTCAAAAGACTAAAAATGGATTCACCTTATGCCCCAGCAATTCCACAATTAGGTTTCTACTCAAAGAACACAAAGACACTAATTCTAAAATCACCCTGTGCTCCTATGTTTATAGCAGCACTATATATAATAGCAAAGATATGCCAACAATCTAAATGTCCCAGTGCAAATGAGGTGATTAAGAGGCTGTGATATATACATACAGTGGAATACTACTCACTGATCAGAAAGGTAAACTCATGCCATTTCTATCAACATGGATGGAGTAAGAAAGGATCATTGTATGTCGTATGGGCCAGAAGGAGAAAGATAAATATATGGTGATTTCATTTATTTGTGGAATACAGAGAAACCAAACAAAGGATCAGACAAGGACAATCCTTAAAACTGATCCTTGAATGCAAACAATAGGTCTGAGCCTTCTAGGAGGAGGAAGATTGGGGGAGGGAAGTTGGGTAGGGATAAGCCAGGGGAAGAGAGTACATGCACTGTGGTAGAGGACTGTGGATTCTTTGGTGGTTGGAAATCTATGGTGAACACACTTGAGGGGAGAAATCTTATAATTTGAATAAACACACAGGGATGTAAAATAATGATATGTTATTAATAAAATTAAAATAAACTTAAAAAAATCAATCACAAACACATTGAAAACATCTGCAAACTAATGAGCACACATTTGTTAATGTAGGGAGAGTTGTGGAAGTGCAAGATCATTGGTGACCAGGCTTATTTAGTAGCATGTGTATTTAAGAACATTTCATAGAGTCAGAAGAAACAGAGTAATTATAACATAAGGTTTAACATCTTTAGATATGTAGAACAGTTTCCATTGCTTAAAACAAATATTCCCTAAGAAGGTATAAAACATTTTTCTGACTTGCAATGTTTTTGCAGTCTATCATTTAAATTACTTAAATAAAGGGAGCTTTACTGCTCCCCAAAGCTGAGACTATAACACCCTCCATGCATATTAGCTTGATCTTCTTGACAGACCAGAAAAGTGTTTGTGTGTGCCAATTAAAACAAAAATGTATCCCTAGTGGCTTGTTCTTCACACAACTTCTAAAGACTGCTATCATTGTTTGCTAGGGTAACCCTGGATAAGACTACTATTCAAAGTAAACAAACTCTTCAAAACGTTCATGACAGATGGGGGTAACAAATGCATTTTAATAAGAGAGTTGACAAAGCAACTTTTTAAAAATAATCAGCATATATTTACTTAACATCTAGCAACATTGACAACACAAGATAGAATCTTTATCACAAAAATTTTAACAAATAACATTTTGGAAATACAAATTGAAGACCTTTTAGTTCTCCTGATACTTTACCCTTAGTCTTATTTTAACTTTGCTTGACATGTGAAAAAAAATGTTAGGAGTTACTCAGTCTGTAATTTGAGACAGACATGCAGTTTGATAATGTAATTTCTTTGGAGGCCATAAACACCTGCGAGGCCAAGTAATTTAACTGTTAGTATAATCAGAGTAACCTTCATTTGATCAGCTATATCAAATGTATGATATGATACAAGGTGAAAAACGTGTATCTGGGGTATTTTTAAGCATGATTACTCTGATTTTTGGTCTTGATATCTCACTGTGATGTAGCCAAAATATACATCTATATTTTATGCTGTTAGAATTCATTAAAGATATGGACAAAATGAATATCAAAAAAATATTCCATATTCACTTCAAATAAGTATTTTATACTTTGACATAACTTTTTGTATCAATATAATTTAATTTAAATAAAATGATTTCATCATGAAATATAGTCTCCAAATATAATAGTAATTAAATTCCATTCTTCTCAATGGATAATCCACTTATTTTGGAAACAATGGAGCTGCATCATTTAACATTTTTAAGGCTCTTTGGATAGTGAGCATATTTTACCACACATTTCCTATATACCATTCCAGTTTGGTTTAAAAACTCTATGTTTTTAGTCAATATCAGAGCCTAAAAAATGTGGAAACTATTTATTTAAAAATATTTGGTCATTTTGTGGATCTGGAAGAATTTTTGTATATATCAATTCATTTCAGATTTTTTTTTCTTCATGGCAAGATAGTTGTTATTTTTGAGAAAAAAATCTGAGTAATGATTTTGGGTGATTTTTTTAAAGGTATGCTATCTTTAGCGTAAAGGAACAAGCAAGTTCTATCTAATGTCTCTATTTCAGATTTCACAACTGAAACCAAATCATCATGGTCTTTTCCCCACATGCAGAGTCCTTGACTGTGTATAATGTTTGCTGAAGACTAGTGAACTAGAAATCAAGATCTTTGTAATCTCTTAATTCTATCATTTAAAATGATGCCAATTTGATAGAATGGCATTCTCATTTTCCTCATTTGCTTCATTTTCTTCATTTGCAAAATTACTTTATGATAGTGGAGGGAAGCTGCATTTGAAGAATGTTTATTATGTGCTTTGAGATCATTAAAGCTGATATCACTTTGCATACCAAGTGGTAGTATTCATATTCTTAATATACTAAAGTTCTGATACCATCAACCTTTAAAGAATAACCTATCATGACCAACAGTTTATGCATAATTCCATGATGTAAATGTGTCTGCAGTAATTACTCCCTCCTCTGAAATCTTGACATGAACATTGTCTGTGCTACTCACAATGGGACTTAATATAAGTCATTTTCTATTGTTATTTATCTTTATATGCATATGTCCTATTTACTCAAAAAGACTGTGAGCTCTTGAGGGTAGGGCTTGTATATTTCTAGCTTCTAGCAGTGTGTCTTGCACTGACTCGATGCTTACTCAGTCTTTGTAAGTGATTTGGGGGCTTCTCGGTCAGAAGTGCAACCTTTTAGCCTTATGAACAAAAATTAGTTGTGGGATTTATTCTATAATCAAAGAGGATATCACGTCACTTATTATCTCTTGTACTTTTGGTAGTCTCACAGCATGCACTTGCGGTCAACTGGAATGAAAGTGGTTAACAATATTTACCCAGTAAATATTTTTTACCAATAAAGTATCTATGTATAGCATGAAGTTATCCATTGATCATTATATTCATTTGACTATTCTTTGACAGTTATAGTAATAACTAAATTAAAATATCTACAGTATTTACTCTCTGGAGCTATGGATAGCTTTAAATTCCTTTTCTCATTATATTTTCTAAATTATTCACAACAAAATATTATTCTTATAACCATGAAATAATGTGACATTCTAAAAGGTTTTTGTTTTCCTTCTGAAAAAATATGAAGATTTTATTAGCTAAGATGCCATTTATATCTCATTTATGTTAAAACCTAACACAGGAAATAATAACTGCCAGAATACATACTGACAAGTTTGATATTTAATTTACAATATTGAAAAGGGAAATATTTAAAGAATTATTTATTTATTTTTCCATAGGAGAACTGGGGTGTAAGCCAGAGGTGCATAGGGTGAGAGAATTCAGCTGAGACAGAGTGGGGAGCAGAAGAGGCAAATTTACTGAAATGTTCTGCTAAGGGGAGCAGCAGGTGAGACAGGAGTGTTCTGCCACACCATATGTGGGTCACCTCCCTAGCCTGGGATCAAATTCAGGCCACAATGGTGGGCTCTCAAGGTGATAGTACTGAAACTTAACCCCTACACCCCCCAAAAGGGAAATAATTAAATAGATAAGGACACTATTCATAAAAACTCCTTTAAGGTGTTTTAAATTAGTATAGCAAATTTTATTTTCAATTCAAGTCTAAAAAACAAATTTCTTCTCTCATCCATATCAGTGGAGTTTGATGATGGCATAGACTTACCTCCATTTTCAGAGAAACCACAGCATGAAAACAGGCCTTGATTCCTAACCCAAGGGAAAATTATTATTGAATTAATACCTAGAAGCCTTGGGAATGTGTCTATTCTGCATGTTCCTTGTTGGATGTGCTTATATAATTTCCTGGACACAAATTTGTTACCAGCAAGAATTCAGATGAAACCATATTTAGTGTGAAAAAGATTGAGGTAAATTTCCCTAGACAGATAATTAAAGATTTCCATTATTAACAGTACTAGCACATTTCATTAAGAATATTTGGGTGCCAGGATATATCCCCTCAAAACATGATGTGTTGAAGAGGAAGAATATCAATAAACATTTGTGTAAAGTAGGCTAGTGGGCAAAATAGAGACTGGCACTTCTTGTCCAGTCCCATCAAGTTTTTTAAATCCCAATATCTGCTACTGAGGCAAAACATGATATAGAAAGCAAACTTCAGCTTGTCTTAATATCAAACCTGTTATGTACATTTAAGTTCTACATCATTTTAGATTATCATCATGAGTTGTTCAATCAAAATATTTAATTGTAGCTAATGTTTTACTAATGTTGAAATGTTGAAAATTCAATTGTTCAAAGTGCAAATATGATTCAGCAAATTGTTTATCAGAAAAACTATAAAGGTCATATAAAAAAGTGGACTGAGAAACCTGAATTAAATGGGCCTTACCAATCAAAAGCTTTGAAACTGCCTTCCTGTGAGTGACTGGAATGGAGCAGAACAAAGTCAATTACGGACTGTAATTAAGAAGTGGATGCATTTAAACTGTAGAGAGCAGTAGCAGACTTCTCCAGACTGCCTGGTAACTCAAAAGATTAGTGGGAAGACAGAGGAAAGGATGTGAACTGTATCTCTCAGATAGTATATTTTGAATGAATTGCATTCGTATAGTTCTCTTGATCCAGCTTCCCAAAATGAATTCATAAATCACTGATTATGTACGATTAATGCAGTAATATATTTGGACAAAGAAACTTTTAAAATATATTTTGCTTTTGGTTGTGTTAGCAGTAAAAGATCCCCTTTGCATTGCATAGTATGCACCCAAAAATGCAAATGCTCTACTGAAGTACTTATATTTTATCACTGTTTGAATTTATTAGACTGAAACTGAACTATGCTGGCTTTTTCATACACCCTACAAATACAGTAAATCTAATTATGTTTGTTTCTTGTACTTTGAAAATGTTCCTTTTTATAATTTTAATAATGGTTTATTTATAATGGCAGGAAAATAAATTGTATATTGTTTGGGGCTAATTTATTTTTCTTTGTGTATGTTAACAAATTTTGACATATAATACATTCATAATCAAAATATTTAAATTTAGATTAGGATGAAGGTAGAGGTCAAGGGCATTACTAGTTTTGTTATGTTTGTTAGAACTGACCTTATATTTTTAGATTACTATTAGTGGAAACACTTTATAAAGTAAATATTTGGAGCTTTATGCAAGTAAAGAACCTCATAAGAGTGTTCAGATAATTAGGCAAACATCAGCTTAACTGTCTTTACTGGATACATAAAACAGAGGACTATTTTGAGCCACCCGAAATCTTACATGCAAGTTTACTTTAGAAAAGAGTGACTGGGCCTTCAAATCTGTCAAATTCTAGTCTGGGTAATTAAATTCCTCTTATTTTCTAATCTTTCTCTTCTCATAATTGAAAATACTTTGGATAGTTCTTCTTACAATTGTAAAGAGATGGCATCTATCTCACTCAAAAGTAGTGGTTTTGTAGTACTTTGTGATGTTGCATCTCTATATTGTTTTTCTAAAAATAAATGACAAATGAATATGTATATATGTGTGAAATCGAAGATTTCTTTAAAACTCCATGATGGTTGTCATAAAATGTTGCCATAAGAGTCATTGAAATCTTTAGAGTGAGCTATTTTGGGTAATAATTGTTACTTTAATGATAGAATTATAGAGACATGCTGAAGCATGATTTGTGATTTTCTGAACCAGTGCCACATTTCAGTGTTCACTTCCTTTTTAGAGCAAGTAAGGCTGAGAAGAGGTGACTAGATCCTGATTGAGCATTTTGAAATGTCAGTCCTCTAAACCTCTGAAGCCAGACTTGATGTGTGACAGTAGTCAGGAAATGTTCATCTTCCTGTTGAAGCAAAAAGTCAATAATACAAAGGGAAAGTCTTCACAGTTCAGATTGATAGCCTAATACAAAGAGCATGTCCACACCCACTCTAATCAAATTCTTTTCTAAGTAGCCCTTTATGTGTGAAATCAAGAGCATTGCTCTGTTTCTATAGGAGCTCATCCTTCTCTCACAATTCTAGGGAGAAAAAGATTCACTGTAATGAAAATGTATAGTTACGTGTTAAATATTGCCAACTAGTTAACAGCCCCGTGAATCTGGAACAGGGATAGTCATTTGATAAATACTCTCCATGAGAGGCTCCGATATGTAAATTAACTTTCATTCTAATATACTCCCTTTGTTGGTGAAATTGGTCCTTTATTACTTTCCTATAGATCTTTATGATAGGAAAGTAAGAGTCAAATGTTATTCATTTGGATGATCTTTTGGAAAAGTCTGTGTTAGTCTCTTTAGTAAATAATCTGTTTTAGAGCCCTCCATAAAAGGAAATCAAATAGAGAGATACTATTAGATTTGACAAAGACAAACAGGAAAGAGCCAAAAGTGCAGAATGAATTCTGACACACCCGCGTGCATTTTTTTGAGGTTCTGACTTAATTGTGTACTGTCTGCATTATTCTGAACTTCCTGGCTTGCTTCATCTTGAGTTGGAGAAATGTAGCCCTAGCCCTTCTTCGAGTTAGTCATTATTAAAACAATAATCTATTTGTTATGACATGAAAAAACAGTTTACAGAGAGCAATTCAAAATGATCCTAGTTTCTTAGTCCCCAGAAAGAAAATTACTGGAATATAAGAAAATTTTTCACTGTATTAAAGTGAGGTTTTTTTTTAAAAAGGATAAATTTTTGATATATCCTTTTTTAAAAGGTTATATTAGATATTTAAGAGGTTTACTTTATATGGTTTGCTTACCTGTCGATTTTTTTTCAGATCACAACAGTATCAGGAAATGAGTTCCTTCTACAGTCAGATATTGACTTCATCATATTGGATTGGTTCCACACTATCAAAAACGCAATTGACAGATTGGTGTGTATTTGTTTTGGCTGTTACCTTTATTAATTAAAATATAGTCATTTAAATCTTACTGCTTAGGCATATAACACGTTGAAATGGATCTTATGAACTGAGAGATCTTATTTTAAGTTTAGAGTCTACTAAAAACCTTTTCAGCAGACAGGATTTGTGAAACTAAATATCATTTGATTTATCTCTTTCAAAAATACAGGGTATTAAAATTTTTCAGCCCTGAGAAAAACACAAACATTCATTTGTGGAGGCTGTAGAAAAACACACACAAGTGCTTAAACATTACTGAATTTTCACATTTTCTATCTTATACTGTCTGCAGTTCATATTCTATAAAATAAATGTCAATGTGTTTAAGCTCATACTATCATAATACCAGTAAATGGCAATCCTTTGCACTAATTCTTGTTGTTCTTTGCTAAGTGAGATTATTCTCATGAAAATAGCATATTTAGAATGAAATTACCCTAAATCACACATTTTGAATTATTTTAAAGTCAAATTATTTAAGGCTGTCCTTCATATGTTAATTTTACACCCAACATTTAATTTTAGGATACTAATATTTTTAAAATCTTGAGAAAAGCATATCCTAGACTTATTTTAATAAAGCAGACAATTGCTTCCATTATATCACTTTTGGATTAAAACTTTAGATAATAAAATAATAAGTTGAGTTTTTTCCCATGATCAGGATCGTTCCCTTATTCATGCATGTGTGACTGTTCATGCACGTGAGTAAGTGAGCTCATGTGCACACCACACACACCCACACACACAGAGTTTGTTGATATCATTAAGAGCGATGACTCTGGAAGCAAATTGCCTGCGTTTGAATTCTGGTTCTATCTGCTAACTTTGTAGGCTTCAGAAAATGATATATCTTTTTTGGCTTCAGTTTCCTTTAGGAAAGTAAGAATACTGCTTACACCTACTTGTTAGGATTACTGTGAGGCTTAATTGCAGAATGCTTGGAACACTGAACAACATTTAGTAGCCTCTATATAAAGATAAAGCTATTATAAAGTTTGTATATTAAACATAGCCTAGAGACCCTACCCCACAATGTTTCATTTTAAAAGTTACCTTTAAATTTAACATCAAAATATGTCACAAACTATTTGTTGATTCTTTCCTTGTAAAATTATTCTAATTGTTTTTAACTTCCAGCCAAAGAATCCAAATAGTCCATCAAGAAATTTAAAATTATTTAAAATCCAGAGATCCTCCAGTACTGAATTGCTGAGTCACTATGATAGTGATATAAAAGAACAGAAACCAGAACACAGAAAATCTTTAAGTAAGTATTTTTTCAACTTGCTCATTTTAACTTTGTCTAAATGCAGTGCTTATGAAATATAAATGCATTGAAATGATATTTGAGCCAAACTCATACTACTCATGAAGATTCGTTGCCATTTCTTGGACAGCAGTTCACACACTGGAGGGCAGTCAGGGTGCTTTACTTGCGTCATTGTTGGTAATGCCTTTTGAGAAAATAATTGTTCCAAGGTCATGTACTCTGCTTATAGTGAACTTCTGAATTTCTGAGCAATAGTCATATCATTCAGATTAGTGATTGATTGTGTGAGTGGGAAATGTCGAGCACCTCTAAACATGCTGAATATTTGATTGTTGTGCATTAAAAGATACATAAGTGGCCACCTCAGTTGACCTGACTTAAACCAACTCTGCACAACTCTCCACATTTTCAGAGCACCTGAAAGATGCAGATATGTGGGGTATAAGTTAAATGTCCTTTAAGGTCACATCCAGTTATTATATTCTACAAGATATTAATTTGGAGTAAAAAAGACTGATCTTACCACTTGCATGGTGATCTTGATTATATCTCTTTACCTCTCCCAACTTTGCTTCTTCCTCAATAAAAGGGAGTTACTAAAAAATATCACACATATCACAGAATTGGTTTGTGTCTTAAACTCTTAAAAAGAAAAGTAGATATCTCTGGTACCAGAGAAAATCGCTTTCCCAAAGTCTCAAAAATTGTAACACCACTCCTGGATCATCTACCTAGATGCCCCCAATCTTCTGAGTTACCATTTTTTACTGCCAGTTTCCACTAACCAAATATCAATGCAATTTTATCCTAGCTTTTTTTTTAATTTAAGGAGAGTTCAGCAAGTTGAGAAATACTGGTAACAGAATGTTTCCACATGTACAAAATTCCAAATGCTAGATGACTTATGTGCAATAGATGTAAGTATGCATTAGGGTATATATATAGATATATAGATACAAATACAGATATAGATACAGATTCAGATATAAATATGGATATATATAGACCCACACGCATAATGTACCCTAACATATATATGACAAGGAAAAGGGAAGCTATTTATATATAATAACAGGGCTGAATTTGGGGGAGCCTAGAAATTTATAAATAGCTTCTACTCTACAGTAAGTGCAAGCACCCTTTAAAAATGAGGTTATTACTCAAGGAACCTTGTCATAATTTCAATAACTAATAGATTCACATTTAGTTGTGTTAAGTTTAAGATAATCAATGTTAATGTCTTGAAATACAAGATTGCAGAACTCTATAAAACAAGTTATTTGTAGAGGATTAATTATGTCATGGAATAGTTTGGAGTTATTGTACTTGAACATTTCCCTTTTCCTGGTTTTTGTTCCCCTTTACTTCATATGGGACTAGACACAGGTAAGATATTAGAATTAGAATTTAATTGTTCTACTAGACCTGATGTTATTTATATTAATATTTCACAGTAAGTATAAAATAAGACAGTGAGCAGTATATATAAAATAAGATGATGATCAGTAGATATGGAATCTCAAATGTAAGTATTTAGCTAGAGGAAAACCTCTATTTTCTTATAAGAATATAATTTTCTCAAACTATTACAAATAAACCTACCATATGATGCAGCAATTCTACAACAAAGTATCTACCCCAGGATTATAAAATCACTAAATAAAGACAAATATTTATTCAATGTTGATTGTAACACTATTTACAATAGCCAAGTTGTGGAAAGAACTTAAGTGTCCAATGGCAGATGAGTGGATTAAGAAGAAGTGGTATGCATACACTATGGAATAGTACACAGTTATTAAAACAGATGAAATCTTGACATTTGTCACAACATAAGATGGAACCAGAGGGAATTATTGCTAAGTGAAAAACAGGTAGAAGCAAAAAGAAAAATACTGGATTACATTCACATTTGAAGTAGAGGGAAGCAAAGGAACAAACAAAACTAAACCAAGCACATCTTAGAAATCTGACTGTGGAATTGAGGCTACTAAAGAAAGTTAAGGGGTGTGAAGTAAGGAACTCTAGTGGATTATAGTGGAAGATTGTTTGTGCTTTGGTGGTATGAAAATGTGTGAACCTATACCTCTGAATCAGTGTTGTAAACCATATTTACTGCAATAGATTTATAAAGTGTGTCTGAGAAACATTAAGGAAAATGTATTCTGTGTTCAGCAATAGCCACTTAAGTGTTTGGGATGATACAGGGGTGGGAGGGGTAGGGAGGGGAGTTATAGTTGGAATACCAACTATTCCATTTTAGAATTTATTTTATTATGTAAAAACAATTATTTGTCTACTTGCGCTTAAATTCTTCCAACAAGGGAAGAGGCACAGAATTTATTCTACTCATTTAAAATGTATTTAATCATATAGTTACCTGACATCCATGTTTTTCTTTGTATTTTAAAAATAATAGTAGCTGCCAAATATTGAGCTGTTTTTGCTCACTAGGTATTGTCCTGAATTTATCTCCTATGTTGATTTTCTTAATCCTCCCACTAATTAATGAGTAAGATGCTGTTATTAACTCTGTTTTATAAATGAGAAAACCAAGGCACTGAGAATGAAGGTAACTCGTTTGAAGACAAATTATACAGACAGTTTCAATTGCAGTCAATCTGATTGTAGATCCTATGCTTTTAAACATTACATTACATTGAAGTGAAGAAATGAAAGGTAAAATTAGTTTATATCACCTTGGAGTTGGATGGGAAATATCACTTTAAAATGAGATCCATCAAAATCCATAACCTTAAAGAGTCCCAAAAACCTATTAGCAAAATAATTGAAACCAGATATTTTCTTTGGACTTTGATTTCACTATTAAAATAAAAGACTATTTAATCTTTAATGCTAGCCCTAATTTTAGAAAATACTTCTTCTTTGTATTTTGGTGTATATTTATAGTTTTCAGTCTTTTTTTAAGACTAGTATATATTTTGCAATATAGGATATGATTAATATCCATTTCAATTAAGTTCATTCGCTATTTATGTATTCATTTTCATTGAAAAGCATAATGATTGACCCACCCACACAATATCAAATTAGACTATGCATTTGAAATAGTGATTGGCATATTTGGTGCCTTTTAAAATATTTTTTTCTAGTAGGAAGTGCACTGTGCGAAACCACTGTGATTTCAGTCCTAGATTTGAACACCCAAACTTAGGTTTTTAAAACATGCATTTAGTTTTATGTCACTTTCTTGAGATTAAATAATTATGTGAAATTAGAGATTCACTGTATTTTCTTCCTTATTAGTAGTCTAAGCACACACTTTATTGTCAGTTTGCTGCCTTTGGCTTCCTGAGCCCTTGATGTTCCCACGAGTTTTGTCGCCAAGATTGTAGACAGATAAAGCCAGAATTACTTTTTTAAAGGCATGTGAACATTATTAGCTGCTAACAGGTGGTCATTTCATTGTCCAGTTTCTCTGTGTAACATGGGAAAAAATATGTACTCTCAATGAGTGAATTCAGAAAGTTAAGTGCTGAAATTTACTTTCCTTTTTAAAATATGACTCTAACCTGCCAACACTATTAAGTACTAATCAGATATTTTAAGATATCAGTTGAGTTGAACAGACAAAAAGCCAGAAAATTCAATGTACGGGCCAAATCACTGTGGGAAATTCAGGACACCAGCATGGGATGAGAGTAGGAGAGCAGGTCTCCAGGGAGGGCTGTTATGGAAAGTGGAGAGTCAATTAAAGACAATACTAACATATTTTTTCCAAGGAAAAAGAGGTGTGTTCCACTGATGATAAAGAGAAAGGCTCAAATATTAATTCTACATCAGATTAACCTTAGAGATGTTTCTTAACTTTTCTTATCTCTGCTTTTTACAGCTATAAAAATGGGTCTAATACTGTCCTTGCAGTATCATGTCAGAATTTGAAATTAGATATGTAAATACTTAGCTCACAGCAGGCACTCAGTAAGTAGGAGCTCTTATTATTATCCTCTATGTCCCCAAGCAGATGGCACCAAAATAGCATATGAGCCAATGGTGGTGTCTGATGGAGGACTGGAGTGTGGTATATATACTTGAAATCCTACTCCCTGAGAGTAGAGAAAATAGGGGGTGGGAGCCAGCATTGGATATGGGAGTCATAGCTGCAAAAATCTAAATATGAGCAGCTGGTCTTTCCCCTGGCGACTCCCCAGGTGAAAATGGCAGCCAGGGCATTCTTGGGAGCAGCCACTGGGAAATAGTAGAAAGAAGCCAAGAGATACTCTTGATTCTTTTATGCCCTGAAGAGCGTGTCATTAAGAAGAAGGTCCAGGTGATGGAAAGCAATCAGTACCTAGTCATTTCACTTTTCCTTTAGATGTACCTCTAGTTCATTCATTCAATCATTCATTCTTTCACTGATAACTAGAGGCACATATTTGAAATTCTTTTTTTTTTTTTTTTCATTTACCCAACAGCTGTGTTTATTAGTCATTTGAAATTTGTTAGCCACTTTTCTAGCATTTAAGATGGGTGCTTCATAGAACAATACTGAGAAATTCTTATACTCCTTAAACGTATATTTTAGTGAAAAAAGGCAATAAATGGAAAGTATAATCAAGAAATTATAAAATATGTTCTAAATACAGAACCACCATGAGGATCTACATACTCACATACATGTTTAGATGTATTACATTGGGCTGTTGCCGAAGAAGCTTGTGTGGCAGGAACTCTTCTAAGGTGATGTAGGCTGAGTTCTCAGGTGGCTATCTTAGGTGGGTTACTGGTGGTAGCTTCTCTAGCAGAGAAAGACATGTAGGGCTTCTTTTTCTTGTGGGTTATCTTATGAGCCTGAATGGTGCTTTTTTGACTGAAGGACTTTCCACATATGCTGCATAGGAAAGACTTCTCTCCTTTATGAATCCTCAGACACAAGTATAGTTCTGATGCCTGGAAGAAGCCTTTGTGACACTCAGCACAGATACATGAACTGTCATTATTGCATCTTCTTTGATAGCCTTTTAACTTAGAGAAATATCTAATGATCTAGAGATACCTCTCACATATTTTTGTTCACTGGAAATTTTGTTCCCTGGAATATTTCTTGCTGTCTTCCACATGTGAAGTTTCTTTCAGTGCCCTGGTAAAGAGGAACAGACTCATCCATGACTGATAGAAGTTGGAGAGAAACTTTGAAATGACTCCATAAGGATATTTTGATACAGGGGTCCTTTCAGAGACTGTTCCTGGGTCCTGAAGATGACTAGACTTGCTTTTCTGGGGTTCAGTGGATTCTCCCAAAAAAACCCTCTTTCTTCAAGCCTCGGACATTTCTTTTCCTGGAAAAAGAGAAAAAAAGAGTAGTCCATTGCCTTGACTAATAATACTGTCATTTATGTGTCAAGTTGTCAAAAAAAAATTGCTGGCATCCTTTTTTCTTTCTCTCCTTTCCTACTTCCAGGGAAATATCTGGGGGAGTCCAAGAGGGTATTCCCTCATCCTCCCATGTTGGAGTCTCATTGACAACTTCTTTTAGATGAACGATGACTTCTCTTAAGGGAATATTCTTAGAAAAGAGGCTTTTCCTGTCCCTGCATGTGCACATGCATGTGGCCATGTTTTTCTTGAACTTCAAACTGATTCATCATGGGCTGAGGGCTGAGCTGTGCATAGGTGACTTTCTGCACTGGGTTCATCTCCACCACCAAAATTTTTGACAACTCTGATCTGTACTTTAATCTTTTAAAATTATTTTTGTATTTAGGTTATGCTTTAGAAATAGGGCTTCTCATTCCAATCAGTTGCTAAACTGTAAAGTCCATGTGTGGAGATCCTGGAAAACTTTTCTATAAAATTAATATTTTAACATTATAAATGTGTATCCTAAAATGGCTATGAATTAAAAGTATAAAATCAAAAGAAGGAAATGGATTTCTTTTTAACTATCTTTTGATTGAATTAGCATAAAAAACTAATGTGCTGTAGGTGAAATTGAAAAACTTATCTAGAATAGGTATGTCTGATTTCATAGACCCTTAGTGATATGTGTAATGAGGGTGTATGTAAAAGGCTGAAGGGATAAAGATAGGAAGAGCAAACTAAGATTGATATACTTATACAATGTAGAAAATGAAAATGGCTTGTGAACCTTTCATGATATCTTTGTTTAAAAATTTGCTTGCAAAGTAATCATAATCATACCAAATGGAAACAAGTTTGATAGAAAAAGCAGTTAATTTTTGTCCTAATATAAATAATGATAAACTTAGCCATCCACAATTGTAAGTAGACTATATTCTCAAAGTCTAATTGTAAACTGGTTGCTCAACCCATGAAATGACAATAAGAAAACTATATATTAGGCCACAAAAAGCACACTTAACCTTTATGCAATATGTTGGAATTCTGTGCCTAGGGAAGGCTCATCTGGGTTTGCTCACCTCTGGCCTGGGAGCAAAGACTTCCCAGTCGCATCACTTTCTATCTGTTTTCCGACTCCTCCTTCTGACCCCTGTGCCAACTACTCCAAAGCAATTAGGGTTATCAAAATGGCCTTGAGTCCTTGGCCCTGAAAATCTCCATTGGTGGCAGAGAAGAAATGTGGACTCTCCAAGCCCAAAGAAATAGTATAAAAAATGGAGAAGGTGGAGGGATGAGGAGGAAGTTTTGGAAGCTTAGGTGGGGAAGTGAGTCCTCAAAAATTATCCATGTCCAGTGTAAGTCAGATAGGTGGATGTGTCCAGCATTGTCACAAGTGTTAACATTTGATCAGTTTTGGTATTGCTTATGTGAGGGATGATGATGCTATAGCTTTTTTTTTTAAAAGTTTTTCAATTAAAACCTGGAGTATGCATGCATACACACTTTGACATCACTTGTATCCATAATTCAATAAAAGAAAATACAGGTTCAACTGTGGCTTGAGAACTTTTAAAGAAAGATCAAATTTTTTGAATTATGGGTTATATTAAGATATCTTTAAATATAAAATTATCTATAACTAATTATTTTCTATTTTCCCCAACTTTCAATATATTCTTTCTTGTGACCACAGTGAACTTTTTGCAATTAAGAAAATTTATAACAGTTGTCATTAGCCAAAATGGAAAAGTCATACTATTTTCTTGGATAAATATGTAATTAGCAATTGTTTAAAACACATATTGTGAAGGCTTGTTCTTGAGACTCATATAAATACATATTTTAAAGTTTCTTCTTAAGAATTGTGTATAAAACAGCCTCGTCTTGCCAATGTATGAAAATAATAAATGAATAAGCCATCTGCCAAGAAAATACTATTAAAATTGCAAAAATGAATTATATCTAACTCTGAAGGGACAGAAAATCTTTTATCTGAAAACTTTAAAAATCATAATATTTGTGTAGATGGTATAGGTTTCTGTGATGGTATAGGGATAATAGTTTCTGATTTGGTAAGTCAATAAATTAATTCTTACTTTTTCCTAAAATAAATATTCCCACCTTGGAACCATTTCATTCCCTATCTCTGAGAAAAATAAACTATTGAGTTAAGTGTGAAATAAAAATAATTGTGATTTGCCATAGCAGCAAGGTGGACAATATCTAAGGAACAGTTGAGTGTCAATTCTTGCCTTAATTTTTCTCAATAGGTTAAAGAGTAATTTAAAACTACCCCAGTTGGTGAAGAGAAAATTTAGTTTAAATGAAAATATATGTTGTTAAAACTGGACGGTTCAACATTATAAGAAAAAAAATAGGAAAAACTAAACAAACACTTGATTCAGGCATCTGAATTACCTTGTCAAAACACTATTATTCACAAAGCTTCCACGTCTTCACTGAGACACTGTGTGACCACAGTGGTAGCTGGATCATGCATCCCCAAGATAGCAGCAATTCCAATTTTCCTGGGGTCAAAGATTGTAGTTTCTTCAAAACATTCAGTTCTCCATGAATCATTTGGTAAGGGGACCTAGTTATTAGCTAGCAAAGAATGTTCTGATTAATCTCTCCTTTCCCATCTCCAGGGTTAAGCTTGCCCTCTGACCTGTTGGTGTCCATTGTCATGTGTCTTGTAGCATCAGCTACTCTGAAAGTCTATCCAACCCTATCAGCACTCCAGCACTAGGTCACCCCATTTCCTCCTGACACTGGCAGTAACTCTGCAGCCATATTTTGCCTTAGATGAACTGTATTTAATCAATTTCTGATTTCATTAGGTCAAGTGGCATCTTTCTTTCAATAATAGGCCAAATCCAGAGAACTCTTTACTCTAATTCTTCAGCAATATTTTCTTACAATCACTGCTGTGATTGTAAACAATAGGGAAAAAATTGCTCTTTGATCTCTTCTGAAAGTTTCCACTGTGTTTATTCCATGACTCTGTAGCAGGCATATATTAACATTTTTTGGAAAAGCTAAACATATAATATATGTTCACTATTGTCATATCAAGTTTAAAGTTAAAGTATCTTAGCTAAACATGATATATAAGGCATTCTTACAGCACAGAGAAAAACATTCTTTTGAAAGCAGGATTTATTTAGTCTATTTAGTTTTATTTCTGGAATATAAGAGCAATTCTATTTTTCTTCAAAATCCTAGAAGAAAATAATTTCTTTTTTAATGTACTATTTGGGTGTCCCAAATAAATCTAACAGTATGCTTAGAGGAAAAAGTAATTATAAATATGTATAATCTAAGATTTTATGGAAAGTAAATTCATTTCTTCTCATTTATAGTAATGTCCACATTTATATAAAGAGAATCAGGTATTGCTTTCCTACAAAAGTATGATATATATTCAAAATATCCGCTATTTTTATTCAAATTCCATAAAGTATTTACTATAACATAAGGATCTAGGCTTCCTTAAAGAAATGGCTCATGGAAGACTCGAGAAAGCTAAATCAATCTACCAAGTCACCTTAAATTATTTAAATGAAACAAAAAGTCAAATGCTTCTGTTACTCAATTTCCCTAATGCACATAAATGTAGCCTTTTTGTATACAAAAAAAAATTGACCATAAAAATTGGGACAAATAAGAAATACAATGGCCAAATAAAAATTCTAAGAGTAGGATTGTGTCTTCAGAGATGGTATTTCCAAGTTGAAATTAAAAAGAGATTAAAAACAATTTATATCAAATTAGTGCATGGGAATGGCTCAAGATAAGTTCCTCAACAAAAAGATCTTTATGACCTGCGTTCCCTTCTCTATTTTTTTTCCCACTAATCCTTTACCTCTCGTTTATATCCCAACGAAATAGTGCTTGTAATTTCTAATGTATCTTGATGCTGACTTTTATCTTTAAGTTAAGGTTTTCTTTTTGCTAAACAAACATCCTGTAAGACTCAACTCAGGTCACACCACACCTCCTCCAGAAAATTTTCCCAGGCCCAAGGTTAGATAATCCTCCTTGGTTTCCTGTAACAGTCAGTGTATAACTCTATTATAATTGCCAAAAATGTGTTATAGTAAGTGAACTATGGATATCTATTTGTCCACTTGAGCAGATTCTGAAAAGGATTCTTTCAACTTTTATATTTGCAACCAGCAGAATGACTTGATACTATTGTGAGTTTACTCAGAAATATGCAATGATAAATTAGTAAATGAAAGAATAATTACTCAAATGACCATCAGAGCTTTCTCATTCTGTGGTAAAAATGAAGAAGAAAAATAACAGATTATTTCTTCTTTTTGACTACCTACACTAGTTTGATATTTAATATCAAATTTATATATATATATCTTGATTTTTTCTTAAAACTGTAAACCTCAAAGCACTGCTATATTTTATCATGTAGAAATCATCTTTAAATAGGTGATTTATTATAGAAAGATGATAAAAAATGACATGTCTTTCAAGGGGACAGGAAAAAAACTTATTTCCATTGCTTAAGTTACTAACTTCCCATCATCTTTTAAATGAGGCATATATTTATGGCTATCATGCACTTTAACCTCCTGCTTTATTTGAGTGTCCTATTCTGGCTCATACTTCCTCTTGCATTTCTTTTTTGGACTCAGTCTTTAACTTTCAAGGTTCTATGAGCAGTAAGAAAAAAGACAGATTCCTGAAGGTACAAAAAGCGCAATAGTCATTTTCATAATTTTTTGAAGGCTGTGACAAATAGTTTTCTTTAAGTTCAGCTTATATGATGTTAGGAGGTAATACACAAATAAGACTTAATTATAGTCTGCACACTGGGCCTAAAGTATTTTCAATTTTAGATTTAAGATCATCAAATATCACCTGTCTTTTTCCATTCTTGTATAAAACAGTAAAATAACACAATGGCAAAATTTTGACAGTTATATAATTTTACCTTAAAGCAAAGACACTTGATTTTTATATTTTATATGTATATATATAAACATTCATATATATCATTATATATCTATGTATGCATATAGATATAATTAGGGTCAAGTCTCGTGATTAAAAAATGCAAGCTTTTTTTGACTAAAGTAAAAGTATCAAAAGCACATGAACATACAGCCTCTTACAAGGAGTAAACCGAAACATGCTAAAAGTCTGGTCTTATCAAAGCACTCTCCACTGATCACCTACTAAATTCCAACCATGTTCATTTCATATGAATAAAGAGATTTTGATATTTAGGGAATACAGTCCTAATTGGCCACGACTTCAGTCTTTTGATGAAGCCAGGATCTCACTCTTCCATAAGAATGCAAGTCTCTTCAGGTTACAAACTGTGCCTTTTTGATGATTGCTCCTTTTATCCCCAATGTCTAGAACAGATTCAGAAACATAATGTTTCAATATCAATTGTCTGAATGAGTGAGTCAATAAGTGACAGAGGGAACGAGTTGAGGAGAACAAACCAATTATGGATTTTATGCATGAGAACTATGGTGAGACATAGACCTCTTGATGGCTGTTTTAGTTTGAGTTCTTCCAGGGCCAATCCCTGAGACAAAGATTTGAGTGCAGGCAATATTTTTGATAATGATCTCTGGAAAAACCCATCCATAAGGAGATGGGCTTAGGATTAATGCCAAGGAAAGGGAAGCAATTCATAAAGAGAATTAAAAGCCACCCAAAGTTCCATACTGCTGTGAACCCGTTTTTTCAAATTGAGAGGGATGGCAGAGAAGGAAATGGGTACATACTAGGAGAGGAACAAAAGATCCATAGAGTATGAAATATTTGGAGAATAGCAATAGAATGTTAAACCTAGAATATACAAAGCTTTAGGGCAGCAATGAAGGTCGGGTTGGAAATAAATGGGGAACACTGGCAAAGGGTCTTGCATGGAATACTAGGAAATTCATACTTTATAGTACGAGTACAAGAGTCACTTTTATGTAGACAGAAAACAATAACATATCGTATTGTCTAACATATTGTATTGTATAACATAAGATAGAACAAAGTCAGTCAAAGATCAGAGATAAGGATATAAATAAGGAAACCATTGGACTGGACCAAATAACATAGGAAGCAGCTGAAATTTGGCAGAATGGGAGAATTTGGAGAATGGGAAAGAGTCCAGAGATTTCTGAGGAGATACTGATAGGTTTTCTTGACAAGTATTGGAAGGATTTTGATAGTTCTCAAAAACCCTTTGCTTCTGTGGTTTAGGAAAAAATCAGGATGTCAAAAAGTTCAGCAGAATGTGTATCCTTTATCTCATTCTTTTAGGATCTTACTATATTCTTTCTATTCTTGATGTGGTTAATGAACCCATAGGAACAGTATCACCTGGAAGCTTTTCAGGATATGTAGGATCTCAACTTCATGCCAACCTTATTGAATAGAGTATGCATTTAACAGGTGATTTCATAGGTACCTTAAAATTTAAGAAGCATACTATCATATAACAGAATTTCTCTGTGTAAGTTTTTGGAAATCCAAGGTCAGAAAATGAACTTTGAAACTTTAACAAGACATAGCTATGGAAAAGATCTATCTAGTCTGTGTTAGTGTAAAATAAGTCCATATACAGATATTATCAATTGACCGTGTCAGATTATGCATTGTTTTGGATAGTAAATAAATATTTAGTACCATCATTGCCTTCCAGTCAGTGATTGCACACTAGTTGAGACAGTGTCAATACCTACACTCTCTGTGTAACTTTTGCCTCTGAAGTACCCGTCATGAACTTTGAACAATGTCACAAAATCAAGAGCTCTAGTCAACCAATAACAACAACAACAACAACAAAAGATTCTAAGAATAAGCCATCCTTGTCACAAGAAAGAGCCAGGAAAACAAAACTCCAAAAATTCACTGGAAGAAATTCACTAATCTACTGGATATATTCATGTGCAAATCCATCTGAAATGTTATTTATCCTTTATTTTCCATTACTTCTTCTGGGAATAAGTAACTCACCTATAGCCTTCTTTTTTATTACTTCTCCAAATGTAAGAATAATAAGCATTTTATTGCTTAATTATCCTGTATTTTCTAATGTTGTTCTTAGATATTTGTATTCATTTCCCATTGGCCTGTCAAGTTAGATGTTATAATTCTGAATGAATCATGGCTTACTTCTGTTACTCATAGAATAGGCTTATCTGTTATGCCTGCCAAAACAATCAGTGAAGTTGTTTGGGAAGATTGCAAAGAAAACAATAATAAGCTCACAATTTAGTTATCAAAAAAAATAGAGATTCAAAAATAAAATCTTATTAATCCTTCTCGTAGTTTTAGATTTCACTTACTGAGAAGAGCTGATAATGACTCTTTCTGAAATAAAACACCATTTTCTCAGGTCCACCATCTATTCTAGGAAACAGATTGAAATAGATGGAGAATAATCTTTTTCTACATAAGAATCTATCTCACAATCTTGCCCCTAAATGTTCTATCTTTTAACATTTGGTTGGATAGAATAAGGCAAATTGGAAGAGTTGCCTCAGAATTTTAGTAGTAGCTGAATTCATTCAGTGAACTTTATGACTTCACAGCAGTTTACATAAGAATAATTAATCTTATTTTTTTCCCCTAGTCAGTACCTGGGTGTGTTATTAAGATTCCATGCCTTATTTTTACATTGGACATAAATGATTCCACAGAAGGGTTTGGCTGAGAAACCATTTTTCTTAACTCATTTTTATTGAACAAAATCCAGAATTCTAGTCAAGAAGCATTAGATATTAATCATATGTGAGTGGGATCATTAAAATTTCCTTTACCTTCCAGAACAGTGGGTCATTATGGAATCATAAGATGAGAACTCACTTAGTAATCTTTATAATTTCATAAAAGCCAACATTTTCATAAGTCCTAGAAGACTCTTAACTTATTTGAAGAGCATATTGGAATATTAGTATATATTATGTGCGTTATTGTAGATGTGACTGTGAATAGAAAAGAAAATGTCCTCTACTCAAGATGCAGGCCTTATTCTTTCCAGCTTCAATAGTTTTAATTGTTTAACAGTTTGTGATTATATTTTTTACATGGCAAGTAGAGACCTCACTGCTGAAATAAAAATTCCAGTACCATTTCTTAATTACTCTACTCATAACTTTGTGGAAAATTGAGGAGAATGCAATCTTTTTCTAGTGCAGTTAAGAATAATAATTGGTGACACTTAATTTAAGGTGAGTCAGTTAAGGGGGAAAACCAAACAAATCCTTCCTTTAAATTATTAGTGCCTTTCTCCTTCCTTTTCTTGTAACCAACTTCTCATCTTTGACTTTGAAACCCAACAGTTTAAAGTTGGTTCTTATTTCAGTGGGCTAATCCCCTTTCATAAATCATGCTCAAGAGCTGAAATAATTTGCACATCATTTAAAGAGTATTTGCTTTGAAATATTCACCTCAAGCCCTTTTGTATATCCTTTCTCTCCAAAGATTTGTAGTATTTGTTTTGTTCTCTGAGGTATAAAAGACCTGGATAAACTTTATTCCTGTTGTTTCAAGATTAGTTAACGAAAATGCATATTAATTCAGCAGGGATGGGAACAAACCTCAGTAAAGATAATCATATACATGCCTCTTGGGAATAGTAAAGTACAAAATGTCAGTCTTCAAATCTCCTTGGACTTGCTCAAAAGAGTATTGAGGGATTTAAACTTCCATAATATGTCTACAAATATATTTTCTTTGTTGTGGAGAACAGGAGCTATACTGATTATTTTTCCCCAGAAAATTGATTCTAATTTGTATTTGCACAAAAATTAAGCTATCGACAAAATGGCTCTGCAATAATACAGAGAAAAACTGCCACAGAAAAGGTAAATTTAACATTAAAAATTATGTGCCATTACAGTTTTAATTTATTTATTTTCAGACCTGAAATCCCAAAGTAAAGCTTAAGAGTTGAATCCATATTTTTTCTAAGAAAAGTAGAGTTGAAACAACCTAATAAAATCAGAAATAGACATGTTTGGGTAAAGTTTAATGATACATTTACATGGATAAACTCAAATTTTACAATTTGCTGGTCAACTCAGAAAATGCCAGTTTCTCCAAATAATATGTTTTATGTGGTATGATGTGCCCTGTTCTATTCTTACACTGAAAATGACCATAAATGTTTGACACTTAAGTGCTTATCCGGAAATGACTAAGTGGATTCAGGGGTAATAAATCACTCATATGGATCCAGCCACCCACAGTCTTGTTCCACTTCTCTTCTTTACAAGTGTAGTAATAGACATTTCCACAGTCCTCAGGGTGCCAAACTTTGCACCATTAGGAAAATCTGCAAGTAGCTTGATTTATCTTCCTCACTCAGTTAGCTAAGACCCAACTAAGTAAAAATCAGCAGGAATGAACTTGACTTGTTAAACTTTTTAAATAGGGAGATGCAACAATTACAACTTTTCTCCTTTACCACTTCAATTTACTTTGGATTTGAAGCCCCTTGTGAAAAATATTCAGATGAGATCTCAAATTATAGGTGCATGGCTGGATGATGCTGACTCTGAGTTTTCATTATACACAGAGGATTGTCTGCTGTTTGCAATTAATCCAGACACAATCCTCTTGGTACTTTAGGAAGAATGTGGAAGAAATAGCCATTTTGTAAGTTGTAAACTCCTAAATTACCCTAAATTAGAGACCCTATTAATCGGACTCTTAGATATAGCTCAGATCTGCTTATTGTGTAGGCTCATCTTCCCCTGATGGAGAAATCAATTAAATATTTAGGATGTGGACTACCTTCCAGGTTGGATAATGCATTTCATTTAAATTATGGCCCTCCAATCCGAAACATTAAAGGGGATCTTAACGGATGAAAGCACATTACTGTCTCTTGGATTGGGCGCATTAACACTTTAAAAATGAATGTGCTTCCCAGAATTTCCTATTTGTTCCACCAGCTGCCTGTCGATGTGCCAGATAAACAGTTTAAGGATAAGTATGTAAAAGATGCATGTGTAACATTCTGTGTGCTGAGGTGCACCCTTGTAGCCAAAGTTCCCAACTGTGGTCCTTTGGATGTTTTTTCTCAATGCCACATCTAAGATGAGAGGGCTCATTTGATCATAGGAGAGTGGAAGAGAAAACCCAAAAAGAAATGCAATTAGACTAGACCTCTTACAGACATTCTACTTCTAATCTTGTGTCACTTCTTCCAGTATTTTGTCTTAAGAAATAGTGGTTATTACAAGAAAATCTAAATAGTGGTTATTACAAGAAAATCTAAAGAGAAGATGGTAGAATTTATATTAAGCTGGAGCCTTCCCATTATAAAAATATTTGGCATGAAGATAATCATTTGTTTCTCACTCAAGGACCATTCCAAATTTATGAGAAGTGCTTGAAGAGCAAATTTCCCCTGTCCTCCATGCGGTATAGAAATAGCAAACGTTTTAGCATACTTACCAGGCCCTCTTCTAATCATTTAATATTATCAGTACTCCTAGGAGGTACAGTGTGGTATGCTCTGCTCTCCCTATTTTATATATTGGGTGACTAAGCTGAAAAAGTTAGTTAATGTGCCCAAGGTTATGCAGCTAAGGATGAGTCAGAATTTGAAACCCGGTGTTCTGACCCCATTTCCTGGAGCCAGGACCATTGTTCTGTGAGATTTCTGGCTTCTGGAGTGAGATTGATGTTTCTAGTACCTATTGGTTCTATAAATGTTGAGTCACTCAAACTCATTTAGTTTCTATTTTATAATTTTGAAAATGGTACCTACCTTGTGTAATTCCTTGAAAGCATAATTTAGATTATGTAGGTAATCTTTAAAGCAGTGTTTGGCACAATGTAAGCACTCATTAAATGTTAATATTACCACAGTAGGAGTATTTTATTTTCTCCCATAGTATTTTGAAGATTTTTCCCTAATTTGAGAAAATAGCAGTTATCAGAGAGATGAAAATCTCTAGAGATTAACATATTTTTTGTAACTATTCTAAAAGCTTTTGTAACTATTCTAGGAGATAAGTATTTCTTTTTGTTTTCAAAGATTTATTTATTTATGCATACAATACCTGGGGTACAGTTCCGAGGTGGGGGTGGTGAGAGGAGTCACCAGACACAAATTGGGGAGCAGAACAGGTAGTCAACTGAAACACACTGCTGAGGGGAGCAGCAGGTAAGACAGGAGAGATCTGCTGTGCCATGTGGGTCACCTCTCTGACTGGAGATAGAACTCATGCTGCGGTGAGACTTAACCCCTTGCACCATCAGGGAGGCCCCCAGAGATTAACATATTTTTAAAAATTCTTTTGGATTTACTGGGGTTGGGGAAATAATATACTGAGCGATTTACAGGAGACTGTAAACTTCCTGAACTGAGTCAGACATCTATCCTCATCCATTTCCATTTATAAAATTCCTAAATCACAGTTGACATAAATATATCATATTAGATTACATAGTATAAACAAATGTATCCAATCATAAAAGAGATGCTGAAGATAAGCGTCAATTTCTTTGTTTCTAGAGACAGACTCCTCATGCCAAATCTGATAGCACTTGTGCTTCAGTGCATTTCCCTTACTTGAGAAGACATCAGAAAACTCAGCTAACTGGCATAATTATGTAACTTGGATGGTAATATCGAGGGGTTAAACTTTGGCAAATGAATGTGAAATTACAAAGTTCAATGAATGAAGTTATAGCAATTTAACTTAAAATAAATTACTTATCAGCATTTTAATGGGGAAATAGTCAAAAACCAAAAAAGGAAAAAATTGATCCTTTCAAAGTTGGGTGGATGGAATGTTCCAAGTCTTCCTTTTTTGTAATCACTGTCATTGAGAGGTCCTGAGGCCTCTTATTTGTTAGTAATTGATACCAAGATTTCAAACTCAGGTACTAAAGACAACTGCTTTTTTAAGGATTTGTCAAGAAAGTTAGAAATTAGTTGTAGTTCCTTTTTTCGACTTGAGTCTTCATTGGTTTTTCACTCTTGGGCCAAGTTCATTGTAAATCAGGGGTGAATCATATGTAGATACTTTTACTTTTTTAATATGTTAAGTTGATTTTTGGAACAAAAGCAGAATCTGGTATTTCAAACAACCAGAAATGTTTCACTTGATTAGGAAAACAATGCAGTCACAATCCATTCCATTCTATATTTGTTTCTTTCCTTGTTTATTTGGAGGTTCTAACAGTGGAATGGAGCACCTCATCTATTCATCTGTTTTTCTACCACTGAACACACAGATGGAATGATAATTTAAAAAATGGAACCCAGGCCCAACCACTTAGATCAGTTAGTCAACACTGGAAACCAGTGAAGGAGCAAATTACAGAGACTCCTCCTGATGTTTTAGTTACTTTTGCAATATAGAGGAATTAATAATTTCTCTGTATTATGTTTGTAAAATAAATGGATTAACTTACATCAGCATGATCTACATGTGGGGGCTGAGGTAAGACAAAAATCAACTCTAAAAAGCTAGAATCTATATTTGATATCTAAGCAAAGATGGTATGAACTCTAAAACACTAGGAAAGTAGGAGCAGGCAAGCAGTTTGCACAGTCATATCTCAGGCATTTATTGTGCAAGTACTGTTTGAAGTCCTGGAGTTCAAGAATTTCCAAATGTTTTCAATTCTACATTGAAAAGAGTGTTTATGGTCACATTTTATATAGACTTTCCTGTCTATGAAGATAATTTAATTTAAAAATGAACTTAAACAAAAAAAAAATTGTTAAAATAGACATTTTTAGATTTCATTAAACAAAGTGAATACAATAATAACTTGTTAAATATGCATTGGCAAGATACTTTCCTCAGATTAATATTATAACTTACACTTGACATATTAGAAATACTGTAAATACCTTAAGGACAAACTCATGAATGAAATGTTAAGCAGCACAATGCATCATAGTCCACCCATAACAAGATTTTTTTATAAATCAAAATGCTGAAAACTTGAGCTCTATTTTTTTTTTTACCTTTTAACCCCTAATGTTCTGGAGCCTGGGAATATTTCCTAGCTATCCCTAGGAGAGCGGTTCAGTCACGTTTCAGTAATAACAAACAGCTTTAAATGAGCAAGCAGTACCAAGTGTTGCATTTAAATCCAGCTGAAGGTTGTGCACCTGGTTCTCATGCTACAGTGCAATGACTATCATCTTTGATCCTAAAGGCGGATGGCCCCATATGTGCTGTGTGTACTGGCCGTGCCAATATCATCTATACAACTTGGGTAACATTCCTGTTAGACTTGCAATGAAAGCTAAATAAATTAGTAAGTGAAAGAGATTAGAAGATTTTCTGGAATAGAGTAAATACTCTTGAAATGTTGGTATTTATAATGGTGATTTCTGTGAGAAAAAAGAAAAAAATCAAGTCTATATAACTTGTATAATTTTAAAAACAAAATGGTAAAATTATAAACCACAAAGTGAAAATTAATTGAAGTTTGTTGAAAATTTTAAAATAGTTACAAATGAAATAATAATTGTGAATTATCCATTTTCTTAATGTGCTAAAATTAAATATATTAGCTAGTGATACTAAGTAACAAAGATATAAATTGGAATGGCTAAATTTATTTCCAAGAAGTTAGTCTTTTCCTCTTATGAAAGAAAAACTTTGATAATTTTTACATATTAATAAAAATATAAATGTGAAATATATCATATTCTTTTCTAATCATATCACTCATATTTTCTCACATCCCAACTTAAGATATTGTATACATAAACATCTTGTATATTAAACATTCTGTATATTAAAAATAATTTTATATTCATTGAAAGATAGTAAACAGATAGTTTAGTCTTTGAGGCCAGATTATAATTTAAGCATGTAAATCAGAACACATGATAAAATTCTAGGTTTTGCTCAATTTTGTTTTTATTATCTTTCCTTTTTTAAGTATTATTAGTTAATATCTATAAATAATTTTATTGATAAATGATTTTTATATATATCTCGAAAGATAAACCCTTCTTTAACAACTATAAGTGAAAATGTGTGTATATATATGTGTGTGTACATATATGTATATATATATAGTTTATAAAAATAAATTTTAAGGACCATATTGACAGATGGAAAAAGCACAAATGTCAAGGAAAGTTGACTTAAAAATTAATATATAATAACAAAATTAAACTATGGCATTTATTGATTAACAGATGGTGACTTAAAAAATAAAAACAAAATATTAAACATAATTTGATTTTTAAAATTAGTGATATTATCTTGTAAACTTGTTCAAAAGTTTGTTATTTTTCTAATTACATGAAAGAAAAACATCAACTTTAAACTATCAAATAAACATCAACTTTAAACTATCAAATAAATTACTCTTGCATTGAGCAGATCCTGTTTAGAAATCTGTACATGTGATAGTATTATCAGAATATAAAATTTAATCCTAGATAAATATCCATAGAAGATAGTGGAGGCAAAACACTTATTTCACATATTTTACATCATTGTATTATTCATTAATAAATATATATTTTTGTACCAAGAGCTCAGTTATTTAGTATACTATTTCTAATTATATACTAAAGCTACAAAGAAAATTTCCCCAAAATTTCTAAAGCAGAAATTACACAAAAATGTGGTCAGAATAAGATAACTAAATGGAACAAGAGTTGAAATCATTGACAACATTTTAAGCAAAATATTAGTTAAATCAATATTTCCTTCAATTGTTTGTGTCCTAAGGAAAAGTTCAATAAATTTTGACTATAATAGCATACAACAAAGAAATATTCAGAGGTAAATTCATTGTATTAAATGATTTTAATATTTAAAAGGAAGCAAAACTTGTATTTAATTCAACAACTATTTCTAGTAACTAAAAATGAATAAATGATAAAATTTTTAATTATTTTTTTTAATTAAAAAAATCAATTAGAGGCCTCCATGGTGGCGCAAGGGAATGAGCGCCACACTGTGGGACTTCTGCAGCCACTGCAGTGTGAGTTCCATCCCTAGCCAGGGAGGGGACCCACATGGTGTGAAAAACCTCTCCTGGAGCCTCACCTACTGCTCCCTTCAGCAGTGTTTTCCAGTAGATCTTCCTGTTCTGTTCCCCACTCGTCTCTGGTGAGTTCTCTCATTCCCCAAGCCTCTGGCTTGTACCCCAGCTCTTGTATAAATAAATAACTAAAATCTAAAAAATAAAAAAAAATCAATTAGAAAAAAACTATTTCTATTGAACTAACATGTAGCTCTTTGAGAAATAGTCTTATAAGGAATGAAATGAAAATCTAATTCAAAGGAACATAAAGCACAATTTACTAAAATTTAAAGTGTGAAAGATACAGAAGCTAAATATCAAGATAATAGTATATAAAATTTTATTCTGATTTATTGGGAAACCAATGAAATATCTTATTTTGGAAAAATAAAGTAAAATAACTAAGGAAAAACTAGAATATCTCAATATATTCTTTCAAAATCTTCCTCAAAAATGTCCCAACTTCAAAGACTTACTGCTATGAGATCAATTTTCTAAAGAATAGACAATTTTCATGTCATTCCAAAGGACTCTGATTAGTAAGAAAAGTCTTAAAATATACAAATAATGAAGCAATTAAAAAAAGGAAAAAAAAATGGAGAGTGGTACCACCAATATTGCCACAGCTGCCATGAACCTCAGGGACTGGATTGTTAAAGAAATACAACCACCATTCCAGCCTTGGTTTTTCCAACAGTTTTCCTCAAGGGAGACTGCCCTCAAGACCTGCACATAAACTCCTTTGGCTCTACTAGCAGTGTATTCAAGGAGCAAGAAACAGGGAGGGTATTCCTGTTGAAAGCCATGGGAAGGAATAATCTGAAAGTTCTTTGTGCCCTTAGCAGTTGAAAATGGAATTCTCAAGACTGTAGTTAAGAATTCTGGATTTTATCAATTAAGGTCATCAAGATAAACCTGTTTGATGAATAAGATAGAACTTTTCCTCTTCTTCATAATGTCTCCTTATTCTTTATGAATAAGCCATTAGTTTTTTCTTTGAAGTCGTGATCAGATAATATGGCATCTTTGAGCAACTAAATATAGCAAAACAGCAACATTTTTTGAATGATAGTTGGAATGCTTGATCTGTTATCAATTTGAGATAACGTTCTTGGATAATCGTAAACTAACCAGGATAGCTAGAGCCCCCTGATCTTTTAAATTAGGCTGTTAGGTAGCTCATACTAATCTCTTTTTTTTTTTTCTTCTTCTCAAGTAATACACGTGCTAAAAGGTATCCTTCTAGCATAGTTTCAGTGCATGGAGGCATAGTTTTTACAATAGTTTTTAAGAGCATTAGTGGTCAAAGTTAGCCAAAAGGGAGGTGGATCTTAACTGTCTGCTTCCTGCTTCACCAAGGGAAGTCAGATTAAGATTTGAAGACTTCAAGAAGGTCACTGTAAATGTCATCTCACAGTTACATCAGAAGTGTGATAATTTAAGTAGCTACAGAAGAAGACCCAAGTTGCAATGAACTTCTTTTACCTTCCAAAGTGTGTGATTAAAATACCAAAAATAATGTATCTGGTTAAAAGGGAACTGAGTGAATTCTTTCCTTGCCATGCTACTCCATTCTGCTCTGTAATATCTGGAGTTATAACAATGGAGTTAAAGTATTTCTAATATATCAAAATAAAATTAAAATTTTCATTTTTTTCCTGTCAGTCATATCTTTACCACACTTCTTTGCATTATAATCATATAGATCTAAAAAGTTCAGGAATATATAACAATATTTTATCTATGTTGAATGTAAAAGTTTCCTCTAAAGCAATTTGAAATGACTACTAATATTAAACTTGATTTCATTTATAAAAATCTGTTCAAAGGAAATAACAGCTATCTAAAAGTTTTAGAGTGCTTTTGATCAGACTGAAAATTTTTAAATAATTGGATTATCAACAGTGGGCATTTGTTAAATAAATCATGGGGTAGGATATGATGGTGTATTATGAACCATGAAATTTATGTTTACAAAGAGCAATCCTAGAGTTAAAGTGTAAATAATATAAAGCAGACAGAAATAGTAAATTATAAAATTGTTTGATAAACAATAAAAAAGCAGGAACCCATGTTTTTATTCAGAAGTATATCCTTGAACAAATAAGTGCTCATGAAATATCTGTAAAATATGTGAAGGAGCATATATCATTTAAAAGAAAACATACCAAAATGGTACTAGCATTGGTGGTAAATTCTAAGTAATGAACTTAGTAAGTACTTGCTTCTTTTAATGCTTTTCCTCTGTTCTTTCTGTAACTTCTAAATTTTTGACAATAACACGTTTGTTTCCAACATCACAAAAATTATTAAATGTTTTATTGCAAAGGATGAACACCTTTATTTATAGGAAATAAACCTCACTAAGTACCTTCTTTGTTGTACTTATGAGTATTTGGTTGTTCTCCACTTAAATTTGAAATTCTTGAGTTTGTTCATGTCAGTTTTCTCCTCCAAACTTCAGTTGTCCTGATATGTGACTAGTACACACACACACACACACACACAGAAACACACAAGTAATTTTGCTTCCTTATTTAATTCTTGGTATTTTATTGAGGGAACATTGGCTTACTTACAGCATTGTATATGATTTAGAGATGAAGGATGCCCCCACTTAGCTGTTGTTACCACACCACATCAACCATCAACACACCTGTAGTTCTCTATTATAGTCCACTGTGTGCCCTCTCCATTTTGTTTTCTTTCTTCCCTTTACCCCTTTCATAGCGTCAGTTCTGCAGTGAGATTTCTAAGTTTAATTATTGGGTTGGTTTTCTCTAACCCTTTTTTTTTGCAATAGTTTTATTAATTTTACTTCATCTTCTGAAAAATTCAAAATGCTTGAATTCTCACCAACCAGATATGAATGTTATGTATCTGAGAAAATAAAAATTTAGAAAGTGAAAGCAAAATTTTTTTATCAAAGAGCTGGAATGTAAAGCTTCAGAAGACAGATTATCTAAATAATGTTAAATTAGAATCTTTATATTAACCAGACCTTAGATTTGAAGCATAAATTGTAGTTTATTGCTTGATATGGTAATTGCATTAGGGTTATTATTCTCTTTGCTATCATTTTTTTTTCTTCACTCAGTTGGATTTAATCCAAGGAATGATACAGTTTTCTAGTAAGAGTTTATCTAAACTTTGATCCATTTTAAACTTACATATATGTGTGATTCCCCTTCTCTTAGACAAGAATGAAATGAGAGAATGAGGAGAAAGTTGAAATATTGCCATTTTAGAGGAAACTTAGGAAAGGCACCTAGGACATAAATTGCCTCCACTGATTCTATGTACTGTGTGAGGATTCAAAGGAAGGGCCTATTCCAGCTGGGGCAGAAGGGCTGGCAGTGCCCACTAGTACTGCATCATCCCTTCCAGAGGAAACAGACACACAGAAAACATACCTAATATTGGCCCTGGAATAAAGGCCCCTGATGCCAGAAAAAAAAAAAAATCCTTTTATTTGAACTAAGACCGTAAGCCTTCTCTCAAGGCCTCAAAGTATTTAATTAGTATTGAAATCCAAAGCCCACCATTAAATTCAAGTTCTTGAATATTCACATTTGAATTCTGCGTGCGGCTCCTTCTACTCCTATAATTTAGGTTTACCTGGGGGCAATGATTTTGTGAGGTAGGATCTTCATTTTCCAGTACTTCAAGTTAACCTCAAAGAGCATCATTATATATCATTTATGTAAGAATGTAATATGATAAAAATAAATAAAAATAAAAAAAGTTTTGTTCCCATAAGAGAAAATTATTTATACCTGATTTTAAGGTATTAGAAGATTCCAAGATAAAGTAATGGAAATATATAAATATAAATAGAAATATATGGAAATAGAAATAGAAGTAAGAATATCAGTAAACTTATCAGAAAACTACTGCCTGGCAAAAACATTAATTTTGGAGTGTCCATTTTCCTCAGTATCACCTAGAATACTCTGTTTATAAAGAGAAGTTCATCATTTGTGAAACTGACAGAATTAGTTTATACTACTTTTAAATTGTCCATAAATATAATCCCCTTAGGTGTTCCTCAACATATTTCATTGAACAAATAGGCTTTAGCACCAGCTCCAATAAAACTAAAAGTTTACCATTATAAATGGACTATTCATGGGCCTCCCTGGTGATGCAAGGGGTTAAGTCGCAGCACTATGAAAATATCAGCAGTCACTGCCACATGAGTTTGATCTTCCGCCAGGGAGTTGACCCACATGGCATAGCAGACCTCTCCTGTCTAGCCTGCTGCTCCCCTCAGCAGAGTATTTCAGTCATTCCACCCGTTCTCTTCCCCACTCTGTTTCTGGTGAACCTCTGACTTACATCCCAGCTGTTGTATGCATAAATAAATAAAAATAAATATTTAAGAATAATGGACTATTCATTAGGTACATATGTAGAGATGGTTGTGGTAAAGTATCTAAAGTAAACTAGAATTGATCAGTCATTTCCATTTTACCAGGGACTTGTTTAGTTTGCTTGGTTTTGTTATAAATTATTTTATTTTATGGTGAAAGTTTGCCTTTATAAAAATGATAAAGTTTACTCGGGGTGGGGGGGGAGCAAAAGAAGAAAAGCTACAATGAAAAATGGTTCCTAATCATTAAATCTCCCACAAAGACATTGTAGGAAAACACATTCTCACCACATGCTAAAAACTCATCACATTCCAAGCAGACATAGGAAACAGAGTCCCATCCATTCATTCATCTGTTCACACAATATATGATACACTGTTCTAAGCACTAGATATATAATTGTGAACTAGATTAGGTTACATTCTCCAAAACTGTCCCAGAAATAAGAGAATTAGGGTCATGTGCATTAAGTGAGTTTAAAGGTAACTGAGACTTTAACTAGCTAAACTTCTACTTTTACAAAATATATAAGTGAGAGCAAAACGGCACTGTGTAAGTTAGAGTTCAACCAGAGAAGCAGAATAACTACTTTTAGGATGGACAGATGGATTATTAGTCAGTTGATACATAGACACAATAAAGAAATGGCTCACACAGTGGTGGGATCCATAGGGCACTCAGTCAGGAAGGGAAGATGAGGGCCAGGTTAGAACCCCAAAAGCATGAACAGAAGCTAATAGTCCACATGCAAACCCCAAGAGTTCATCAGGATCAGATTGGAAATCCCTATGCAGGAACTGTGTGCTGTCTATGATTCCAGGAAAAACATGAACCTTCTTTTAAAGGACTCACTTGATTAAAACAGATCTCATTTGATCTATGCCCTTCTGATTAATTTAATGTGGACTGACTCGAGGCTGTAATTTTCCTCTGCAAAATCCTTTCTCAGAAGCACCTAGATTAGTCTGTTATTAGCTAACTAAGGTCTGTAGCCCATCCTGTGTAGGTTGGCACATTAGAAAGCCATCACAGGCACATTCATTTGCACAATGTCATACAACTGTCAACTGCTGGGCAAAATTGGAATTAGTTCCTCTACTCCCCAGTTCATTCTGTGATGAATAGACCTGGCAGACACTCACACACTCACTGTCCTATTCACAAAGACTTTTCCATTCAACAGTAAAATTTTTCTTTCTACTACCTATCTCACCCTCTCTCTAAAAACAAAAACAAAAAAGATTATAAATTGACATAATTTCTGGAATTTCTAGAATGTTAATTATATTTCAATCAAGATTATTCATTTAGCTTTGATTTGGTAAGACCGAAGAAAGTCAAAGTCAGTTCACCTAGAACTTCTAGAGTATTGGAAATATAGACTATTTCCTATAGAAATATGTAAAATAACCTCTTTGATTTATTAAATTTAATATTTGGAGAATCAAGTTCAATGATCATTTTACTTAATTTAGTGGTAACTTATTTTAACAAGTTAGATATAATTTGATGCAAATAAAGAACAGTGAAAATGAAGGTCTAACCTTGATAAGAACAATTTCCATAGCTGATTGAGGACATACAACAAGATAACCTAAAATATATTTTTATTAATATGGCAAAGATATTATGGACAAATTAAAAAATGAATAAA
The DNA here is from genome assembly GCA_019455555.1 of Galemys pyrenaicus. NCBI lineage: Eukaryota > Metazoa > Chordata > Mammalia > Eulipotyphla > Talpidae > Galemys > Galemys pyrenaicus. The sequence continues at coordinate 946,610 of JAGFMF010011581.1, read as the reverse complement.
TAACCTGCTGTGAATTCATGTACATTTGGAAAGCTATATTTATCTTGCTAGACAAGTTATATTTCTAAATGTAAATAACAGAAATTTCTATGACAACTTCGGTTATGGTAGAAATTATACAATGAAAACTAGCTTTTCTTTTTTACTTGCCAATGAGCACACCCTCTCAAGATTTGTGTTGGAGAACTAAGGCATTTCTATTATAGTCTACATTTTCATGTTTTTAAATTCTTAATATTTTTCCTTACATGATTACCAAAGATATTAAATTCTATTGATTCCCTTTGGATTTCTGCATCAAATTATAGCCCCCTATTTTGAATCTTTCCTTTGAAATTTTAAGAAAATTCTTTCTTCTTCTTCTATAAAGTATTGATTCCATCTTTGTAATCAAGTATTTATTATGACAAATTTTACTTAGTAAAATTTTAAACCCTTTCTGTTAATATAATTCCTTAGCCTAAAGAAAGGTTTCAACTTTGAATATTTCAGATGGAAAGCCTTCCCAGCATTCCCTCATTCTACTGTCCCTCCCCTATAACTATTGCTATTTCTTCCCTATTTCTTGTTTATCCCCTTCTTCACCTTTCCTTACCCCCTGCAAAGGAAGCAAATAGCGAGGAGAAGAAAAAGATGAATGTTGGGCACTACTCTCAGTCTTAAACTAATTTCTGCAGCTGGCTCTCATTTTCAGGGCTGAACTGAATTCTGCAGTGTTTACAAAGGTGACCAATTCAGAGATAGAAAAAGGATCTTGGTAATAGGAATTTACCATTCTTTAACCATGGATTGGTGCTATAATCTTTAGCTTTAATGTTAGGAAGATGGGTTATTAACAGTAGAGGAAATCTAGTCACTGAAGGTTTTCATTTTGTTGGCATGTGCATTTTGGGGGTATTACTGATTACTGGCAGAGCATTTTAAAATCTTCATTCATTTATACTTTTTTTAGCAGAAAGCTAATGCTTTATATTTTCTTCACTTTAAAAATCTAAATGCTGATTAGTACATGTAAAAAGCATAAAATGTTTGAAAATGTAATCACTTTCTAGACAATCAAGTGTGAAAAAGTATAAATATGTTTTTTTTTTTTGTCTTCAGCACTACCTTTTGACATCTCAGCACATAAAAAATTAACTAAAGGCCACCTTTTGTTATATTAGCAACAGCAAGACATTTTTAATTAGCTTAACTACCTCCATTTGTGCTTCTCTGTGACACTTCACAAGCCCAAATTCACATCATCTCTATAGTTCTTTCAACAAAGAAAACACAAAATGCCTCACTATGCTTTGGATACTCTGTCCCTTTTTAGGACTCTATTTAGCAGACAACCTAAATCTGCCTATCTGCCAGTCAACAGTTTTCTCGAACACCAATGACTTAACATGGAAACTGTATTAGTCCTTTATTTCCTGCCCTTCCCAAGTATTCTTTTTTTGTTGTTGTTCTTGTTTTCTCCATAGTATGCTTTTGTCACTCATGAGGGTTGGAAGGGTGGGATTGAGCTCAGCAAATAGCTCCATAATAATAAAGTTATTTCAGAATAGAACTTTTATTTTGATTGGCTATTGTATTTCCCGTCTGTCGTGGTTCCCTACTTCCATATAGGAGGACAAGTTATTTGGGCCAAACAATACAGTGCAGTTTGGAAACAATTGGCTTTTATGGGCACAATCTTATTCGTTCCATATCCATTTTTTAAAAAATTGTGAAAATCAAGCCAATTTTTTTTCTTCAAAACAATGCATTTTCTCAAGACTCATGGAAAAGACAGCTTGGGTTGAATTTTTTTTTTTTTTTTTCAATTTCAGCTCTTGAGGAAAAAGAGCTGGTTGTGTAAATCCAGCATATATTTGCCCAAGTATTTATACCTAGTGTTTTGAGTATTAGTGAAAATAAAATATATGCGGACTTTGTTTTCTGGTTTAGTTCTTCAAGTTCCTGACTCCTAGTCCTATACTCATAAATCAAGCATATTCAGGCACAAAGCAGGTAATTGAGGGGAGCCATTCACTCTGTAATTCCATCCTCTCTTTTGTGCACACATTTGCAAATATAAGTGATTTGCATCTGTGCAGACACCCTTTAGGGGCTTGTCTATCCTCATATCATTTTTAGACACCCAAGAAGTTTCTTTGTAAAACTCTTATTCTGTGATGCCAGATGGTTGATGCCACCCCACAACACCATATTTTGAACAAGGAGGACTAGTTTAGCAGGTAGATGAAACAACACCCATTACAATTATTGTCACATTTCCCGATTCGGTAATGGCAAAATGTACTTCTCATCACATGTTCATTCCAAACACAAAAATGAGTAAAATTGATATGGTTTTCCTTTTACACTAAGAATTGGGCACAGCTGCTCCCTTACAAATGTTAAAAGGAAAAATAAAAGATAATAACAACTTTAATTTCTCATGTTTCTCAGCATCTCTTAGAAAAATAGCTTAGTGATACATGGCTGAGTGGCCTGAAAATACCTACTCTTATCATACTTTGAAGGAATGTTTTCCTTCATATTTTAATATGAGAGAGGGAAATTTCTAGCAAACAAAGAATTGAGACTCTTAAAGATGAAAATCTGAAAACTTGTAGTAATGCCTAGTCATGCTATTCAAATATTCCATTATATTTTTTTGCAGGCTTTTGTTTGATCGATACTCTCTACTACTCATTTACTTTGTCTGAAAAAAAACAATGTTAAACTAACAATGATATGCATGACAAATATTAAGATGAACATTTTAAATAATTGTTAGATTTTGACTATTTTTCCTTCCCATAAAATTAAGTGCGTTCATCAGATAAGTAAAAGTAGTTGGCTCTGAGTTATAAAATTTTTAGGGAATTATATCCATAATAAACCTATGTGTTAATAAGGGAAAAATAAGCATTTCTAACTAGATTTAAATGTGCTTAAAATAAAACCAGGCGTTCAAAACTGGAGTTTCCCTTCATCAGAAGAATTGGTTGGGAACTTCCCTGAGAAACCGTGAGATCACTATATTGACATATAATTCAAGTCATTAACTTTTTTCCACTTAAGCTTACAAATCTTATAGATGCTATTTTAAATGAAGGACAAGATTTTTATGGGAAAATATGAATTTTACAATAGTTTTATTGCATCTTTATTGCAAATGTACATGGGGCTCAGAGCCACAATGATGGCATTGTGCACTTAAGTCATTAGGCTGTCAGATTACAGCAAAACTATTTCTCTATGTTACCATAGCTTTTTTTTATTTGGATTACACATATCTAAGCTAAGTTCATCTATCTTTGTCATTACAGTACTACTTTGTTTTTGTAAATACCTATTTTTAAGGGTCACTTAAGTATATTCATTGTAACTCTTACTATTAGACCTTTGCTTTCTTTAAAGTTGGGAAGCATAATCAAGGGAAATTTGGAACATGCCTCTGGGTGTCTTGTTTGTGTCTTGTTTCACAGTGTCAATTGTTATATAGTTTATTTTTCAAGTATCTGCATGCACACTAAAATTTTTCAGGGGAATGGGAGTTTCCTTTTTTTATTATTGCTAGCAACATTTTCATCTTATTCATCATCTTTAAGAATATTCCTTTTCTTTTTTTTCTGTTTTTAAAGAATGCTCTTTTTCTTAAAATGAAACTGGAATTCCATTTGCATTAAACTTTTTTCTTTAGTGACTTTTAAAACTGAACATGTTTCAATGATCTTTAATGATTATTGGCAATAAAAACAAAATCATTTAAGGAATAAAACCAAATCCAAAACTTCAACTGAAAATCATTTGTGAATATAAAATGAATATGGATTTGGTTTTGATAATTAGTTCCAGGGTTATAACAATCTTTTAGAAATGGATATTGATTATTATTATTTAACTAATCATACTACTCTCTCAGAATTTGCTTTATTTATATTCAGTGTCATGAAGGTTTATTTGTTTTATTACTAGAGATTATGGAATAGTAGTCAAATAGTCACCTGGCAAAAAAATATGTGAGTTTCTTTGTGTGTTGTGGGGGGGGCGAGAGAGAGAGAGAGAGAGAGAGAGAGAGAGAGAGAGAGAGAGAGAGAGAGAGAGAGAGAGAGAGAGAGAGAGAAGTTGGAAGCTGTGCACACTTCTGAGTTTGAATAATTTTTGGCTGAGACTATGTGATTCTCATACTGGGAAATGGCATACAAGTAAAATCAGTGGTCTATTCATATCATTGTACAGTCAAGTCAGCTAAATATATGGCAATTAGGAGCAAAACCAAAACACAAATTGAACAAAACCAATTTTATTCTGTAGTCAAGTATATACTATGTCTGAATGTGTCTTCAACTTCTCAGACCAAAACCATGATTTGGGGAATGCACTGAAAACCAGACAGTGCTTATCCAGTCTTTTTGACATTAAAATAGATAACCTGAAACTGGCTCTATGGGACAGTTTAAAAATTTTACTTTGATGTGAATTTCCAAAAATAAAGTGCTATTTAATAGAAGAGAGGATCAAATAAGCACTGCCACTTTGAAACTATTATAGCTGTCCTGAGCACAGAGAGCACAAATTATAAATTCAAAATACCCAGCACCGCTGAGACTATAGAAAATCCATTCACTCCTCTGAGATATATTTTAGTGTTTGGGTATAAATACAGTTATGGAGAGATTTGAAAATAGGCACACTAAAATTAGAAGCTAATCATTGCTAATAAAATAATAAAGTATAATTTATTTGACCTGCTCTATCAACTTTAGAACCAGTTAAAGTCATTTTGCTTTTTTCCTATTATCTTTTCCTTTTGGTTATTTATTTATTTAGAAGTAGCACTGCATTATAATATGATATAAGTGACAGGGGTTCATCATTGATAACTAACGTGTGTAAGACAACATTGAGTTCATCACTCAAAGTCCAATTCTATCCTTCACCCCACCATTGTCCTTCCCCCCCCCCATTTACCTACCCCCTCCATGCTTCCCTTTGGTAAAACTAATTATTCTTATAGTCAAAAAAACTTTTTAGGTAACCTATTTTTTGTTGTTGTTGTTGTTGTTTTTTTCCCTATATAGCACATATGAGTAAACTCATATGATGTTTCTCTTTCTACTTATCTGACTAAGAATAATTTACGTTAGGCTCAACCATTCTATGTTCTTGCAAATGGCAGGATTTCATCTTTTTATATATAGCTGTACAGTGTTCCATTATGTATGTTTGTGAGTATATATACACACCACCTTGTTATCTATTTTTCTGTCAGTGGACACTTGTGTTGTTTCCAGTTCTTGGCTATTGTAAATTGAGCTACAGAAAATATGGGGGTGTATATATCTCTTCCAATTGGAGTTTTGTACTTTGGGAGTAAACATCCAAAATGGGGATAACTGAGTATGTGGAATTTCTATCTTTTATTTTTGTGAGGAATCTCCATTCTGCTTCCATAATGGTTGCACCAATCTACAGTGAATGATTGGTAGTGTATAAGAGTTTCCTTCCCTCCACAACTTCTTCAACACTTGTTTCTTTTCTTTTGGGTAATAGCCATACTCATAGGTGTGAGGTGATATCTCTTTGTTGTGATTTGCACTTCCCTAATAATGAGATATGTTCATCATCTGTGTTCAATGAAACTGTGTCATTTTTGGAGAAGTGTCTATTTGTATCTATTTAGATTTGCACAATTTTTAGTTAGGTTGCTTGGTTTTGTTTTCTGGGGTTTTTGGTTTTCTTGATCTTTAGTAGTTCTTTCTATATTTTGGATATCACCCACTTGTCAGACACATCTTTTTTCACGAATTGCTGTGCCTTCCCATACAAATTGTCCTATTCAGACACTAACATAAAGCCGTGTGGAAAATGGACTGGAAATGAAAATCAATTCAGAAATCATTTTGATTTCTGTGATTCTGATTCCTGTCATTGGCACATGGTTGTGCAGTTGAGCGCTGTCCCTTTGACACAGACCTAATCACAGGGAAGTAGGGTCATCTTTGAGCCAGGTCACCATACCAACTGCAGCAATGTTGGGTTCCTTTGAGAGTGTGTGTGAGTGTGTATGAGGGGGTATCTATCTTTGCCATGGTCATACATGACACCAAATGCTTGCTTTAGAACTGCATTATTCTGTGTGGACACCACTACCACATGTGATGATTGAGCATTTGAAATGTGGCTTGAGTTGAGATGTGCTGGGTGAGGTGAGACATGCATGCCAGAAGACTTGTTAGAAGACAAAGAAAATAAAAAATATCTCATTAAATATTTTCACATTGATTACATGGAAAAATAACACTATTTTGGATAGTTGGGCCAAATAAAATATACTATGAAATTAGTGTCTATTGTTTATCTTTTGGAGTGATGACTGGATTATTTATAATTAAACATGAGGACAGTGCTTTGTAGGGAATCTGTGATATCAGCCACATGCCTGGCCATCGAGAACAAACCTCTGTTGTCACCTTAGCTTCTAGATCTCTCTTCCAATATATAGACAGACACGAAGTATTTACATGTATCCCTCCCTTAATTTGTTCAAAGAATTGAGCTAATCATCCCCATCTCTTCATCATCATTACCATTAGCCGTGCAAGTCTTGTAACTTTACAATCCTTTTCCTTCTCTTTCATTCACCTTTCTCCCAATAAACACCACCTTCCCTAACTTTAACATATGTTGGTATATATTAAAAGATATTTAATGGTGTTCTGTTTATGCTTTCTGTTTTTCCTGTTTAAATTATATAGTAAGGATAATAACAGGAATTTTCAGTCATATCTGTGAGTTGGTACATGAAGAAAGAAAACCACAACTCTTTCTAGAAGTTTGACAAAGAATGCCTGAGAGCCAGTATCTCTTTCTCTTCTCCAAAATGTGGATATAAACTCTCACAGCAGTTCAATGATAATAAACAATTATAATTTTCCTTCTTCATAAAACATTATGTCTACTTTATTAGGATATAGTAATTTATTCATATATGTTAACATTTTGAGAACACTGAACGCTAACCATTCGGGGGGGGGGTCATATGTTAAAGTTTTGAAAGAAAGTAATAAGATTTTTTATTTTTATCCTAAAATTGAAAGTTAAAATAGACTTTTATTCTTTCAAAAAATATTTAGTGAGCATTTATTATTTATCCAACACTGTTTTAGGTATTGAAACTAGAGTCATTAAAAAATCAAAAATAAAAAAGAGGCCAAAATCCTGCTGTCAAGGAGATGTCATTCTAGTGTGAAAAAAGAAAGATGTTTAATAATAGGAAGTAAAATATATGTTACTGAAAGAGTGAAGTGTGAAATTTTAAAAACTGGCAAACAAAAACAAGAAATGGAACCACCAGGCACCTAAATGGGGAAGGCTTGCAATTTTCAGTGAAGAGGGAGACCCTATTAGAACTGTTAGCAGGAGTTTGTCTACCCAGTGCCAAAGATATGCCATCAGGGTGTGGGAAATGAAAGGACTTTAGTGTTGGATCAACAGGTCAGTTGGTCAGCAGGAAGTAAGAGCTCTAACACTCAGATCTATCTTCCCAAAAGGCAGGGGAGTTTATATCAAATTTTGGCAAGTGGGAACTATGAAGAAAAAGAAAAAAATTGTATTTCATTGACTGGGAGTGGACTCGAAGAAAAGTAACACAGGTTTGCTAGGATGTCATTGGGTAAGTGGATAGGGGGATAAAGGAATGTTGAGTTGGCTGAAATCCATTGGATAGTTGCAAATCTACCCATATGGGCAAAAGCCCTCAAATGAACAGATCTTCTTCATGGATAGACCCTTGGCTTCTGAATTTGGACCAGGTGACTCCTTTTCCTGTCTTCCTGGTTCCCAGCTAACTACTTGGCTAAGAACTTTATAGTTCTGCTGACAGGTTGGATGGGCCTTGGTCCCAAGATGACATTTAGGGGAAGATTAGAAGGAATAAGAAAAGTAGGCATAAGAATGTCTCATGAGAGAATATTCAGGTTGAAGAAAGAATATGTACAAAAGCCCCAAGGCAGTTATACGCACAGAGAGTGAGAAGGTCAATTTGTCTAAAGTAGAATAGTGATAGCAAATAAAAACAATTACCTCGACCTGGAGATATGGACGTTTACCAGGGAGACACTCAGTTTAAGGAGTTTTCCTTTACTGGTTATAACTGAACTGTTTTGAAAATGGTGAATGTGACCCTATTCCCCTAAGCAGAAATCAAAGACTACTAACATATCCCCTTACCCCCTACTTATAATTCAACCTCTCAGATTTTTATATTCTCCCCAGAACTTAATTTCATCTGTGATTAATCAAGTGTTAAGAGTCTTTAAAATTTTTTAATCTGTAAAAGATGTTTGGGCTGTAATTTTTAAATTTGTGTGCCCAAAGGCTGTCTGGCATAGGATGCACTTTTGACACAATTCTGATAACAATTATCTCTGTAAGGTAATATTGCTGCCATGTCTATCAAAGCAGCCATTCTGCCATTTCTATTTGGGTAGACACAAGATTTCAGCCTTAATGTAAAAAATAAAAGATTTTCATGTTTGTTGCTTTCTAAATCATTGTTATTATTAACAGAAGTGGTGGTAGTAATCCACACCCCATATTTGCCTGGCGGGTAGAGGGGATTTATATTGCCAGTACATTTATTGCGATCCAAACTGAAATTAATAAACATTCATCAGTTTGGAGAATTTGGCATACAATGTGTTAAAAGTATGGGAAAAAGTGCTCTGTCTCAATAAGCAATCCCTAGTTTGTTTTGTTTTTTCCTATGCCATATGGATATAACTCTTTTTTTTTTTATTAAAATATTTTAAAATTTACATATACTTCCCATTAATTGTAATCCCCATGTATTCCCCATCACCATCTCAGCAGTGCACCATCACCTCAGTCCCCCGTGCTTCCATCTTCCCTCAACCCTCCCCCTCCCCTCCCCACCAGGTGTCCCCAGTCTGTCCTTGACTCCTCATTTTTGGTTTCTGTGTCTTTATTGCT
>JAGFMF010011581.1:899995-937590 GCA_019455555.1 Galemys pyrenaicus | reverse complement strand
ATCTCATAGTGGTTTTGATTTGCATTTCTCTGATGACAAGAGAAGTTGAGCATTTTTTCATATGCCTGTTGGCCTTTTGCATGTCCTCTTTGGAGAATTACTCTTTACTGAAAGCTAATATTACTATAAGCTTAAGTTAATTTTATATACTTACCTCCAAATTTCCTAAATTATCCGTATCTACTTTCTGTTCATAAAAATTGTAATTTCTTAATTATTAATTCCCAAAACTCAAAGACCATCTCGATTTTTATGATAATGATGTTAAAAATGTGGAAAAAAAGGAAGAGGGGGCTAAAGACAATGATCTACTTATGTACATACAAAGCTTTGTGATCTTTCACAAGATAGTAGTTAATCCTTACAACATTGCAGCTGAGATACTTGTATTTGTCATATACAGATGAGGAAATTGGGATTCAGGGAAGGGAAGCTAAGTTACATACATTCTCAGTGGACATCTGGGACTCAACATTAGATCTCTTACACAAAAGTCTGTGTGCTTTCCACCATGCATATTGCTCAGACAGTATTCAATTATTAAACATTGTGTACTGACCACTGACTGCATGGCAGGCTTGATGAGAGTATACAGAACACCCTTAATTTACAAACTATAACATAAAAATTTGTCTCACCCCACCTCATCCTTGACTTTAGCATGTAATCCAACAGCAGTTTATTTCACATGGCCACAAAACTGGCAAGAGAAATATTTTGTCCAACTGTTATGTGACCCAGAACACATAATTCTCAGTTGGCCATTCCCTCACAATGGAGCAATTAAGTTCAATTTTCCTTTGCAAGGACCCACCCATGATTCACGGCTCTGTCCCCCTTGCCTTCCTTAGCCATTACATAAGCTCGCACCTGTTTGTGTTGTCAAGAGTGTTTTCAGACTAAAGTCCACAGGTGTTGTTTTTTTTTTCATTTTTTCTTATGTCACAGAGTAGAAATAGCTAGACTTGTTTTCTGATGATTAACTTCAGGAAATATTTCCTGGTGGAAATTTCCTAGCTGAATTGTTTGAAAAAACACATAAAGAATCAGATTCTGCTAGAATATTTCTCTTTTCTTCTTGGTTTTGCTTTGACAGTTTGAAGGATTAAGGGATAACAATGACAGCATTTATTATTACACAAGTCTTACCGTGTCTTTCTCACCATTCACAGTGTCCCTGTTGGAATAGATGTTGATGACTACATCTGTTGTGTTATTTAAAGAAGATCTTTAAGTCAAAATGAGGATGTGTGCGTGTCGCCTCATTTTGAGTTTGCGTACTGTTTCCTACCATATTTTAGGAATACATCCCAAATGCTTTTTTATTAAGTGCATTTTCTTTCAATTTTAAACCTATGTATATTTAAAGGTCATTTAATCTGTGCATTTCCAATTCCTCCAGTCTTAAATCATCACTGACTTATTTTATGTAACAGATACTTAATGTCTCAAGAAGCTTTTGGAGCACTTTAAAACCCAAAGAGTTTTTTCCAAGATCAGAAATTCTATTTTGTTAAAGGGTAAACAAGCTTAAAGAAAACCAAGTTTCAGCCTGTTCAATAGTCCAAAGTTTGAATTTCAGAGGGCTTGGAACTTGGCGAAATGCATTTTCCCATCACAGCGGATTCTTCCCTATTCCCGCCTAGCCTAGGCTAACACACATGGAGAGGACAGCCAACAGAGCATCCCCTCAGTGACATCTGTGTGTGGAGGAGTGTCCTGGCAATTGGCAACAGGATCCTCTCTCCTCCCTCCCCCCGAAAGAAAGGGAAGGCTCTAAACCCCAAATAATAATAATCTTCTACAGATTTCAGGTTAGCAAAAGTTGAAGAAAAGGATAATAGCAAAACACTTAGCATTGCTACATGTCAAAAGGAAGGCTACTGTAACTTCCCCCCTTGGGGCAGGTATTTTTCATATTATTATGCATAATTATGTATATAAATTTAAATATATTTCCATATTCTATTCAGAACTCCCTAATTCTAAATATGTTGAGTAGAACAGAATTAATTGATGGCAGTGACTGCATTTAGATTCAAATCAAGACTCCTGGTCACTGGAAAAATTGAACCAGTAGCGGGCGCCTAGAGAAACAAATCTAGCTTCACTGAAATATTTGTCTCAATTTGGGAACAACTTTTCTAATAAAATTAAATCCAAGATTAGAGAGGCATAAGTGTTTGCTGACAAAACCCCGTAAATGGTAATTAAGAAATCTTCATTTAAATCTTTACACTGCTTCTTAGTGTATGACCTTAGGAAAGTAACTTAAACAATTTCAGTATTTTCCCCCTCATCTCAAAAATCGGGAGCACTTACTCTGTGTTCCTTCAGTTTTATTTCAGATTTGATCATGTTTCTCTGACTCCAGAATAAACTACCTAAGAATGGAACTATCTGATGGTCAAAAATGAGAAAAAGCTCAACAATTTGATTGCAATTAAGTCATTTAGGAAAACAACTAAGATATTTGGGATAATAAATGGGTTTTGGCAGAAAATTAATCCCCCATCACTGTTTTTTAATGGAAAGAAGATTTAATCTGAAGGTGTGATTGATAGCTGAGAGCAAGTTCTTTTGTTATAGACATGGCTACCACCAACTATTGAGTAGGATTCAAAATGAGAAGCAAATATAGCATTCTATATTCTAACCACATGAAAGGTCCGAATGATGTGGATCTTTCTGGATCTTTTCCTGGTTTTCCTCTGGAAAGGTATGTTATGAATTATGATTATTGTGATGGAGCCAAGCACTCACCAGGCTCCAGCTAGATCTTTGTTTAGCAAGCATCAGCTCACTGCCAGCTGCAAGCTGCAGCTGTCTGTCAGCATTTGTAAGGACAAACTGCCCTGCTATCCCTGATCATTTAGCCATAGAGGACAGACTGTTTCCTCAGAACTTCTCAGAGTACCCTTTGCATTTTCAATACACTTCCTCTGAGGGAGGGTCTCAGTGATTCGCACACACATTTTGGAGGAAATAGCTTGAGGCTTATGTCAAAATGATGCCTGTAATAGAGGGTTCTGTCCCAATGAAACTATTTTGTGAGAGACTGGCTGACTCTTCCCTGACATTTGCTGATCGCCCATGTCCTGAAAAAGGCCCGGGAGGCTGCCATTCTGACAACAAACCATTCTTTAGGACAGAGTGACCCCTCAAGAAAGTGCCAAGAGAGTCGGCCCAATGCCAGGAGTCTGTTTCAGAGCTGGGGAATGTGGGGGGTGAAAAGGCCATGGCCAAGGGGAAGAACCAAAGGACAGACAAAGTCTAGGGTGCTGACTGTAGCCATTCTCCTGGGCTGGAACATGGGCCCATGTTGGGATGCAAGATTCAAGGGAATTCTTACTTGGAAGAAATCCTAGTCTAGAACCTTCAAGTAAACTTGGAACTTTGTGACTGAAGAAAAGACTTTAAATAATAATATAGTTTCCCTCTGAAACATTTGCCAATCTTCTAAGCAATTCTGTTTCTTTAAATTTCCCAGCATGTTTACAATGGAGAGAACATGGCGTCCCAGATTAAAACTTTTGGTGGAGTTAGCCAAAGTCTCCTTTGTTATAACTTATGTGAGTTATAAGGCTCAGTTTTTGAGGAGTGGAAATTTTCAGATTACTTTGAGAATTTATGAATACCCTCCTTTCCCCAGGCATTTGCATACAGTACTGTGAACCTCTTCCAGGGTGTAACCTAGGATTGAAAGTTCGTTGAGCTTTGGAATGCTTGTAGTATACTACAAGAAGCATGAGGTACCATCAGTCATACTTGTAGAATGTATGTTTTTAGATTTTGCTTAATAATAATATTTTCAAATAAAAAATAAATCTGGAATCCTTCCCACTCATGGGGATACTATGAAAACTGCTCTTTGTTATGTGAGAGTATTGTTTCAGTAAATGTGGCCTCTTGGGGCAAAGTCACAATGCAAATTCAAATTAATAATAAAGCTGTACAATATGTAGCATATGGCCAAAGTTGGCCTGAGATGCTCGCTAGAAAAAACATATTAAGTTTTGGGAAGAGTCACATCCATTGTGTGTGTGTGTGTGTGTGTGTGTCTGTGTTTGTAGAGCTGTGTATGTTTGTGGTCAGGGGAGCAGTGATCCAACATAAACACTTTCTTTCCCACAACTTAAACATATACACAATACTTAAAATAGTTTCATTCAGGGGTAGAAACCATGAGAATAACAGGATCATTAAACAATAGCAAAGTTCTGTTAGTCCATGATGTTTCCATATTCAAGAGGACTGTAAATTAAAACAAGACTCTGCAAGGGATCAATATTTTCCAAAGGACTAGCAACATGCCATACAACAGTATTTAGATTGCTAAGTGCCTTCACTTCTCTGTGTTGCAGTTTGCTGCTTCCTTCCCTGTGAAACCTTTTTGCTGGATGCGTTACATGGGATGAGCGTGGGTGTTATAATAAACAGAGAGGAAGGCTGCAATAATGTATTTCAGTTAGGAAGAAGCACTTGAAAGAAATTGGTTTGGCTATACACATGATGTGAGCCAATCAATAGTGGTTTAGTCTGACAAGCACTGTCAATATCCATTGTCACAGTCCAGAAAGTCTTTAATGGATAATTCTTCAAAACCCAATGATTTCAACACATGTTCAAAGACTTGAAATACACTCTACCTGGCAGAAATTAATCACTGATAAACTCTTGGGGTTGTATACACATTTTTTAAACTGAGAGCAAAAGAGTAGGTAGTTAAAATTTTACATATATTGATTTATATAATTTTATATGCATTCATGTATATTTAATTTATGCAACATGTAAGGGTATAATCTAATGCCCTCCATATAGTAAATGCTCAATAAATGTTGAAAAGTCAGTGGCACAGGGAGGATGAGGAAGCACTTTTCATACCACCTGTTCTGTTTGCTTGCTGATGATTACAACCATGACTGTGATAAAGGACATCTGCCATAACCTTATGGCTCATAATAATGGCTGGCTTTCATTGGATGCTTATTATGCACATGATATCGTGCTAGATTTTGTATATATCAGAGCATTTAATTTATACAGCAGTCTTTGGTGTGGGTATTGTTGTCTCTGTTTAACAAATAAGGAAATAGAGGCACAAGGAATTTACATGGCTTGAATTAAATCCCACCCCCTTTAAGTGACAGAGTAGAAATTCAAAATCCAAAGCCTGTAGTAATTCAAAAAAGAGAGGAGGAATGCAGGAGAGCAAGGAAGGCACTATTTTTTTTTTTTTTTAAGGAATAGCATTAGCTGTTGGAAGAAGGCCACGTATTAGTGGTTCTTATCTGCTTTTCCCCTAAATGCTGATCCTGAGCTCTTACTTCTGTGAAGCAAACAGTAATAAAACAAACAGTCTCTGTGGTTGGACAATGAGAAGAATGAAATTTCCTAGTGCAGCTGAGAGAACTGTGGGATCTGTAGACATAAATGTGAACACTTAAACTCTTATGAGTTAGTATATCCTCTATCTTTGGAAGATTATGTGTGAATGTCAGGAATCAAGAAGGAGTAACAAATTAAAAGATCCAGCTAGGTCACTGGCCATTTTTGCATAAGAGGGGAACTCCAATTCTCTACTTATATCACTACTTCTATATTCATTCTTGTTTTGCTTTGTATAGCCACATGGAGAATGTTGAGTGATTCTCATATTTGCCTTCTGCTCCTAGCAGAAGAGCTCAGTTTGTGTTTCTGTGTAACCCCAGTGCTGTCATTAACTGTTCTGATTAGAAATCTAGAGCATATTCCAGCATCAACTCTGTTGTTGTCCTATGATTCACTAATCTCTTCTGAGGAAACTCATTTTCCCTTTTAGGTCTACAGTAACACACAATCCCTAGAATTACTGTCAGTCAGTGGTTCATGTAAAGCAAATAATTTAAGACCTTAGGTAGAAAATACTTGACTACAATAGTAGGTGTTTTCCATCTCTCTATTGTCACAGAACTTTGACCACATAGCCAAGCAGAAGGGGAGGCAGGAAGTGGGACAAGTTAGGAGTTTCCACATACTCAAAATTGTTTGACTTGAATTTCTAAATGCCACTTATTTGCTATGTGGTTTAAACTCTCTTAACCTCTAATTCCTAATCTATGCAATGGACAACAATAAGAGAACTCACTACGCTAAGTGATTATAAGGATGAAATAATAGAGGACATTCTTAGTTCAGTTCCCTGTTAATAGAGCAACTACTCTGAAAACATTAATCATTATTAATAATCATGTGATATGGTCACATATATATGTAGAGAGAGAGATACATATATATATATACATATATATTTCTTTCAACCTAAATTAACATTATACTTTACCACTTCATCACAAATAATGATTATTTGACATTAGGACATTTCTCAAACTACCTGCAATATGTATTTTTCTATCTTGGTTCAAATTTTGTTTGAAAAATTAGCATATTATTGATCACATATAGGACCAAGAGTTTATAGATTTAAAGAAAAACCTTCAAGAGTATCATATATTACTCCCCTATATTCCCACTGAGAACAGTGTCTGTATACATATATTCATGAAGGTACAAATACACATACAAACACTTATACACTACATGATGTAGTGGTAGTTCTCTCTTAAGTCTATATGAACAGAAGACTTTAATTCCAGTCATCCATTTGAAATACTGGGTCTTGTGTCTGAGTCAGTATGATAAATTGACAGTAAACTTGTCTAATACTATACTGACAAATATGAATATCATGTCATTCTCCAGTTGGACTTTATTTTTCATAGAAACCTAAGTGTTAATTTCCTATTATCTTTCCTTTCTATTGCTCTATGATAGAATTGGCATACGTGGAGCTCAATTGTTTTGTTTTGTATTTTGTTCTCTGTTTATAGACTGATGTTCACATTCATCTGTATGACTCTTATCATTTGATTTGGCTGTGGCCTGTTTTCTATCACTAAGAGAGTACCCATTTCTGTATTTAATATACAGTCTTTCCACATGGAAAGCATATTTCTCCATCACAGTGTCCTTTGTCTGGATTGATGTCCTATGCAATTTCTTTTCTTTTTCTTTTTATTAGCAATTTAGTCTTCAAATCAGCGACTGCCTTAGCTCAATAACCACTTTCTTTATTAGCAAATTTATCAAAGTTTTTTTTTTAGTTGTTTCAAACTGACAAAGTTTTGCTGATATTATATCAAGTCTTAAGAGGTCAGGATAAAATGTCTAGACAATATTTTAATAATAACAATCTTTACTCGAAATGATATAATGTATCTGATAGTATTTCAGGAAAAAAAATCATGTGTATCTCTACACACACCCTAGGTTTTTCTTATTTTTGGTTTATTTTCTCTTTTTTACCCAGAAAATGTAGTGTTTCTGTAACCTTTAATGCAAAGATCTTTATCAACTTTGACTCACATAAAGAATCCAGATAGATTTATAAGTGAAAGAAAATCACATGTTGTATTGATATTACTCAATATTTTTATCATTATTTTTAACTTTTAGTCATCATCATCATCAAAACCATTATGATAGTTATTCATTAAGTAATTCAAAAGTATGCTAAAGGCTATAAAAATTTTAAACACCCTGACCCACACAATAGAAATACATTATCACAAAAACACACATGTTACTAAAAAATGGAAAATATTAAGCATAAACATGAAAAGATAATGGAGATTTTACAACATAGATGAATGCAATAGAGGTAGAATACATGGATACATATAACACTGGGAAAAGCAGTCATGAAATTTCCATATGGCTTAATTACAAGAACGTGGCAGTAAACAGCCAGCTCTTTACTGATACAGAAAATGGTTCTGTATCAATATGGTTCTGTATCAAAATGGTTCTGTAAGTAGATATAAGAAGATGGTTAGATTTGACTATTTAAACTAGGTGATTTAATATAAAAGTGAACATTTCCATTGTATACATTCTCACTTCTCTTTAAATGGTTGAATAGCATAAATATGAATCATGGCATAAGTAGTGTCTACAGACCCTTCTGTTTTGAATCTAATTGTTTATTTTGTGTTTCCACTGTCTATCTAAGTGGGAACTAAGTGGTTAAAACAAAGCACTGCTGTTAAAATGCCCTGCATTCCCTCTTCCAATTATTTCCAGATTTAATCCTGATTTGTGTTTCAAGTAAGTCACTTAAAATTTCAATAACTTAGTTTCTCAGGCTGCAAGTTGGGGGTTGAAATTATGACTTCTATTTACATTGAGCATGTAAAAAAAAAAAAGATATTAAATGACCAATAGTACATTAAGTCCAAACTTACCCTCTCTGCCCATTCTGACACTGGGAGTTATGTGCAAAGTTCTGCAAGCTCTAAAACCACATGCTGGAGAGGGCAAAGCAGTATTTATTACAGTTTCATGAGTTAGCACAAGCATGTATTCCCTAGAAAAGAATCAAGAGGAGGTTGAAAACAAATTTAATAAACTTTATTTCTCTTTTTAATCAATTTGGTTAAGGTGTTCTTGTTTCAGTAATTTAAAAAATGGTGCAATAAGGTAATGCTGAATAAAGGAGGTCACATTGGAAAATATGAGTGAAGACAATTCAGTACTTGTTATGTAATCCATGTGACAGTTTGAGAAGTGTTTTGGAATCTCTGGGTATGAAGAGCCTGATATAACCTTATTTTGTCATGTCTCTCTGGTTCTCCCTCTCTCTCCGGACACCGAAGTGTGGTAAGATGACTGCATTAAGCAACTGCAGCCAGCTCTGCCCGGAACATCCTTCTAGACTTCCAGTGTTGGGAGCTCTTAGCTGCTAACAAAACTATCTATCTACACCTCATGTTGATTTCTATGTAAAACCTCAAAGTGAGAACATATTGCCGAGAAAGTTGTTTGTAATAGCATTTCTGATGGGCAATGACCCTACTTTCCTTTAGCAGCGTTTTTGAAAATTTAGCTCTTCCAGCATTTCCAAATTAAAAAAAATAATAATAATAATAATAACAACATGTAATTGTAACATGGGAATACCGCGAGAACAGCAGTTTGGCAGGAAAAGGGAATATTTCAAAATAAGGTCCCCAGCAAGAGAAATACTGGCAGATGCACAATTCTGGATCATATTATCCAAACCATTGAATTTGGGAAGATTTGAGAGTTTTCTTTTGTGGTTCCCATTTCTTAACAGAATGGTAGTGGATGTTCATCATTCAAGCTGTTGCTTCCACCTCCCATTACTGAGACCAGGAGACAAATTAAAAGAGACATGCATAACAATAAGGACTGCTACCTTCATGGCTGTGTCAGGCATCAAACTTGTGTTGGGCTAACGCCTACTCTCACATGTAATGATATTTATTGAAGATTATTTTAAAAAGCCCACAATCTTAGCTATTCTCTAGTGTGAGCAGCTTTAACACCAATTAAATCTCTCAACTGGTTAAGAATGGTGCTTAAAGCTAATGCCTTTGGCCTGTTATGTGTTGAGACTTAAATTGCATATTGTTATTCAGAATTTTTCAGCTTTGAAAAAATAATCTATTTGTTTGGGCTTGAAAAAAAAAAGATTAACCATCAATGCAAAAAGAAGAAAGCAGAATAGAAATAAAAGTGAATTTTAGAAAACCTGAAACTAATTCAGTACAGGTTAACTATTCTTAGAGGTGAAAACAAATATTACTAAGAGTGATTCTTCTGTCAATCAGATTAAATGCTATGGGATTTTAATCCAGGTATCGTTCATCTTTTTTTTTTTTCATTTTTGAATAAAAATGTTCAAATGGAGATGGAAAAAAACCCTTGCTCATTGGCTTAATATAAATCTCTAAATTGTAGTAAACTTCATCCTCAAAAAGAAATTGAATCTCTGAGGAAAAAGAAAAGGCTGAATTCTATTTTTCATAAATGATGGATTATTGTACCAAACTGTGTATTTTCCAGTCAAGTGTCCTTCTATTTGCACTGTGTGATTACAAGTTTCTAAAAGTATGTGTGGGGTCACTTGGGTGCTGTGGGAAAATGGAAGGAACACTGTTCTGTTAAAATCAGTAGTGAAATCAGAAGCAAACTATGTCCTGATTATCACAGGCATGTGTTTAAATTTTGCTTTCCTTAATTGGTTATGTTGTATTTACTTAAAATGAACAATTTGGCAAGTTTTTCTCCCTTGACAACAGAAAAGCATAAACTGTTTTATAAGTTTGGCTGTTAAAATCAGATTTGTAAACCACAATATTCAAAGACTTATACTGCTATTTACAGGGACCCAGTGATGGACTTTGCTTTATAACTATGTGCTTTTTGCATTTTCAGTTTGTATTTATAGCATTTCAAGTTATTTGGTTAATAAAATGTATGCCATATATTATACTCAACTATTACTTTACATTCTGCCTAACTCCTCTTAGAACAAAATGAATGATGGCAAAGTCCTTGTAATTTGACTTGTCATGTGAGGATGATTATTTATGGCATCAGGAAATGGAAGTTGACACTCTAGTCTGTCTCCAGGAAAGTCATCATTAGAGGCAACTTTGGAGAGTTTGGCTAGGTTAAAATCTGTGTAATCATATCCAAGACTCTGCTAGTTCCCAATGTGTATAAGAAACAAGATAAAGCATTTAAAAAACATATTTTCATTTTCTTTGAAAAACCAGTGCACCTTTCACACATTTCTTACATGTGGAGCCAGATGGCGGTATTGAAAACAATATACATATATATGTCTCTAATTAAGAACACTATCACAGAGTACCTAAGGGATTAAAAAAAGATATAACTCACTATATAATTATTTTCAGATTCTCACATTTATACTCTGTTTTAATTTGCAGAGTACTTTCTAATCACATCATTTTTATTAGTTCCAACATGTCAGAAGAAAAAATACTTCCTTTGGCCCTGTATTTCTTGACATTCTGTCATGGAAAATGGTAAGATTTTGAGGTAAAGCCAAAAATAGAAAATATCATCTCAGTAAATGGAAAATTTAGATTGATTATTCCATATCATTTCAGAGACAGATTTTAGACCAAAATTTTCCTGAGGCAGTTTTTATTCTTTTAATTTTTTTTTTTTTTTTCCTACTGGATATTAAGTGTTCCTTCAGCCTCTAAAACTAGAAGACACTCAATGACTACCAACTATCAGGTGAAGCAAGTCAGACACCCCTGGTGGTTATTGCAATGACTGCACCTAAGAGAAATTGACAGGATTATTTATGTAATTTTGGAGCTGGAGCCCCTCTATTTTACAACAACAGCAAAAATCTTCCGTTGACTAAAATTTAGGAAGTAGAATTAAGCCCTAGCCACTTATTCTAAGATGATTTTTATAGGAAAAGAACCTCTATAAACCCAAGAAAGTACCCCAGATCCTCACATTATGTCTACAATTAGGTAAAACAGTGTAGAGTCCAGTTAGGAGACATAACTTATCTTAGTGTGATAACAAATTCCTATTAGTCATTAATAATCAGACATCTTGAATATATCTAGGTTAATTATGCTGAATTAGGTTCCAGAGTTTAAATGTTAAAGTTTATCATTGAATTCATAGCCTTTAGCATGGTGCTTGATCATCAGTAGATTTCAGCAATATTTTTTCAGGAATAAATTTGACACACACCTATCACTATTGATAAAGGTAAAAATAGGACATTGACAATAGAAAACTGATAAAGACATGGAAAAAGTCTGGTGGAAATTTCACATCAATAAAGAGAATAAGAAATTTATATTTCAAAGGAACTCACTTTGTGTTGACATGAGATTGACAAAATTATTGTGATAAGGATGATCTTTGAAAATGTGTGAATTACCTATAGATAGTATACATTTTTAGATGATTAATTATAATTAACAATTCTACAGATTTGCCTAATTTAGATAAATTTGTCTTTGAGCAAAATGTTGTATATAACTCAGATATATGGAATTATCCAGATAAGGTTATCATGTTAAATATAAGGAATGATTGTGAAAATAAAGTGTGATGATATGAACCTAACCACATTCTCATTACACATTCACATTGCAAAAAAAGTTAATATTTTTATATGGGTAAATTTTCCTTGTATGCCTTATCTAAACAGAAAGGCTTGAGCTATTAATTCAGGTAGTTGTTCCATAACTATTGGTTTCTGTTCATATTTGCATAAAGTAATAATCATAAAGAGAAATTTACTGAATGCCCTGACTTTTTTTTTTAATCTCCAGTGTTCAGACTGCATCATAGTGCTTCAGATACAAGCGACAAAAACCGAGTTAAAAGCAGATTAAAGAAGTTTATTACCCGAAGACCTTCTCTGAAAACTTTGCAAGAAAAAGGACTTATTAAAGGTACAGCACAATTTATATGTTTACTTTAACAGTGAGAAATGAATGGACCTCTGTGTACACAGCTATACAACTCTAAATGAATATCAGGATATTATATTTTCTCCTCTATAACAGAGGGGGAAATAAATGAGTAAACTAACCCCCCCTGAAAAGGGTGGCATCATAAAATAATTGAAAAAAAAAAAACAAACAAAAAACAAGCACCTAATTTTGTCAGAGGATTGGGGTTCTGTCTAAGGAACACAGAAGGCAAACCTATCAATACTAAGGGATGACCCTATGCTGATATGTCCATAGTTTACACCTATGTCCAGTATTTTGCACCTACTGTTTCAGCTAATGTAATATCAATAGCCCTTTTCAATTTCAGAAGTATCCTGATTGGAATAATGAGTTATCTGAACACACTAGTCATACAAGTATATGCTAGGAAGAAATCCAAGACAAACTGGCATCATGAAAACTTTTGAATTGAGAGCTAGAAGACTTAGAGCACAATCTAAACAAAAATAAAAAGATAATATACCTAAAGAATAAGATTACCAAAACCACTAGAATAGTAAAATAGTCTGTTTTGACTAGCTGGAATTCAGACCTTAGCTCTACTACTCTCTAGTTGACAATGAAAAAGTTTCAATTTCTCTGAGCCTTAGATTCCTTATCTGTTAGAGAGGAATACTTATATACAATACACACCAATGAGAGAAATATCTTTTATTTGAATTTTTAGTTGTAAATAAGTCCATTTATATCTCAAATATAAAGCATTTAACAAAGTTTCTGAACGTAATAAATGTGCTCTGCTCTGTACCAATTATTGTTGGTAGTGTGACAGTTAGATGAAAGGATGGCTGAATGTATAGACGCAATATATAGATAGATTCTATAGCTGGAAAAAAAAACTTTACAGATTCTACAGGCAATGGTTATTATTTTCCTAACAGGAACATTTATGCATGAAGTCAATTATTCTCTTTTCAAATTTTCTAATTGATGAATCCACTTTGAAAAATTAAATATATAAAAGAATTTGAAAGTGGGCTAAAATAAATGCTGAAAACAACTGAAAGGTTGAGCCTTATAAAAATCAAAAGTGATTTAACAAACCTCCAACTTCTTAGGAAGAGGGCAAAGTAGACATTAATATTTTCATCAGAACTTAGTAAAATAATTATTTTAATAGTTTCAATAACTGTCTGACATATCAGTTACAGTCAATTTTGAAACAGGTGAACATATCGCAAAAAGTCACCTGGCACTTTGGAGCAGTCTTAGAACCAGGTGAAATTTTATGAGACATGAGAATACTTATCATTAAATGAGTGGAAAATTCTTAGAATTCAGGCATCTGAGACTAGAACAAGTACCTATTTTAATACAGGTTTACGTCATATTAGGTGCCAGAAACAATGTTCAATCCTTTACAAGTTCAACTTCATGTAATAAAATACTAGTCCTTCATGTTTATTTTAGAATTCATTGTATGTGTTATCATTTTCTGAAAAAAAGATTCATTTACAGGTTACCTGCCATCTTGAAAACGATATAAAATCAGATTAGCAGTCTAAACAATCCCAGTAGACATATATTCCAAATTTGTCATGATTATAGCAAAATTAAAAGGGTTTTAATTCAATGGCTGGGTCTAACCCCAGTCAAAATGCTTACAAATTAATAAGAAGGATTAATAACTATAATGCTCTGGACTCAGAAAGTAGCAGAGTAGCTGGATATCTAATGCAGTTTTCATACTGATGTAATGAGACCACTAAACATACTCCAATGTGTGCATTTCCTATCTTAGAGCTCCATTAAATTTTCACCATAGCTGACCAATGAGTCAGTATTCATTAGTATGGCTATGGAAAATCTATGTGAAATTCTGATTTGATAAGCTCCCATTGTTGTCTTCGGTGGAATTTTCTTCCAAATACAGATCAAGTTATGTAAATGTAGTCATTTCTTGGGCTTGTTTCAGTGTTAACTGTGAACTTCCTTCCAAGGCTTTTACTGAGATTTTTTTTTTGACCGAGTAAAGGGAATTAAACTATTTTTTAAAAAATACAGAGTCAGTGAAGTTTAGTATTTTGAGTTCACTTTCTCAGCATACCTAAGGCAGAGACTCAGAAAAGTAATGAAATCCT
Source organism: Galemys pyrenaicus (assembly GCA_019455555.1). Lineage (NCBI taxonomy): Eukaryota > Metazoa > Chordata > Mammalia > Eulipotyphla > Talpidae > Galemys > Galemys pyrenaicus. Next base: position 923,138 of record JAGFMF010011581.1, on the reverse strand, counting down.
TACTCAGTCAAAAAGGAAATTTAAAAGAATGAAATCAGTATTGATCAGTTACAAAAATTATATAAAATAAATTAATGGTTAATGGTTAAATGGTAAATTTCTCTAAGTTACATAAATGTCTTTCAACAAGAAGAAATTTAGAAAATTCCTTTTTTAAGAAAGCATTATAATGGCCCTTAAATTTGCCCCACAGTACATTTGCCCAAAGAATATACGGTGGATTCCTTAAACTGCCTGATCTTCCAAACTTGGAATTAAGACCTCCATCACTCAGATTTAGAAAAGCTGGGTTTAGTAGTTTGGATCTTACTAGTGTACTCCCTGATACCTGGGAGAGCCTCTGCCAGGCCACAATCACTTTTCTAAGTGACTATTCTTTCCTGTAATGCTATCTCCAGTTTGAGTGCACTGAGTACTGAATGCAACCAGCATTTACTGAGCACCCAATGTGAAGTACAAAGGGCTGTGCTTCAGTGACTTTATAATACCCAGCAGAACAATACCAAGAAAACACCTTATTGGGAAGGGTATTATCCTGATATCTTAGAGTCTGAACTTAGTCATAACCCTTTCTGGACAGTATGTGACTTCATTGGCTAGAATCTAGATCTGGAAACTCACATGAACATGATGAGGATGCATTTTCTGATTTCTTTAACATGGCTAATGATTGGCATACCAGAAAAAAAAAGTAAAAGGGCCTGGAGTTAATAATTCTGAATGATGGCTCAGTGGAAAGAAATCCTAATAGCTCAGGTGGGTGTAGTGATTATTGTGCCATTACAGTGGTAGCTTGTGAAAAGTTTTCAGTTTCTCCAAGTGCAGTTCCACACATATGCCAAGGGAATGTGGAGCACTTTCTAAATGTATGCGTTAATTGCATTGAGTGTCTCACTGGAAACAATACTCAAAGTAGTTTAATATGTAAATTATAGGCAATGGGGTATGTTTTAGGATGGTAGGTGTGTTCGAACATATCTTTTACTTGCTTTTAAAACTGAAATCATATCTATTTCTTTAGTATTAGTCAAACTACCTTATGTATTCTTTAAAATAATAGCATTAACATCTAAGAATAGGAAAACCTTAGCAACACAATATTTTAAAAAGATAGCTTTTGTTTTTCTTAGTAACAACTAGTATTTCCTCACACCTCACATCAAAATGATATAGTTAAAAAGGACTGCATGTTTAGAAAGTAGTTTCTTTCATCTAATGTGGAAAAAACCATTCTAGATAGTAGGCATTGAAAATAATGTTATTCTCGGGGACCTTCCTGGTGGCGCAAAAGGTTAAGTCACAGTACTATGAAGCTATCACAGCTACTGCAGCAACAGTTTAGTCCCCAGCCAGGGAGATGACCCACATGGCAGCGCAGATCTCTCCGATCTCTCCCACTGCTTCTCTCAGCAGTGTTTTTTAGTCTATCCACCTGTTCTGCTCTACAGCTATTGTATGCATAAAAAAATGTTAAAAAAAAAGAAAATAGTGTTATTCTACTTCTATTTTGTAATCAGTGTATTACAACGGAAACAGTCTATTTAATGGTATGACACCTCAATTTGTCAAGCTTAGGAATTACTTCAGATATTGTTTGAAACAGGCATAAATTTGACTCAAATAAACCAGCCCTCATATACATGGTACTTCTCCTCTGCTATAGTCATGGTCAAATAAAAATGGTCCTTTTGTTTCCACTGGCTTTCTCTGAAACCTCCAACATATTTAATTTCTAGTTATTATCTTATTAACCATATAAAATTAATCTCAATGCCTCTATCCACAAGATGAGAAACATAGTGCTCTCTTCTCCTCTTATCTCTTCTGTGTTTGGTATTGTAATAGCATTACTTACGCATGAAAAAATAAATTATTTCACTGTTTTCTGTAACTGTGACTTATTTATAGGTTGATTCTAAAAGTTAAGAACAAAACAAACAAACAAAAACCAGCATTCAAAGGACTTCAGTTATATGGTTATTTACAACAGTGCCAAGTACTACAATTCCTTCTCTCTGTCCTTCAATATAATGACCACCGTGACCCTCAAAAGTAATTTTCTTTGACTGTGGTTGAAAAGATTAAACATTCTTTTACATTTGAAACTTCTATTAATAAGTTTAAATGATGTTTTACAGCCACTACCAAGTTCTCTTTTTTCTCCCATATTTTGGATATCAATGTGAAAAAAACAGTGAGTCATCAGCATTTACTTTACAATGATCATGCATACTATGGATCCCTTGGCCAAGACCATCACGCATGGCCTTGTACTAATGCTCACCCTGCAGAAAATGAGCATTTAGTACATAATTGTGTTTTATTTATTTTGTTGTGTTGTGCTGCCCCGTTCTCCCTCTTAACCCCAGAGTCCTCACGATGCTTAGTAATATCTGCTCGTTTTTATAAGTATTTTACTTTGTCGAGTCATCTTCTCTGTAAATGTCCAGTATTTGTCATTTTCACTTACTTAACTACATAAAAATCATTCAAACTACCTCTAATTTGCTGTCAATTGGCTACATTTCATCTTTACTTCCAGCTAAATAGATTCCATACCATGGCCATACCACATCTTCTTGATCGAGTCATCTATTGATGGACATTTAGGTCGTCTGTGTGCCCTGGGTATGGTAAATAGTGCTGCAAAATATTTATATTTATTTGAAAGAATAACAGCTTTAGAATACGATCAAGTCAGGTTTACAAATGGATTCTGCCATTTACCAGCTATATAACGTAACACTTGGTTATTATCTTTATAATATATAAAATTTATATCATAAAATTTAAATGAAATCTGAAAAGAACCTCATAGTTCCCAATTTATCTTAGTCATTCAACAATTGTGGTCTCCCTTTTTGCCTTCCCTCCTACTTCTTCCTTTCCTTTCCTTTCCATTTTTCTTTCCATATTTTCCTCTTCCTCTATTCCTTCTTTTTTCCCTTAATACTTAGGTTTATCATGAAAACTATGACCAGTACAACCCTGGGAACCCATTTTCCCAAGTATTTGCTTAAAGTCTGAGAAATCAATCTAGGTACATATGAAGAAAAGGCAGAAGTAACATATGTATCTCAAGAAAAGTACCTAGATAACAGGGGTGAGGGGGCCTTATATTTACCTTTTTATTATTATGTTCTTTATATGTAACTGGACATAAGCTCATTTTTCTCTCATTTTCAGTATCATCAAATTTCTGTAACATTTAAGTAATTACCCATGCAGACAGCTAATTGGTTAATGTTTCTGACACATGAGAAAACAATGCCTTTTAAATTATAGCACTTTTGTAAAATATTCCAATTTTATTGAGAAGAAAGACAGTTTTTCCATTCAAATTATAGATACAAGTTATCAACCCAAAACTTACTACAATAGTCATGTTTGTGACTATCAGTATCATTGAGTTAAGAGGAAAGTATTTTTAAAAATAATTTGTTATTCTCTCATATATTTGTTATTCTCTCATGTATGAGAAAATAAAGAATAACCTACCTGTCGCATTGTTACTTTAAACGATATATATATCTTTATATATATATATATATATGAGCAACACTGCACTATACCTTTGAGTAGAGACACATTCCAACTTTGCCACTTTATCAGTGTTAGTCTGAGAATAATTGTATTTGAATTTATATAGTAGGGCATGGGTCTCTATCATTGCTTGGGCCTGAAATACTCTCTCAACTTCCACAATATGCACTAATGTGCTTAAACATATCTTGTAAATCTTCTTTTCTTTTAACTTCTTTATGGTTCATAATTGAACTGTGATCCTTACGTGTGAGCTGTGTCATGATTTAATATTAGCTAAAATTAATAGCCAACCTTAAGCTTCTTTATCTTGGCCTACAAGCTTCCTGGTTCCTTTGCATTTATAGTTCACGGGCAGTTTCTGTTATTTAAAGGCTCTTGGAAGCAAATGTGTTGATAATAGAGTACCACATAGCTAGCTTTTGTTCAATAATAAAATACAGGTCACTGTGAGAGATGGCATATGTTGAGGAAAAAGTGCACCTGTGTAGCAGGTTAAGCCTATGTTTTTTAAAAGCTTGTTATCTAGGGAGGAAATGATCCAGGACTTATGAGATATTGAAAGCAGAATAACTTTGGAACAACCAGAGAAAAATGAGGTCCAGAAATGGGAGTGAATTAGGTAAGGGGAACAAGAATGAGCCAGAATCATAAATTGGTTTCCCTATAGTTCAAGAACTCCTTTCTTGTGAAAGGAGATCTTTTGCACAGACATTAGTTAGAATATGATATTATTTGAGATGATGACTTATAGCCACTTGATTTTTAAAATCTACAAAATGGTTTTACCGGTAATTTCCTGCTAGAACCAAACTATTGTTTTGTACTAGCAAATAATAATAATAATTCCCCTTTTTTATCCCATTAAGTTACACTTTCTCCCTTCAAGTAAAGGCCTCAAAATCTTTCTCCTTTTTCAAGTTAAAAAAAAATTCACAAAAGAAAATAGCATTAGGCTTTAGTCTTAAAACAGACTGAATAGCTAGTAATAGCCAGGCTAAATACTGGGAATATAATATGAATAAGATTCCAATTGATTCAAAACCAGCTAACTGGCATTTTGTTTTTAGCCAATGGCCTCTGAAGCCCATATTAATTCTTCCCCTGGCAGTAGATGCTGATTTTTTTCATTCCAGGGACTCTCAATCTTTAAAAAATGGCCCAGAGTTTTGGCACAACCTATGGGATTAGTCTAATCTCGATGCCAGTTTGAAATATTATATTTAGGACTTCCACTTTGCGAACTAACAAGTTTCTTTAATAGTGAAAGACACAGAGATGAATCCCAAGAAGGAAACAGTAAGAGGTAGAGGCGGGTTTTATTTAATAATGTGAATCTATACCATGTTTTATGCATGGCACAAAATGCATGAACATTTTATGCTCTTATCCACATTGTGCAGATCATAAAACAGATCCAAGACACCCCTTCACCACCCTTGTCTTGCACCAACCACTTGAAACATATTCTCAACTAGCAGCAGATGACCATAAGTCAGGCAAAGGTGATGTTTCCTTCTTGTGCTGGGAGGGTGCTCTCCTCTGGAGAGGTGGTCTATGACCATTTCAATCCTCTAATTAAATCCTAAATCTTTCCTCTCTGAAATCACCCGAAGAAAAGAAAAAAATGCAGGGCCTTCTTCAGTGTTCACAAATATCCCTTTTGTAAAGGTTAGCATTTATTATTGATTTGCTGCTGTTCTCCATCAGGTGTTCTCATACCACACAGGCCCCTCATGAGTCCTAAGCCCAGCTTCACAGGCAATGGAAGATTCACCAGCTTAATTCTTATTAGCTTTCCAGAGCCTCCCTAGACTCTGTGAACTGTGTCCAAAACCAATACACCCTCCTCACTTTATTCTTTGTTGTTTAATAATTCCACTTACACAAAATACTAGCTGGTGATTTATTTTGTGGTAAGGTGGATAACTGAGGGAGAGGAAAACAGAACGTCACTCTGCCCTGAAGATTGATAGTTTGAACAAATGTATGAATAAATGCTTCAGAGGCAGTGTGACAAGTCGAATTTTCCATAATGCTGGAGAAAGAAGGTCCTGTTTTCTCTTGCATGACTGGTATTTCAAAGTCCACATTTTGTGAATGTTGAATGTGTCTCTCAAGATACACATCAGGGCTCTCACAATCTCCTCATCAGGGTCCACATTCATCAGACGTGTGATACTGCTACAAGCTCAGGAAATATTAATATCGGAAATTCATTTTGACATATCCTAAGATTCAGATAGTGTTATTTTATTTCCTTTGGCATCACTGACAGTTGAGCTACAAATCTTCCACCTCAAATTCATGTTTATTATAAATCCACAGTATTCTGTGAATGTATAAGATAAAGGGAAAAACAATTTTATCATTTAATTGGGGGAATTTTGTACTATATATATATATATATATATAAAACTTTACCATTTGATTTCTTACTCTACCTAATTGGTGACATGGAAAGTTAACCAGCCCCTATAAAATTCAGACATCAGGAAAAGAACTCCACATCACAAAAGTATTATCCCAGCATTTCTGATTTTCCTCTTTGGAGAGAAGGCAAGAGGCCATATCAGAATTTGGATAATCATAGTTGGTGGTCTGTGAGTGTTAGTCAGATTGTAACATGGAGAGGTATATCTCCAACATTTCTTTGAAATTGACTGTATTGCTTTAAGTGTGTTTTATCAAAGCATTTTCTAGGGCAACAGATCCGAAAACATAAACTTTATGTAGCGTTGCTCCTCCTTAGATATTTCCCTTTAATATAGCCTTTCTTTTTGAAGATAAAATAAAAATACATAAAAGAGTTCTGGCACTAGGCAGCTATATGTTATAAACACCCTTCACTCCCCCTCACCCAGGGCCCCCAACCCCTGAAATTTGGAAATGATTTGATTAAAGTGATGACTGCCTTGATCTTGTTTGAATACTCCTCCTTCTTCATTGTCTTCTTCTCTCAATGGGAGGCATCAACCCTGTCAGGGAGTCATTCCTGGGAGGGAAAGAGGTATTTCTAGCAACCATATTTTCCAAACACAAAATTGAGACACATGGCCTGACAATGACATAATATTTGAAGTAGGGATTGTGCTCAAAGATCCAGAACATATGGTTGAAAGAGTTTCCTTATAAAAAGTAACTATTAAGATGGTTTCTAGATTCTTAGTCACAAAAGGCACATTCCTCCATCCCTTTTATTCTCATTAAAAAATATTACCCACACATCGGAGGACTGACCAGTTTTCCCTCAAACATGTTTCTTGCCAGTGTAAGAAACACCCTGTTGACGAGAAAGTTAAATGCACAGCCATCAAGGAAGCAATGCGAACCAGACTGCCAAACATATTATGAATATATTGCTCTTCTTAAAAATGCTAGTTGGTTTTTCATACTGGAATATTGACTAACTGTCTGTGTTTGATGTATGGTTTACCAGCCTGATGTCGACTTATGGTTAGAGCTTAACTTGTTAGTTCTGCTTTTGCAGCCAATTCAGAATAACTACAGATGCCTTGAGATATTAAAATTGACTGCTCAAATGGACTCAGTGTGGGAGTTTCATTGGTTTTAAATTGATAACAGCTGAAAGAGTGAATGATTAAAGTGTACATGGGCATAGGACACAGCTCTCTCATAGGAACTCTCGTGAACAATCTCCCTCAGTGTGGGAATGTTTTCTTTCTTTTTTATATGATAGTTATTTCAAAGCAATCTTAGGTTAAATTTTTAAATTGTGCAAGCATATTCAGGAGCCTAGAGAAGAAATAATTCCTGAGAAACTGAGATAAATTTTGATGAAGTGGTCTCTAGTCTGTAGGGAACATTTAAAGTTAAGTAGCATTCCATAAGGTGGTAATTGTGTCTATTTGAGTTAAATAAGCTGCATAGGAAGCATAAACTGTCATAATAGAAGGGCTGGAGTGTTGTGTACATCTTTTTCTTCAACTCACAAAAACCAAAATTCCAAAGTGTCTTATCACAGATAAATCAAACAAAGCCTCTTCTTTACTTTCTTATTCTCCTGGGAACAGCTATTATTGTTTTCATTATTTAAAAAGAGAATCTGAAAACTTTCTTCTCACACAACAAATAACACAAAAGAGAAATAAGAAAATTTTTCTCCCCCTCTTCAAATCAGCATCACTTATAAACAAGGTTTCAGGAAAATATGCTTTTGCAATTTAATAGTTTGCTTAGGGAGAAAGCCCAGTAAACAACAGGCTTCAGAGAAATTGAAAGAATCCTAAGGAGAGCAGTATCTGTGTGTACTGCATATCTTCTTCAACTTCCTAGGAGTTCTGTGCCATTACTGTCTAATTATTGTGACCGAACTCCATTCTATTTTCAATTGCATCCAGTGGTTTACCTTTGGTATTCTGTTAAAGAAAATATATATAGGTAACTGATAAAGAATATCAACCATCAATAATAAAATTAATTTGAGGCTTGTAGAATATAAAATCAAATGTTAAGTATCCCACTCACATATTCACTTGTTAAAGAAAAACTGGATGTCCAAGGAAAAAGCAGTGAACCTAGTTTATGTCTCTAAAATGTAATCAATATTGTGTTAATTATAATCAGTAAAAATAAGAGTTTGGGATATAGTTAGTAATAATATCGGTGGATGCTTATACATCTTATCAGACATGTCATGCAGTCAAATTGTAATGGATAATCTTAATTTTAAAGTAAAATAAGTCATATTATATCTGACCAGTATTTATAAGAACACTTGCTACGTATTTATTGCTCTAATTTTGCCTCAAATTCTAACCTGTGTAGCTAACCGAAATCTTCAAATTGCCTAACTTGATGCCATCCTGAGGCACATACTGAATCACCTTTTGTTGGGATGCATAACTTATACTGTTAGTGATCTAAGTGCCTGCTACAAGGATTGACATTTCCATCAGATGTTATTCCCTTAGAAGTGGGAGAAAAAGAGTGCTCCATGTTGAACTCCAATTTTTTAGTGATTTTCTTATCTACCCATATTAGACGGAGTGGAGGGATTTTAGAGATGTCATCCAAGTTAAACACATATGAGGGTCATTAACTTGAATATATAGCTCCTAACTTGTCCCTTTGAACTTGGAACTCAGACTCATAGTAGAAAAAGGAAAGATGGAGGCGGAAGAGTGCTGGCCTTGTTTAACCTCAGAGTGAAGGAATCTATCATACAAGTAGAGGCTGAGAAAGAAGAAAGCAGATGGTCTGAAAATAATATCTTGAGGATATCTTAATATCTTGAGATGCCAAATAATTTAAATTTCAGAAAAGTCATTATTTTCCTAGATTCCCTCATATTTGTACCACACTGTGCATTCATTCTCTTAAAAAATACTGTGTTTACATCTTTTGTGACTCCACATTCCAAATGCACTGGGGCCTTGAGCATGTTACAATTTTTCCATCTCAAAAAGAAAATAATTAGCATAGGGAACATTCAATATTATGTAAAGAATTTGACAGGACCTCACTTAATGTTTTTTAAAACAATTAACATGTCAAAAGAGGAAATGAGAGCCTATTCTGGTTATAAATCTGTTTACATAATTACCAGTTGAAGAAGTCAAACATTTTAGGGAAAAAAACAAAGTAAGGTTAGGCCCTCTCATTAAAAACAGAATTCCCAGTGATGTCAGATATCTCAAATTCTCTAACATCGTTTCCTTTATACACACACACACACTTACATGCCTGCCTTTCTGGTCAAAAATATCATATATTTGTCATATGAACGAATAATCTTAAAGAAAAGTAATATTGAGTGGGAGTATACCATTTCTCACACTGGGAGAGACAATCACATCTGTGTGAAGTCAGTTTTTGGAGATGTGTTGGGTTCAGAGAGCAGGTCCATGGGTTAACTCTGAGAAAGGTTTCACCAGAGCTAGCTCCCCTTTCAGTGGCATGCAGCAAGTTTCCCACATGACAGAGGTGTCAGTTATCCAAAAGGGTAGGTTTATTATGAAAAAGTGAGAAAAGAATAAAGGACACTTGCATAAATACAAGTGGGCGGAAAGAGCTGCCCTTTGGAGGGGGCAACCTTATGTTTTATTGTCTTCTTTCGATGGGGAGGGGCTCATCTCTATGCAGTGGTTCCTTTTTGTTAATTTCAAATAACTATGTAGAATTTGAAATGGACCAGAGATTCTCAATCTCCATTGTCCTCTTTCTTTTGGGAGGGGGTTCATCCCTTCTAGGGTGTGACGAGGTTGATTTGTAAGGACCAGTGATTCTTTACAATGGCCCTCCATCTCCATTTCCCCACATCCGGTCTAAGCTTCCAGATACTTTCTATAGCAGTCTGGTACTTGCAGTTGGTGCCTAAGAATTTTTCATTTCTATAGTCAGGTTAATGGCTATGCTAATCCCTTCTACCCCCACCTCCTGTGTAAGCCAGATTCTAGTCTTATGATGCCCCCTTTCCAAGATTCTATTTGTTGCCTCCATCATATGTGTGAAGTTATGACCAACTCAGGTAGCCTCAGTAATATAGAGAAAGTATTCCAAGGGTGCCTATGCAGTAAAGGAATACAAGTATTCCAAAAATGACTCTACAGTGGCTTGTACCAGAGCACAACCTTAGTAAATAGAGCTGTCTCCTGCTGTAGTATGAAGGACAGGATAAAAAGCAGAAGCCCTGGCCGGGGAGTGATAACTTGAGAAGTCAAGAAGTACAGTAAGGAAAACAGGGGACACACCTTGATTCAAGAGCAGAGGTAGAGAGTAAATAGCCCTTTGGGTGAAGTTGGAGGAGGCTTGGATGGGACATCATATCTGAGGAATTCTGGAGATGGTAGTAAATACTTTGTGTAAAGTTTTAGTGGAAAGCACTTCCCAAGGCCATCTGTTCCTACAATCCGTTATTATAGTATGAACATTACCAAAAGCCCAGAGGGAGCTTCTGTTTCCCAGATGCAATTCTCTAAGTCAAGAGTCAGAGAAGCTGTTGTGGGCATGTGTGTTGAGCTACAGTTACAATGTTGAGCTGGATTATAGATATTCATCTGAAATCTGCTAGAAAGAGTCTTATTAATCATCTGCAGACACCATCCAGGGGTCCAGGATGATCCAGGTAGCCTCTCCTGCAGACATTTCCTAGCTTGTTGCCCCTAATACGACCAGTCTAGAATATCTACCAAGAAATGCTACTCATCCTTGGGAAAAATAATATAAAACTTAGTTAGATTATTTTATATTGACACACATATATATATATAAAGAATCATTGAAATAATTAAATGTATGAAAGACTACTTTTTTCCTCTTTGGGCCCCAAAGGTGATAAAACAGTGCTAAGAAACTTTTGATATATTATTGATTTAAATTATGTGAATCATAGTATAGGAGAGGCCTAAAAGAAAATCAAATTTTGAGGTATATTTCAAGTCTAGTCTTGGCTTTCCTTGATGCTGGTGTGTGTGGTTACCGTGATCACAGCTGCTGCTGCCACTTTTCACCCTGATAATCAGCATGAGTTCTTGTCTCATGAAGCTGTAAAATGATTCACAAACTTTTTAAAATATAAGCAGAGAGAAGCAAAATTTGTCTTAAAGGGTAAAGTAAGGTTTGTTTAGGAAAAAACGAAACAGAGCAGAGACTCCCAGGTATACCTGGGAGGGGTAAAGAAAGCCGCTTTGGAATCTTGCTTCGGGAATATATACTTTCTTCCCCTCACTGTTCTAAAGTTCCATTAGTGTCTCTGTGATTGGTTAGTTCTCCATGGTCTCACGTAACCTGCTGTTGTACTTGAAATCTTTCTACATCATATCCTTATCTTTTATCATCCTTAATCCAAATGTCATGTTGCCCTTGTGTCCCTAGTCCTGGAGTGTTTGACTAGCTCTCTTCTGAATTTGGAATTTGGTGTCCTTATCACTGGATCTCCCTTTATTCTTCTTGATGCCCTTACCTCTGAAGCTTCTATAACTCTCCTGAAGTCCCCACCTGCACTATCCCTGAAGCCACCTGATTATCCTAACTCGCCCTATGATTCATTCTCTTTACTTGTTTTGTGATTTTGAACAAGGAAATGAAATCTTCTGTCTTAAAACTTTCTAGATAATAACTCTTAGGATTGTGAACATCATAAAGAACAGTGGCATAGAAAATAAGAAATATTAATGTTTACACTCAGCTTCTGATTTTACTCTTACCACAGCATGCCGTGTTGCAAACATTCCTTCTCCTGAATGCAGAATAGATATTCTGAAAAATTACAAAAAGAGATGACTTTTTTGTGACGCTGCATTAATAGAAGCAATATTTGAGCATTCTGTGATCTCACAATGTTGTTCGCTGTTTTCATGCACTATCAAATAGAAGATGAAGAACTATGCTTGCATTTCTTTGTGCTTTCATTATTTACGGTATACTCATATATATTCTTTAAATTATTATATTGTAAGAGACTATTAAGTTACATATAGCAGTGTCCCTAATAAAAAAAGAGAGATATGTACAATAAAGATGGTATAATATAGCAAATTATACCAGGGTATCCAGGTCACAGACTTGGGGGAAGACAAAAAGGGGAAAGTGTGAGAAAGACTAAAGTTTCCTTCATTCTTTGGTCTTTAAACTGAGTTCTGACTTTTTGCACATAAATTCTGGAGACATGGAAAACATTCAAAGTTCACAATTACAGAAAATAGTGAGGAATAGTGGCTTGAGTGTGTGTGTGACAAGAAGTATCTTTGGTGTTTTGTATAGAGCCAGGCTAAAGAGTTTATACTCTGTGTTAAATACCCTTTTACTTCTCATTTAGTACCCATTATTTATTCTTATTTATTTGACCAACATTTATTGAGGATTTACCATGTGGCAAGCAATGGACTGGATACTGGATTCATGAAATGTATGACTTGATCTTTTCCTTCAAAATTCATCATTCTAACTCTGCTCAGAAAGTAATATTTTGCAATGAAAAAAATATCACTTCCACAATCTGCAAAATTGACTCTACTTTAGAAGTCCAAAGGAAAGATGCCTTAGGAAGTATATCATAGAATTAATGCTTTTTATCTAGTTTTATTTCAGTCCTGTATATCCTCAATGGGACTTGCATCAGCAGTCTGTGGATATGAATGAAGCAACAGACATTGAGGCACAAATATCATAAGTCTTAACTCACACATATAATCATAGTAACATAGCCATGCTGTTTCTGGGAGTACCTGGAATATATTGCATATTGTGAGGACTTCTCCTTTCAAGTTCTCTTTTGATTCTTCCTCATTCACACCCAGTTGCTTACAAATTGCTCAAGGTGTCAACATCTTTCAGGGATAGCTGCTTCATTGCCTCTGTATTGTCCAGCAGCTTCTAATCCTATAAACCTTTCAGATGCCCAATGGTCTTCTGTTCCCTCTGGTTCCTGATGCATTTCTGGATCCACTCTGTCTCCACAGCAAATGGAAAGGCTGCTTCTCTCCCCACCTACCTGCACATTGCACCTGGTTTCTTAGGGCCTGAAGCAACAACACTTAGGTTTTGATTCTCACAAAGCAAGAAAGTAGTTTCTTTGCATTTTGTTGAAGGCCTTTTTCCTCTATGAAATTCAGACCTAATATACCCCAATAATTCTAGGAATCTAGAATTCTGCATCGTGTATAATTTTGCCATCTCTCAGACCTCCATGAGCTCAAAATTCACCTAACTTATAATCTTTTCACCAAGTAACATCAACACTTGTAATTAGACATCTGGGATAAGGAGCATCGTTCTGCCAATTCAGCAGGCAGATTCAACTGAGACCCTCCATTCCATTTCTGTGTGCGTTCCTGTGTCCTTTGTAGGAAGTCCTGTCATCTGGAAAGGTAATATACCCCCAAAATATGCATTAAACCCAGATAGTATGCAAAGTGTAAAGAAGTGTCTTATAGTAAGATAGCTATTTATTCAATTTTGTGGACAGCTTAGAAAGAGGATAAGATGTTTTAAAAATGGTATTTCAGAGTCATTTTCTAGAGTAAGGGTTGAAATAGAAAAACACACTATATTTGACTAAATGCCCAAAAGAGAAAAAATATTTTCAGGAATGTGTACAGCATGGCCTGCTAGTTTGAGCTCATAACCCCTTCTCTCCAGTTATATTCCTGGAAGTGTTTCTCAATTTCTTTGCATGGGATACCTAACACACCGCTTTGCTTAGAGCAGCCATGGGGAGTGGCACTCCTGCTTAAAGCTGACTCCACACCTCCACTGAACTAGCCAACACTTCCGCAGAACCACATGGTTCCCCGGCTCTTAATATGGTTTATTATAAAGTCCTTTACCTGCCTCAAAGCACTTTTCATCAAAGCTGCTTTTAAGCTGAAGCTGAGGACCAAAGAATGCCTTTAACAGAATCTTGAAATAGCTTTTAACCCAAGGCTGAGAAGAGAAAGTGCTTTTAACCTAAAGTGACTTCCTCTTAGGTACTTTAATGTGTACCTAGCACTCAGCATTAGTGGCTATGAGAACACCCTTAAGAACCAAACTAAAGAGACTCTATTATAGATATTCAAACACATTATATTAATATATTACAAGTAATATTTAAATCACTAAGCAGTTTTACTCCAGCTAAATTTGAATCTTCTCTTATTGAACTATGTATTCATTCAAATAAATTGAAGTCTTACCACCTGGGGCTCTACAAATCTATGCTGATCTTAGGGAAAGTATGTGTTCTTTCCTAGATTTTACGTAAATTTTGAGTGAGTCAACATTTTCACACCTCCACCCAAATAGAATTTTCCAGCTTTTGTCAATCACTGAATGACATTTCCATATTCACTGGACTAAAAAGGTAAATTAAATAATTGAGAATGAGTTCAATCAATTATCTGAATAAATTTTATGTATCAACTTTTCTATTCACACTTATCACTCAAACAAAAATTATACTGGTTTCACAGTAGATTTAACCTCAGTGAAGTTGCTACTAAGTAGACACCCCAGCTGATAAAAGTGTTAACTTCTGAGTAATTTCAGTAAGTTATGTGATTGAAAAATTAAATTCCAACAACTAGAATCCTTCTATTTGAAGGATCTGAAGAGTACACAAACAGAATAAGTAGCAAGCTTTGTATCTTTGAATTTTACTTTCCCTACTTCCTTAGCTACCAACTTCTATAATAATGCTAATAAAATGAAGACAGCCAAATGAACAGTTGGAAATACCATCAACCCAAAATATAAATAATCAGGATTTGCTACACAAGATTTAGTGATACTAATCATCCAAAATGCACAAAAGCAAACCAACCTGAAATATATTTCCATGATACTCAAGTGATCATGGTACAATCTTTAGTTAGAAATAATTCTTTTATAAATTGTTTCCTCTTAATTTTTTGTTCAGTCATTAATTCACTCATTCCCTAATTCATTTATATATTCATTCATTTGGCAACCAGGAGTGAATGTAATAGAAATACAAATGAAAGAAATTATATTTATCTTGTTCCATTGTGTAGTGTTTCCTTCTCCTTGAATGTTCTCTTCCAACTTCTTCTATCTACTAAATGTCTTCCAACTCAAAGGCAAGTTACCAATCCCATGAAGTCATCCCTGTCTTCCTTATTCCAAATTAATTCTCCCTTTTCTATCCCAAAGCTATATTTTCATTATCTGATTATTTTAATATCTTCCAAGTCATCTCTAAGCTGAATCTGGTAGTCTAGAATACATCTTGCTCAACTCTACCTCAAGAGCTCATATTGGTTGGAAAGAAGTAGGAAGGAAAATAAAAAGAACCTGAAATGTTACAGTGATTTTAGAATTACTAATTCTTTATCATTTTTCACTACTTCTTGTGTCAATGGGTACTTTCTTGGTGGAGCCTTCTCCTCTCACCAACATCATAATGGTGGATTACATGTAGTCCTTGAATTTTCCTTTTATTTCATTCTTCTCTCTAACTGGGCCCAATGCAAATATTCTAGGGCTGAAATGTATATTTTTCTGGCTTCAAATAACATCCAAAGACTTCCCAAACTTAAAACTTTAGTTAGAAACTCCAAACCTGCATATTCAAATGTCTATTTGACATCTCACTGGACACTTGATAAATACCTATGTTTATCTCTATCAAACCTTCTATATGGCCTTTACCTCTGAAAATACCAATGCTATTTATTAGCTGGAGTCACCCTCCATTCTACTTTGTCTCTTTTCTTTCTCATCAACAAATGCCTCCTTAAAAATATATTCTAAGTTCAACCACATTTAGTCACTTTCATCATTATGACCTTTACTTAAGCACTATCATCTCTGCCTGGAATTTTTTTACCAGGCTCCTCACTGGCCTCTCTGCTTCTTTTCTTCACCCCCTTAAATATACTCTCCACATGGTGCCTACAGGACCATTTCAAAACGTAAATTACATTACGTCCCTCCCTTGCCCAATTACTTCCAGTTACTTAGAATACACTCACATGTTAATGTCTAAGGGCTTTCCGATGATCCATAAGGTGCTACCTCCTTTTATTGCCAAGCCACTTTTTAGAAACTTTCAGTTTCTCATTTTCACCGAACCACACATGCCTTTTTGCCGATCAACTAACATACCCAGTCAATTCTCACAGTCTATACACTTGCTGTTCCTCTGATTAAGTGCTCCCTCCATGTATTTGCATGGCTTATGCCTTCACTTCATTTGGTGTCTGTTCAGTGACATTGCCTCAGAGATACCTTCCCTCATAACCAACACCTCTGTAATGAACTTCAATAACCAGCACCACTAGCTCTCCACCCCCCTTCTTATTTTATTTTTTCACAGCATCTATCACTATCTGGCATAGTGATAATACATATTAATGTGTTTATGTGTATGTTTTTCCATTTATATATAAGCTTGTAAAGACAAAGAATATTTTATTTCATTCTTGTATCCCTAGTAGGCATTGGAAAAATACTCAAGGGTGAATTGATGGAATGGAAAATGTGCCTGAAATCATCAAATCATTCTCTATATTATTATGATTTTCTACTACTCTCTCTCTCTCTCTTTCTCCCCCCCCCCCCCCNCTCTCTTTCCCCCCCCCCCCCCCCCGTGTGTGTGTGTGTTTGTGTTAAGCTATTTAAGATAAGCAGAGAGGTGGGAGACTACAGGACAAAATTGCTGTCTAAAGTAGACAAATATAAAATTCCATACTCATTGTTCCATAGACATAATAACTCTTCATTTAACATACAAATTTTCTTCCTGGCTGGTGGACTTATCTGAATGTCGATTGAATTAATTGGACCAAAGTGGAGTTGAGATCTATTTCCATGAGAGTTTAGGAGCTTAAAAGAAATGGTGAAAGGGTACTTCATAGAAGTATTGTTTGGGGTGAAAGGTGAAACTGAAAGGCAAAGACTGCTGGCAGCCTGAAAAGGGAAAATAAGAAAAACTGGAAAGACTGGAGAAGAGCTGAGCCATTCTGTCTAGCTGGCAGATGGCCTGTCTTTGAAACCCATCTTCGGGATGCTCTTGTCAAAACATGCTACACCTGCAGCCATCTGTGCAACTTTGATTTTGAAGTTGCAGGCCACAGCCCACCCTTGTTTGTGGAGTTCTTCTCCAGAGTCTAGACAAATTTTTTCCAGGTCAGTCCTTCCACAATATCCATTTCCCAGTAGGGACTTTAAAATCTATTAGTTTAGATGAGATGCAAAAGAGATGAATAAACATGTGGGGAAAACTATACACAGAAGTGTATACATTAGAACTCCTAGTTATTTAGGTTCCAAACTACTTAAAAGTTAAAATAATTAAACTTTCCCCCGTCCTTATGAGAAAACAAATTCCAAACAAGTAATGAGAGAGATTTACTTCTAGTGTATATTCAGTGGAGAATCAGTCCAATTTTTGATATCTATATACTAAAAAGTAGTAGCTGATATTTTGAATTAAACCCCCAAGACATTATAAGGTAATTAGTACCTTCTGAAGAACTTTAGATGAAATTCATTAGTGCTTTAAGGCTAGGCGTATTTTTCTGTGTCATAATTCAAAGACAGAAGCCATCAGTAAACTACACTACTTACTTGATCAACCATTTCTTCAAATATTTTCAGTAAAGTTTTTTGAAAACTTATGTATTGGGAACCACTTTGTGAATATTTAAGGGAGAAAGAAGGTAATAAGCACAGAACTAAAGAAATAGTCAAAACAGATTCCTTGGTAAGCAATCTGAATGTTGTGTCTGATAAGCTACTCTCAAAAGGAAAAACTAACGTTATTTGTAGTTTCAAGTCAAGTTATTCAAGTTGCTAAAATTAGCCATATTGAGAATATTTTTGCATTTAATGCCTAATGCCTCTCCTTTACAGCAACCTGTTTAGAAAGGATCTGTGTAAGGTATTCCAGTGGGAAAAAATTCCAAGTGAATGTTATCTATTGTGGAAGCAAGAGGGCTGTATATATTTTCTCTCTCTCTTCCTACCTATTTTTATAACATAATATCTGTCAACTGGGGAAATTCAAACCTTGAGCAATTAATGATTAGAAGTCATCATGACAGAGCCCATGCTGATGGTGGCGATGAAAATAACATCCTCACCCAGCTTACATCCCTACTTCCTATTTCACAGATCTCTAAGAATCTTATCTTTTAAATATCTTAAACACTTATCTCTCAGCCTCCATTAATTTCTTTACAAAACTGATGTAACTTTGAGTCCTCAGTACATTTTGGGAGTTCCTCCCCACAATACCATTCAAATAATTTTTCTTTGCCTAATACAGCCACAGTAATCCTTTTTTTTTCCTATTGGCATCAAAAACTTTAACAGCTATAACTCATGACCAAAATAATTGATTTTATGTGCATGATCGAACAGTTCATTTTTGTTGTTGTTGTTTTCTGTTTCGTTCTACATTCCTGTGTCATTGTAGGTGTTTTGTTTTTCCTTTTTAAAATTTACTAGAGTAGCTGCAGTAGCCCTCTGTCCTGAAAGCAGAATAACATCATTTTGAAAAGCATGTGGAAACTGTCTCCCTGGGTAAATGATGATAACACCGTCACATTATTTGAACATTTAACTGCCTCTATTGAGTAGTTTTCCTCATAGTTTTGATTCATTTGGAATCTAACTGACAAAGATCCCATTACTGTGTGTTCTTTCCATAATTTGTCAAAATATATATAGCAGAGATGAGAGAGAATGAAGCTAATTTGTAATCTGTGAGACTTAACCTGGTTATGCTGATGAACTAACTAAATCGGTCAAAAGTTTGAGAGCTTAAAGATTAAAAACCACCATTCCCTCGTTAAACTCTAATTCATTATGTAAGCAACATGATTTATAAGTGCACTCATGTGGAAGGTCTATTTGTTTTTCTCACCAAAAGATGCTTTCAAAGAAAAATTACAGAAAATGGATTTTCTCCAACCAATGTGTTGCCTGCCACCCCCAGTATAAGTGCTGAAGCAGTAGAACAAAGATGCAGTGATAATACTAGCCAAGGCCATAGGCATTTGCTGAGCATTCCAAAAATATTGGCACCCCTAGCAAGAGGTGTTTTCTAAATACCAAAAGTTGTTAAGAGAAGAAGAAAGTATTACCAGTGAGCCTACAGATGGGAATATAAGTGGGGAGTCGGGAGCTCAGGGTTCTGGGACTGCTCCCTTTTTTGGAATACCATAAGGAAGGGGAAAGCAGAAGCAATCCTTAATATTGTGCCAGGACAACAGGCCTAGAAGTTTGGGGGACAAAAGCTACTTCTTTAATGCTTGCCAAGAAATCAGAGTACCTTCTCTCTCCCTCCCCCTTTCCTTATACTCTCTTAAGACAGAAGGTTCAAGGCTCAAACACACTCCTGTAACTTAATAATCCTCCTTGATTATCAAACTCTGGACCAACATGGATTTACATATTGGTGGCCACCTTATAACATTTCTGAAATTTGAGATTATATATTAGCTAATCTCTATGATTTTCTTCCTCTGGGTAGCACTTATTAGTTTGCAAAATAATTGTATGAGCATCATCATCTCTAAGTTATATAATTTATTGTTTTATAATGAAGGGTAATGTTACAGTCAAGATTCTTTCCGTTGCAATTAATAGAAATGTGCTCAAAGTGTAGAAGTGAGAATGGAATTTACTGGCTTACTTAATTGAAAAGTCCAAGGACAAAGATAGCTTCAGGCATAACTGGATCAAGGGGCAAAATCTACTATCAAATCTTTATCCTCCACGCCCCTTCCTTGCTTACCTTTGTTTACACTCAGGTTACTGAAATCTCAAGTGTGTCTTTCCACTGGTGACAAATGATCTGGAATTGTGCACTCATGTACTCAATAGTTTATCAATTACTGTAGAAGTATTTCTTCTTTTCTAGTATTGTTAGAAAAAGCTTCTGGTTTATTTGCGTGGATCTGCTTGGGCCACGTGTTCATGTCTGACTTAATTGCTGTGGCCAAAAGATGAAATTCATGGTGCTAGAGCGAGTGGGATCAGTACTACTGAAAACAAATAGCAGAAAAAGTGATAAAGTTATTACCCCCAAAGGAATATAAGGGCAATCTGAACAGAGAGTAGGAGAAAAAATATGGGACCATAATACATAAAATCCTCTGCCATACTCTTGCTAACCAGTATCATCTGTGACAGTTTTCATTAATGAATTTTGCCAAACATGGCTCTTTCCATTGTAATTCTAACCCCCAGACTCTCCCCAAAAACCCTCTGGTCAATGTTATGTTCATAATCTAGTCAAGTTTATTTGGTTTCAATGAACAGAAATTCACTCAAAGGAGTTAGATTGAAATAAGAGTCATTGTCGCATCCATATGTATTAAAGTGCCTCCTTTCAGGGTGCATGGAGTTAGGAATGTGATGATGAGGAGCTGAGGTAGATCTGTTTCACTTTCTCTCTCTGAAAATTAATTTCTATACCTGCTTATCCGTGGCTATCTCCCCAGTGATTGCCCTTGGAGGCCAATGGCTAAGACTTCCAGTTTACAGTTCAAATGCTTAGGGCTTCCCACCCCAGTTTCTAGTCTCACAACTTTAAATTTACTGGAGGGAGACATGTGTTGGCTCAGTTTGAACCATGTGACAAACCATGATTTAGTCAGGTTCACGGGTGGGGCTGGGGGGGGTGTTAAGATCTTCTATTCCAAAGCCATATCTTTTTGGGTTAATATTACCAGTTTAAAAGGAAGATACTTGACATTTTCTGGTGGCTAATGAAAGCAAATAATCCTGTCCTAATTAAACTCAACATCTTTAGGCTCATTTCCTCACTAGGACACTACTGGCAATCAGGGCAGGAGAGATTGTCCCTGTGAAGGGCTGCCTTGCAGTTGCCTGGACCACCCAGTAAGTGGCAGTGATGCGCCTCCCCCACCTCTGGCAGTGTAACAACTGAAAATAGCCAGCGGTGCACCTCAAACCCTCCAGAGCAGTAAGGTCTTCAAACACTCTGCAGTTGAAATTCTCTTCTATCCATCTCAACTAAAAATCCTTCCCCAAACCCGGCCTTTCCTTATGTTAATTCCCACCACCACACTTTTTAAAAGAGACATCTATTTGCTGTTCCTTCTTTCTCACTTTCTCTTCAAACCTTGACCACAACCATGTGCTTTTCAGCTTCATTCTTCCGTGAAAACCACTTTCCTTATGAGCACCCAAGCCTCTGCATTGACAAAATCCAGCAAGAACTGTTCACCTTTGTCTTCTATAAGCATTCTGCTGTGCATCTGAAATGCTTATCCTAACTTCTAAATATCAGTCTCCCTGATTTTCTTCAAAGCATAAAGTTTCTGTATCTGTTAGCCTTCAAGCAAGTAGGAGTCCTATCTATCTGATCGATGATTGGCTCACTTCTTGTTTCCAGTTACCAAATCCCGTTGAACTGCCCCTCTGTTCATTTCAGGCTTACAGTCTCAGTTCAGATCTTTTCATTTGTTTCCCCATGGACTAATGCTTTATAGTTGTGGGCCAATGACTCAGTATCTGGTGCCTCAGTTCTTCTCTAAAAGTGGCATAATATTGAGTTGTGGGAAAAGTCATAATGTATTTTTCTATGTTTTCCCTGTTTTTAAGGATTGAGGTAAGACTTAAATAAGTTAGAGTCTATAAAGTGCCTTGAACTTTGCCTGGTTATGTGTAAATATACAATAAATCTTATTACATACCCATGCAAAAGCAATAATCACATTATATTGTAGAATTATCCTTTCTCCCCCTAACTCCAACCCCCACACTCACACTTAGAAATTCATGTCTCATGCATTATTGCAGTTTCAGGCTAGAGCACATACAACAGCACCTTGCTGAAAGTGAGCATGTAAAAATAGCTACTACATGAGTCAATCTTTGCCTTCTTTACAACATCCAGCCTATGGTAGGTGCTCAGTAAATAATCACTGAATTGAATTGGAGAGAACTGGATTGATCTGGAGAGAGTGCAGAACAAGATGTGTCATAGTAATAGGTAAGACATAATGTGTTTAAATTCTAAAAAGAGAAAAATATTCTTTGAGATTCCAGCTTGGGTTTAAATCTAAACTGATGCATAATTCTACATTCTTTGCAAAGTTAGATTTATTTTATGCTCTTTTAATTGGCTCCCTGTTTCAGTTTCTATGTCCTGTCAACTCTTTGTTTTTTTCATACATCATTGCTTGGATGACCAAAAACCTGGACTTCTGTTATCATACTTATTATCAAGCTATTGCTACATAATGAGCACAAGACTTCTGTGTACACAGCAAGAAGTATTTGTTTTATATGTGTCTATCAAGTGGTCTAGGAAAGGCTTAACTGGGCAGCTCTGCTTTAAACTGCCTATCTGACTAGACTTGTCTCCTTACTGAGGGTTGGCCTCAGGTTTATGCCACATGTATTTGTTCTGGAGCCCAGATTAAAGGGCAGTAACTACCCAGGGAAGTTCTGCTCTTGGCAATAGCAGAAAATCAAGCAGGCGAATAAAAAATCAGTAACACATTGGAAGGCCTCAGTTCTGAACTGACATATTATCATTTCTATTTCTCTGCATTGTCCAAAGTAAATCACATGGTTAAGCTTAGTATCAATGATACGGAAGAAAGGGATGTTCCCTCTGCTACATTTTACCACACACAGTCACAAGGCATAGAGGTGAATGTGTAAATCTAATTGAGAGAAAATGAGAATTGCGAACAATAATTTTATTTACCACCTCACTATTCTGATCTTTGTAACATTCCCTAGGCAGTCACATTAACCTTTTAACTAAATTCCTTCAGTCTGTCTTCCCCATGACCTGTGTACCCTATGTGGTTATACACCTTTGGGTTACAGGTGCTATAATATCCAGTTTAAAAGATGACTTGTATTACCTTGCATAATAAGAAGTTTAGAGAAAGTGTTTTAGAATTGGCTTAGAAGTTCAACAGTGTCATTGTGGTCTCAGGTTTTTGTAGTTTTTTTTTTTTTTAACCATGTTAGCTTTTGTTTGCAAGTTTATTGACTCCTGGTGACAAGATTGCTATATCCTGTCATTATATAGTGATGTTTTAAGCAGAAAGGAAGAAGGAAGGAAGGAAGGAAGGAAGGAAGGAAGGAAGGAAGGAAGGAAGGAAGGAAGGAAGGAAGGAAGGAAGGAAGGAAGGAAGGAAGGAAG
>JAGFMF010011581.1:791742-899945 GCA_019455555.1 Galemys pyrenaicus | reverse complement strand
GGGGGGGGGGGGGGGGGGGGGGGGGGGGGGGGGGGGGGGGGACGGAGGGACGGAGGGACGGAGGAGGGTTTAAGCTACATACATAGCTTAAGTATGAGAAATCAAAAGTATTGCACACTCTCAAATAATTTAACTTTCCTGACTTAAAATTTAAGATCCTTCTGGAATTCCTGGAATAGAATTCCTAAAACCCTTATATATTCCTAAATGGTAAAAGTAACAGAAGCCTCTTTAGTTCTGTTCAGGGAACTCTGGGTGGGCTCCTGGATAACTTCTTGATAGGAACTAGTAACCAGAAAAACCAAGTCATGATAAGTAGCTTAGAATTTTTCCTAATCCTCCTTTGCACCCAAGCAACTCTCCAGATAGGGGAAGGGGCTAAGGATGTTGTTAACAGTTGAGCATGCCTAAATGAGGAAGCCTTTATGAAATCCCAATAGCAAGGATGTCAGAGTGCTTCCAGGTAGATGAACACATCCACATGGAAAGGTAAGATTTCACTTCCAATGGGACAGAAGGGCCATTTCTCTGTACCCTCCAGGCCTTGACTGGGTTTCTCTTCATCCAGCTGTTCCTTTATCATATTCTATAATTACTTGGCAAATGGGTTTCCCTGAGTCCCGTTAGTTCTTATAGCAAATGAATCAAAACTAAAGAGGGATCATAGGTATCCACAATTTGTAGCCAAGATGGAAATTGTGGAAAACCCAGGGACCTGCTACTTGTGACTGATATGTAAAATGGGGAGCAGTCCTGAGTCCTTAATTTGTGTAAACTAACACTATCTCCACTTACTTAATTTGTAGGACATGCAGCTGGTATAGCAGAAAAGTTTTGTTATAGGGAGGAAAACCCACACATTTGGAGACCAGAAATGAGGAGTTTGTGTGAATAGTAAAGGAGAAGCAGGAAGAGTGCAAGAAGGCCATGACTTTTACATGTAAACCTTCATGACACACTCGTCATATGCTTTTAGAGATTGCTATTTTATGTAAATAAGAAAGAATCAGTCTTTCCCTAATGAGACCTCATTCTTCCCATCACTAGTTGTTTTTTAGTCTCTCCTGAAGCTTCCCAAAATGCCTTTTTTTTTTCTCACAGCTCACTGGAGAACAAATAATGGAAAGAATTAATAAGGGGTGCCTGTACCTAATTACGCCCCATACGGGCCACCAAATGTGGGGAAGAATTGAGGTGCAGGCTGGAGACATGGAGGTGAAAGAATTCACCAAAGACAGAGTGGAGAACAGAAAAGGCAGATTTGTTGACATATACTGCTAAGGGGAGCTGCAGACAAGACAGAAGAGGTCTGCTGTTCCCAAAATGCCTTTTGTCCTCTCCTCCTCTCTTACCTCTCCAGTTTAAATCTTATTCAACCATTGGGGTTCAGTTCTTCTCTAAGTCTTCCCTCAGCACTCAAAGCTACCCTGATGCCACAGGTTTCCAATGTTTTTGCACTTTCCTACTTAAATTATTTTTCACAGTGAACTGTTCTTACCAGCTATTGCATTATATACATGTATATGTACATAGGTATATTTTGTATTATATGTATGTATGTATATTTTTCTTACTACTTCAACTCAATTTTTAATGTATTGAAGACCTACACTGATTTTTTTTGAGATTTATTCTCTTCTTTATGCATACAAGAAATGAGGTATAGGCCAAAGGTATGGGGGGATGGGTAAGAGGATTCACCAAAGACAGAGTGGGAAGCAGAATAAGGAGATCTACTGACATACATGACTGAGAGGAGCAAAGGGAGATACGGGAGAGGCCTGCTGTGCATTTGGGTTAACTCCCTGGCCAGGGATTGAACTCATGCTGGCGATAGCTTGATAGCACTGAGATTTAACACCTGTACCACCAGGGAGGCCCTCCACTGGTATTTATGAAAATGTCTTGCGGTCAATCATTCAGTAAATGTGTATTGAACTCTTAGATGTGCCAAACATTGTCTAGTTATTGGAGATCCAGTAAGGAAATATAATCCTTGTTCCTCTGTATTCTAAGCAAGAAAAGCAGTTAATCAGTCCACATATCAATCTACTATGTCAGTAGAGATAAGTGTTCTAAGAAGACTAAGGCATGAAAGTGACATGGAAGGCTTTTGTTGGGAATGATGTAATTTTTTTAGAAGATGGGTGAGAAAGGTTACATTGAGACGGGAACATTTGATCAGAGACCTAAGGCAACAGATTTCCATACAGAGGACATAAGTACAAAGAACCTGGGGCAGAAGTGTGTTTGGCATGGAGAAGAGATAGCAATATGGACTGAGTGATCTTAGACAATTGCTAAGGGGAAAAGAGAAAAGAGAAAGCAAATAAATTAATTACTTGGGGAAGGTCAACTTGTGTACTGCCTAGAAAGTCATGATAGGGGCTTAGAATCACTGTGAATGAGATGAAGAGCCCTAGAGCCTGCTAAACATATGTTTCTCTCAATAATAAACACCTATGCTGTAAGTCTGAAAATGTTTGGTTGAAATAATTGCACAGCAATGTACCTGTACTTAATCCATTGAACTGTGAATGGTGAAAATGGTAAATTTTATGTAATGTATATTTTACTACAGCAAAACAAAATTTATGGGTGAATCTTACAGACCAGAATCTATGCTAAGCATTGATAGTATAAGAATAAGTAGATGACGCAGAGAATCAGAATCTACTTGAAGAGAATATATTCCATATATTAGAAATGTAAATACACAATGTGAGGTAGCATAAAATAGGTTCCAAATGAGAGGGCTAGACTAGGAGTGTATTTCACAGAGTGTATTCTTGGAAACATTAGTTTGGAGACATGCTCTGTGAAATAAAAGAATATTGCTCAAATAAGTTTGGGAAATGGTGCGTCTTCCAATCCTCGGGAAGATTCGCAGTGCACTTTGGCACACCACTCTTTCTAATAATAAATACAAAGAAACCTGTTCAACTTTGTGAACCCAATATTGCTAAACCATTTCAACCATTTTCCCCAAAATCAACTATTAACATGATGGGAAATTCTATGCTACAAGAGTCACAAAGCTGAATTAAGAAGCTAAAAGTTTGTGGAGAAAGTTCTGAGCCCTTCCGGAAAGGGATACTTAGATCAGAATGTTGAAAGCAAGAGAAATGTTAAGAAATTCAGTTTAAAGAAACACTTCTGGAACTCGCTCTTCAAATAGCATAGATCCACAGAAGGAATCTGCTAAATATACTGATAAAATAATTCCAGGGAAAAATTGATTAATTTTCTCTAAGATACCAAAGATTCACTAAGATTAACTATTTTACAGACATTTTCTTAATTTCTTGTCATTATTTTATAGACAACAAAGGTAAGGCCCAGAGAGACTATAACTTACTCAGTCATCCCTGCCTAATTGATGGCAGAGTGCTAGTTTTCTTTCTCTGAGACCAGACTCTTGTTCCACAAAGGAGTTATGGTCTTACCATATCTGCTGTAGACACTTTGGAATTAAAGCAAAAATTTGATTCCTATGCAAGATACAGATTTCATCACGCAGTGGATATAGAAACAGAATCAAATTAAAGAACAACGCAAGCTTAGATTTTAATGAAGCTCATCTTTGTTTCTTTTGCAGATCAAATTTTTGGCTCTCATCTACACACAGTGTGTGAACGTGAAAATTCCACAGTTCCGCGGTTTGTAAAGCAATGCATTGAAGCTGTCGAAAAAAGAGGTGGGTAACTGAATATGCAGCTATTTCTCCCATTAGTGAACCCTGCACACAAATCAGCTTCACAGTGCCACTTGATTTGTCTGGAAAGCCACACACTTAAAACTTGACTTTTGTTAATCGGTTAAGAGGATCAAGTTTCTTCGTAATTTCAGTTTGTTTTCACAATAGGGATATCTATAATTCCCTCTAATGTTTTTCCTTTTTGTTTTTTTTTTTTAATATTTTGTGTCTCTGACATGTTGTTGATTCAATTGCAAACTTCTTGTTTTCAAGCCAGTGATAAAACATTCATAAAATATCAGCACTCACAGTGTTAGAACCTTCCTAACATTCATGCTGGTAGATGTTGTGCCAGAACAATTTTTGGTAAGGTCCCAACATTACCCAAGCGCAGCAAATAGCATTTCTACTTCCAAATAGTAATATTCCATCTTCCACGTGTTTCTGTGCAAAACAAAATACAGCAAACTGGTTTTCCTGGGACAGTTGACAGACACACCTCCAGTGTTAAGATGACCTGTGATTCCCATATTTCAGCATTCTGTTTTTCATCTAACATTATTTCATTTTACTGAAGGGAACAAGACAAAACCCAATTGACTCATCATTTCTATGCTAGACTATCCGTGGGATGTTTTTCCTTCAGTCTATGACAGCATTCATTCAAGGTCATTTTCCCTGGAAGATACATAGAGTATATACAGAATCTCAAAAAAAAATGTATTATATAAAAATGTGAAGCTTCATCACCATCTGTTACAAGTTTATAACGTATTCCCAGGATCTAGGGGGTTATATATCATGTAAAATATTAGAGGTGTTCTCACAAAAAGAATTGATGAATCTATTCCTATTTTCAGTTCTAGTCTCTTAAAACAATAGAACCAATGGGAAAAAAATCTTTACAAAGTTATCTGCTAGCAAAAAGTCATTTTAATTCTCTCAATGTTACCTGGCTTTATTATCAAAGCATAATAAAAATGGTCTGCAATTTCCCACTCCTGGAAATTCATACTTTAATTATACTGTAAGGACAGCTCGGGGATCCTATTATTCCCATATCAGTAGGGAATGAGAGAATAACAAGAAGGAGAAGAGTTGGTAGGATAAGTGGATAAAGACAGTGACTTTGGGGGAAAGCATAGCATAGAGAAGAGCTGGGAATTCAGAGAGAGAGAGGGAGAGAGAGAGAGGAAAGCAGTAAAATCAGAATGAACACAAGGAGAGATATCTGTGAGGAATGGAGTCAATTGGAGTTTAGAGAGAAATGTGTTTTTATTGCATGTTGTAATCTCATTTAATTTTATATGTACATATTTTAGGAATAAATATTATTTAATAAGTATTTAAAGCTAAAATGGATCACAGAGAGTGTTTTAATGTTATTATTTCCAGTAGCTAAAGTATCATCATTTTCAGGAAATCTTCATTCTCTTATAAATACTGTGTACTAACGGTATAAACACTGTTATATTAGTGCAAAAAATCCAAATAGGACTTTGGGGAAAGCTGTACATAATAAGATGTGTGCACATATTAAAAAAAAAAGATTCTGTACCTCTTTATTTATGTACTCTTTATTTATGTATATACCTCATGCAAAATGAAAATTGCTAGATACAGCCTTATAGTTTGCACATATTGTAGAGTAGAAAATATCTATAAATACAAACTATATCTTCTGTTCATAGCATTTTTTTGGTTATTTTTAATAAAATAAGACAATATTTTTGCTGACAAGAACAATCATATCTGGCATTATATTTCATTGGCCCAGTGTTTACTCTTAAATTGAATTTGTAGATCCAGCACTAAACAGTCACTAATCACACATAAAATTATTAGAATAATTCCTAAGCATTTTAATAAAACTCAAAGACCTACAATTCAACATAGGAACTGATAATTCAAAGTACTTTGGCATTGTCAGCTTAAAGGAACTCTATGGAAATGTTCAATAAAACTCCGAGGCACAAGATAAACCTCTCACATCATTGCAAGATTTACAAGTGTGTACTTTTGATTATATTTTTCTATGATCATTTTGTTGGATTAATATTCTTACATTTATACGCCAATTCTATTTACTCAAAATGTTGTTTTTACTAAATTCTGGCATAAAGCACCTTAGGACAGAAATAATTTATGTGAATCTAAGTCCAATGTTTATGCAGGCTTCTGATGACATTTTATGCTGGGGATGGTATTAGGAAGTAGCATATAAAGGTGCCAAGTCTCTCAGCACTGCTGGGACTCAGCATAGCTAGACCCTCCTTCTAATGGCCAGATCCTCTTCTAGCCAAGATACTCAACAGCAGAGTCATGGGAAATGCTTATGGACCAGTTATGGGAAAGGCACATTTAATGAAAACTGTGTGTTTACTCTCAGAGTCTTAGGGAAATGGCCTCAATACTTGCTACAGCAGCATATTGGCTGTTATAAAAAAGATTTGTTTCTTTCTCTCAGTTTTTCCTGAGATTCTTTTCCATGTCTTAAATAAAAATTATCTACAGACCATAGTTTTATTTTTAAAACTTCTTCTTGCATGCTTGATTTGAAATGAAGTAGTATCAAGAAGGCAGATCTCTCCATTCATTCACTCATTCATTGAACCCTTCATTCATTCATTCATTCATTCAATTACTTTTCTCACTTGCTTACTCATGGCAGAACCAAATTGTTCACGCTCCTATAATCTCCCTAGGGAAACTACCCAGTGCTTGGCACAATATCCATTCTTTTCTCATCACTAGTAAAGTAGTATTAGTTACATTTTAAAATTTGGATCTCTTGGATATGCCTAAAAGAAAATCTATTAGTGAGCCAAATGTAAACCAATTTAGCGAATAACTTGTTTAGTATGTTTTCTTATCTTGATTTGGTTTCCTTTATTCTTCTAAACCACCAGAGCTTTCTCTTCCTCACAAACTATTATAACTAAATTAAGGTAATTTCTGTGGTTTCTGACATTGTCTGCTCAGCCTAGGAAATGTACCCAAAACTTGGAGGGCAAACTGCAGAGGAGCATGCTAAAGCTCTTCCAAGTGGGCTGTTCTCCCTTGCCTTGCCTTGAGAGTTACGGACCATGTATATGCAATTTGACTAGTTTTCATTGACAAACTTAATTTATGTTGCTTTTTCCAAAGTCATTTCAGAAACAATATAGAATCATTGTTCAGCTAATGTTCAATACATTTCCATAGGAAGCTGATGAAAAGAATAAAATTATATATATGACTTTTTTTTAGGTATGGAAGAGCAAGCTTGCAGAAATTGGCCTTGTGACATATGGTGGGATATAATTATAAACACCAAAAACCCATTATTCACTGCACTATAAAATGTTTTGTGTAGTTTATGATAACCTCAAAAATGGTAGAAATGACTTACTTAATATAGAGTCACCTGTATCTCTTAGAGATGAAAGTCTAGGAGATGTAACCCAAAGTGCATCTAATTGGTATAATTAGCATTATGCTCTTAATCCATGGATCTTTCTTAAGACTGACAACTCTTTGTAAAGATTCATTATTTGGAAAGAGCTGTACATGTTGTATTGGTTGAATGAATAGACACTGAGTGTTGATTGCATTCAAGCAACATGAAGTTATTTTATACCTACTATGTGTCATTCTCCAGCTTAGAATACAGAGGAAATACACATGAAATAGAAAACATACATGTGTTTTGAGTAAATTAAGCACAAACTATGAAAAGTGCTATTGAAAGTTAAAAAAAAAATAGATACTAGAAGGGAAAACAAGCACTACAGTAATTTTTTACAAGTAAAGGAAAATATATCTGCTTTAAAATGATGTCACAGGAGTTGAGGGTAATGGGGGAATGTTGGTCAAAGGGCATGCGGGAATAGTTGTGTAGGATCCATAAGTCTAAATATCTAATGCACAACATAATGGCTATAGTAAAAAATGCTCCATTGAATACTGGAAATATTGTGAAAGAGTATATTTCAGGTGTTGTCATCACATACAAAATATTAACAGTAATCATTTCATTACATATGGTATATTAAATCACATTGTGCATCTTAAATATATATAATTCACCTGAAGGGTACAATTTTATACCTCGTATAAAGCATCATAAACCAATGTTGCTTCCATAAGAAGAAAGAAAATATATGTATATTTATTTTAAGTAATAGAACTAAAACAACCTTGTCTGGTTGTTGCTATCTTATTAAAACTAGGAGAACTTTACATTAGCCTTATTTTCCAAGTCATTTTTTTTGACAGATTATGATAGTGCAATATAAAGAGTCTTGGTGTGAGACACCCAAAAATATATGCCCTAAATGGTAAACCTGTCCTTTTTCTACCCAGCAATACCAATCTTTGTCAAAGATGTCTTTCATACAATAATTGAGTCAAATAAATGAATAAGCACTTTTTCTATCCTAAATGCATTTTTATGCATCCCATATATTTTTGTTTGCAAGGGAATAGGCCTTTTAAAAAACAAAACAAACAAAACAATCCTTTAATTTCATTTGGATTGGCTTCAGCTTTTGGAATGTAGTTTAACAACTCATTCTTCCTCCATTATTCCCAGGTCTGGTTAATAGGCCCCTAAACTATTTAACAACATTAAAATGATACCTAGGGATTTGTTGCACAACAATGTGAATGTACTTAACACTTCTGAACAGTTCACGTAGAGATAGTTAACATGGTAAATTTTATATTGTGAGCTTTTTAACCACAAAAATGAAACCTAAATGATGCCATGTCTTTCAAATTCTGATTCCTGCTATAAGCTACTTGCAGAATGCCTCACCAGATGTTGATCAACAGTTTGTCCTCTCTTTTTTATTCTAGAACACAAAATACTATGACAAGAATGATACACAAAGTTACATATTTGAGTTAGAGCCTAAAAGCCACCCTGGGATCCACAGCCTTGCTTAAAGATTTAAGAAAGACCTTTAGTCTACTTCTGAAAAGGTCTTTAGCCTCAAAAACTTTATCTCTCAACTTGACTTCTTAGCAGCTGTTATATTTTTTGCTGTCGTTTGTTTGACAGGATCCAGTTATAGGTTCCGATGTCTGTTTAAAGAAACAAGGAGGCTGTTGGCTTTAAAATTCCCTCTTTGCTTGTGTGATCAGCATTTTCCCAGGCTTTTCTACATAGTTTGCCAAGCAAAGGGACTGACCTTTTGTAGCAAACACTTTTTCATTTCAAAATGCTCACTTTGATTTTTGTCCCATTTTATGCTCATTCCAAACTGTTTACAACCCACTAAAAATGACTGTGAATTATATGTTTGTGTAATGGATTCCTTTTGTGGTTGGAGTGGAATGTTTACTTTGAACAATTAGTTATCTTTGGGTAGATTATA
Organism: Galemys pyrenaicus; assembly: GCA_019455555.1. Taxonomy (NCBI): domain Eukaryota; kingdom Metazoa; phylum Chordata; class Mammalia; order Eulipotyphla; family Talpidae; genus Galemys; species Galemys pyrenaicus. The sequence continues at coordinate 890,888 of JAGFMF010011581.1, read as the reverse complement.
GCAACTTGAAAAAAATGACTAAAATTATTATTATACCTCAACTGTTTCTTTTTGGTAATTCCTCCATTGTCACGTGAAGTTTGAGAGAATGTCACGTTAACAAACCCATGACATTGTAGTCAAAATCTTTTTCTTTAATTGTGGGAATATTTGGACATATTTGTTAATATCCTAAGAAGATATGCTTAGACACCTACTCAGGAGTATACTTATCTGACTGATAAAGATTTAGAACATGGAATGTAAATAAATATATGGCTATTTACATATGTTGCATTGTATATTAGGTAAGGCATACACATGGATGTATTTGTTTTATAAATACAGGCATGACTATAACATAACTATGATTGTAAGACACAACAAGCATTATACTTATTATTGTAATTTCCCTGATACTCAGCTCAGTGTAAGAGTCTGTCTCTTGAGAGCCTACCAAGTGTTCACTTACAAAAATAAAACTTTACGTAGTCTTTTCCCACTGCCTGAGAATCAGGTCCCTAAAGCACAGATCATGTTGCTTTCACAAGACAAGTTCTGCTCCCAGTTCTGCTAATTTTGTACTGTTCATTCTTTCCCACTTTGGGATAATCTATTATAGTTAGATCCAGGCACGCACTAAGGGCTGATACGTCCATGAAGTATGTGCAATTTGTACTGTTTAGTTTGTGACGAGAGTCTTGAAAACTTTTATGATTCTATCTTGTTTCAAAGAGACTTCTGCTTGCTAGTTTTATAAGCAGTGAGTGAAAAAAAGTAACAGAAACAAAACAAACTGATAAAAATTACATGCTCCAAAAACTCAAGAGTTCAAGATAAGCACTTTTTTCTTTTTCCCCTGAGAATATTTGTGGACTGAACAAAAAAAATGTTTCTGAGGGCACTGACCTATGTATTCTTTTTTTTTTTTTTTTTCCTAAGTGCTTGCTTTTAATGCCTAAAGTTAGGCATTTCCATGAAAGTTTGCTGTGAATTTTCATCAGTTGTTATTTCTGAGTTAAAATCAGGACCTGTTTAATGTGTCACTGCTTTGGGATTGGTTTTTCGTTGGTTTTGTTTTAATGCGACCCCAACATTGGTCACTTTCCCAACAGCAACACGTCCGGGTCGGGTCCAACTTGGAATGGGCACTCAGTGGTGTCCTGCTGGGCCCCTGTGTCTGTAAGAAAGCCACATTCAGGGCTGGAGGGAAGGACAAAATCAAAAACGAGTAAACAGGAAACAGTCAGCAAGAGTATAAAACAGAAACTGGGAAAAGACAACCAAAAGAAATCAGCGATGACAAGGTGGAAAGCGAGAAAAAAAACTGTGCTTTGCAATTAAGAAAACAAATGAGGATAAAAAGAGCACACTTGTAAGATCTGAAATGAAGAGACGAGACTATTGAACCAGTTACCATCTCTGCCAGTTACCTGATACCTGCTTCTCTGTTTCAGAGAAATTAAGTCCTGCTCAAGAAAATACTTGTAAGTTATTTTTTGGTGTGGATGGCAGGCTTGCATTGAATGTTCTCAAATTCTGTGTCTAAACCTGGTTAGAAATTCACAAATAGGGCCTCCCTGGTGGTGCAAGGGGTTAAGCACCACACTATGAATCATCCACAGCCACTGCAGCATGAGTTTGAGTTCGAACCAGGCCAGGGAGCTAACCCACAGTGTTCACCCACTGCTCCCTTCAGTGGTGCCTTTCAGTCGATCTGCCTGATCTGTTCCCCACTCTGTCACTGGTGAATCTTTTCACCACCCCCCACTCACCTCTGGACTATACCCCACTTCTTGTATGCATAAATAAATAAATCTTAAGGGAAAAGAGAAATTCACAAACAGCTCTTACTAGTGCCATTTAATGGAGGTTATCTACATTGAGAAATGCATAACAATCTTAACAAAAAGAGAGCTTTAAGGTAACAGAAGCTAACGTAGAATACAGGTTCAGGTCAATAACCAGAAGAACTATCTAGCATGTGCCACAGTGTGGCTCTGGGCAAATCACTCGCAGATATTCCCACACTTTTGAATCCAGAAAGCATAGAGTAATGTCTCTTCCCAGATAATGTCTGAGTCTAATTTTCAACCTCCACCCCCACTCTGACCCCATTCTAAAGTTAAGGTTCTTAACATACTTTTCCCTTAGAGTCAGTTGGAAGTCAACAGAGCCAAAATTAATGCCGGAGGAAATTAGTCTTTCATTGTGGAGGGAGAATTTAAATAATGTAACACCTCAACTTGTTGAGACGCAAGATTCTAAAATATCCTATAGTAGTGTCATTTATATCATGGGAGTGTGGATCTGGGAGTTTTTCCATTATAAGCCCCTATATTCAGAAGTTAATAGTTCAACCATAAAAATAAACTTGGCTGAAAGTTGGCAGGATGTTTTATCCTGGAAGCAAATGTTTACAAAATTTGGGGGAAAAAAATCACATGCATTTGGAAAACTTTCAGGTTTTAAAAAAAGGAACAAAAAAATAATAAGACTGTCAGAGATATTCAGATATCTGTTGCCCTGGGATTCAAAAGTGGATCTTTAGGTTTTAAACGAAAATACTTTATTCTTATAGCATAATGTGAGCCAATTGATTAACAAATAAATTATCAAAACTTTCATAAGAGTGTCACTCCGTTTTGTGAAATAATCTATTGTTTATTGGTTGAATAAGAACATTATATTTTTATAGGCATTTCCCTAGAGCTTAAAAATTTATGATAAATAAGAACTCTTAAATTAATTCAGGAAGCTATAAATGAGACAAAAATATTATACTCTTCTGTGGGTTTCATAATGAATAATATTCCCTTTAAAGAATCTAAGGAAAAATAGCCTTTTCCAATGAATTTTCACACTTTCAAATGAAGTGTGTCTAACCTAAACACTAATCATTGATCTACATATATAGTAAAAGAGACACACAGATTGCAGAAGTGGTTGCATTGGTCTATATAATTGAACATGGCATATCTTCCTCTATAGGATATTTTAGAGTAATTTACTCTTCTCCTTAAAATAATCATGTCAAAGATTCTTCTAAATTTGATGAGAAATTATCTTATAGTCTAACAGGCTGTGGGTTTAGAAATGTTTTTCTTGGGTTCAAAATCATCTTTTTTTGCTAGTTTTTATCCCTTTTGCCAAATTTTATATTTTTCAAGTCACTTCCTATTTTGAGTTCAGAAAAAACAATTACCCCCACCCCCCAAAAAAAATAAAATCAAGGGCAGGACACTTTGAGAAGGAAAACTAACTATGCAAACCTAAAATAGCTCTGAAATGATTCTGCTGGAAGAGTTACTGAGGTTATACTAGACTGTAAAACCAAAAATGTAAAAATTTCTTTTTAAAGAAATAAGCATGTCCTGAGATTTAGGGTGAAAGCACAACTTATAAAAGAAAAGTATTTAAATTACCTTTAGTGTGTGTTGCTTCTTATAAGACAGGATGAATTTGTCTTTAACTCTTCACAAGTGTCTGGCACTTGATGGATACTTATTAAATGATGACTATATGGATAAATTACATTCAGCATTGCTTAAATCTTCTTTGGAAAGCTACACCGCATTGCTAAACTTGCATATGGTTGAAACACAAAAAAAATCAATGACCAATAGTTGTTGGTTGAAGGCAACTGCATAATGTGCAGAGAATAACATGGTTTGTAAATCTGCTTTTTAAACATTTAAATCCGTTGCTGATGATAGTGTAATACACTGTTTTATATGGTGCATTTTTTTCCACTTATGCCCAGCTATGATAAGCATTTGAAGTTATGTTTCCTTAAAATTTTATGCTCGTCAATTTTTGGATCCTCTAAGTTCATCATCCAGCAACTAGTAGACTATCCATTCTCTACTCATTTTTATCAAAATAAGTCATATTCCATTAGGTGCTGTTTCAACACCGATAGCCTGTTATTTTTCATCAAATGATAAATGACCACTATTACTCAAAAGTGTTGTGCCCAAGAAAGGCCAGTTGTAGGCGCAAGTTCCATAACTGCAGACTTGATCCCCAACTCTTTCCTTTAAATTCAGGCTTCAAATCCCACATTGGTGTCCTGTGTGAGTTTACTTTCCTGTGTTTTATCTCACCTTTGTGATTCAGTGTTTATTTTCCATGTAAATCTCAGGAAATTTATATGTTGATGATTTTTTTTTTAAGTTAAAAGAGTTTGTCAAAGAATTTGAAATGTGAAATATATATCAACCACTTGAACCTATCAATCTGAAGCTAATGAAAACAGAAACCAATACTCTAAATTCTGACATGATTTTGCTATTGGATATTGATTTCATTTCCTCTAAATTTACTTCTCCACTGAAGAAAGCTAAACTCTGCTTACACAATCAAAAGCTCTATAAAGACTTTGAATACATCAGTGCCTATTACCTTCCTCATTTTAAAAGGGATGCTCTTATTGTTATATGTTTTGTATTTTTTGACAATTTGGAATCACTTAACCCTTTACTCTTCCCACAGAGCAGTGGAACACCTAACAGAAGTTGTTAAAATCACTGCAGTAAACTTCTTTTCCTTTTGCCTAGAAGGCAGGCAGTTGTATTTGAAATCACATGGCACAATAGTGGACTCCATGTGTTTGGCCTAGAGTTTGACAGCATAAGAAACATGCATTACCTATGGATTTAATTAATCCTTAACTCTAAAATTTCATGCTGTTCATTCTCACCTTGTGATCACAATCATACCTAAAACTTAGATTTCTTTAGTGATTTCAAAGACTTTATTTTAGTTTTTTAATGATTTACTTATTTATTTATGCATACAAGAACTGGGATGTAAGCCAGAGTTGTAGGGGGTGAAAGGAGTCACCAGAGACAGAGTGGGGAGCAGAAAAGACAGATCTACTGAAATACACTGCTCAGAGGAACAGTGGGCGAGGCAGGAGAGGTCTGCTGTTCCATGTGGGTTAACTCCCTGGTCAGGGATCAAGCTCATGCCTTAGTGGTTATAGCTCTGAGACCTGACCCCTACTTCCCCAGGGAGGCCCCAGTTTCAAAGTCTTTATAAGACTTTATTCTTCATGCTGTTTTTTATACTAAAATCTGAGGTCTGGCAACAACTCTTTTTGAATCTTCCTTTAGCACTTCAAATTTAATCTTTTCGAGCTGAATGTACTGCTTTCTCCATTATATCTATTATTCTTCCTTTACTCTTTAACTCAATCAGTGTCAACATGACCTATTTTCCTCATTGTGCTAAAAAGTGTGGATTATCTTACATTCTCTCTCATTACATACACCATCATTAACCCACCCTTGATCTCCCCATTCCCATTCCCCCTTGAATCTCATTCTTCTTTTCACCTCCTGTTGTTTCTCTTGGGCATATATAATTTCTTTCGCTATAAACCTCCAAACTGAGATCATTGCCTTTGTTCTCATTTCTGTACAGACCACCTTTCTCAATGTTGTCAAATCATCCCTCTTAAATTCTAAAGAGGATTGTGTTATCCATTCTTAGGATCATCCAATATTTCTTCTTTCCCACCATGATAAACAAAATTATACTAATTAGTTGATTTTTTTAAAAAAAGGATAAACAGATGACTATCTACTATCCTGCTTCATAAGCTGCTTCTTAGGCTCCAGAAATATAAAATACAGTAAGTTTTCCAAAGGTAGCTCTTCCATGTATATGCTTATTCTTCCTAACAAACCTCTCTAATCCACCTGTCAAATTCAAATTCATTCTCTGTACATAGTACAAAAGTCTCCATTTCCAGTGTGTAGTTGGTCTCTTGTACTTTATTAGTTCCTCCTTCCATAGTGTTCCAATAATAGCTTTGCAACAGCTAATATAGTTCTTGTTGTATAGAACTGAAATGGGTGGTATTATTATCTGTTTCACCACCTGGAGTAAGAATCTTTGAGTCTGAGGATTATGTCTGGTACATCTCTGTCTCCTAGTGTTTAGTACACCTAAGCTGACATATGATAGGGATTCAATTCACAATGAATAATTAAATGGATCAATAGATGGATATTATCCAATATTTCTTTCTATGCATATATCCATATATTCATCCTTAGAGAATCAAGTCTTACATACTAAAAGATCCATTGAATTGTTAGAAGAGGTCGTGATTAAATGTCTCTTTAATCATATTGTGAAGCCATATTATACATAAAATAGAGGAACTATCTTAAAAATAAAACTTGGGGTTTGGTGTTCTTCTTTTGCAACACACTATGTATGGTATGTATCTACATCCATATATGTGCAACATAAGATATTTGCAGTCATCTGTAATAGGATAGAACAAGATAGAAATACAGAAAGGACCCTGATGATGTTCAGTAGTGCTTTGAGACAACACATACTTCCTCTTCTTTAATAGAAAGAAACCAGCTCTCAACAAATAGTGTTAAATTGTTTCATAAACTTTAGGAATTCAACTAGCTAAAGCCAAATGTAGTGCTTTAAAAAACTACCAGCGTTATAAGAGTAGTACTATCATTTTCCTGGTTCAAATAAATTATGTTCTTTTATATACAGATCTCCAATCATTGTGCCTGCTTCCCTGTAAGTTTGGTATAATTCTTCCTATTATCACCCCCTAGGTCTCTTTCACCATCACCACTTTCCAGGCATCTACCATCCACTGCATAGCCATGTTTCTGATTATCTTTTCCCAAATGTATTAGCTTGCATTATTTAAGGCTGAATCTCATTTTATTATTTCCTGCTCGTATTTCTAAACTCCTTAAGTCTATTTGTATGATTCTTTTGTCTTCACAGATGTCCACAGTTCCTCCCAATTTAGTATCATCAGAAAATTTAATTAATGCTCTTTTACCCCTCCTTCTAATGAAACCAGTCCCTTGTTTCATTTCATCATACAAAGTAAAAATGTATTGGCAATAAAGCAGTCTGAAGAAATGTTCCCTCACTGTAGGAGGGGAAGTTAAGGATACAGCAAAAAACCATGTGGTGAGCAGTGGACAGGGCAGCAGGGTGGTGAGCTAGTTTGCTAATGCCCTAAAGCAAAACCTTTTTCACAGCAACCACACTTTGGCAGATTGCCTGGGTTAGTGCTATCGTGTGTTTAGAAGGTAGCTATATTATCCTAACTGAAGGTTTTTTCACTAGGATATATTTACTGATACGCGAAAAGCAAATTTAAAACTATAAATACAAAGGTAAGCCGATAACATTTCAGCAATGGTATAGTTATAAACCTAGATATGAATACATCATCTATATATATATATATATATAGACTCAAAATCATTTTTGGAGGACTTTTTTCTAATATTCACTATGGCCTAAATTTTTCTCTTAGTCCTTAACTTGCTAAATACTTTAAGTCCAAACTCTCCCTTGGGTTTATATCAAATTCTTTATAGATAGTAGAGTTAGAGGATAAAAGAAATTTTTCAGTTGTATCCAACAGGCAAATGTCAGTAAAACAACATTTTATCCTCTAGAATTAATAGGATAGAAAAGTTACTTGATATGAGAAAGGGCCTGATTTGTTAAGTTTAAGGTAAGCATGTTTCACAGAAGTACATCAAGAGATTTTGTGTCACACAGATATAAGGTGATTCAAAGAAGCGAAGGTGACACTTACTAAGCACTTAAAGCACTTACTGTGTGCCACACATAATGTTAGTGCTTTCCAACATATGAGTAGACTTTTAATATAGATGAAAATCATATATTAACTGCTACCTAATACTCCATTGACTGTATTCCTAAGTCCAATATAATTTTCTAAATATTTTCTGTGTTGCATATAAAAAGTCAATTTTTATAATGTGGATAGACTAGAATATATTCATTTGCTGCCATAGGGGGAAAAAAAAAAAAGAACTTCAACTTAATGCCTTGATTAGGACAGGCAGATGGCAAACTGATATCTCCATTGTTAAATACAGAAGACAGTGCTCATTCACAGTAGTGAAATGAAGGCTGATATATATTTTACATATAGTGCAAGGTCACCAAAGAATTCATCAACCAGGGGTGGTGTTAAAAAAGTGATGACTAGAATAGTATTAAGTAATATGAGTTACAGACTTGTATTGTTTTTCTAGTGAGAAAAATCTGATGCATAATGCATTCTTATGAGAGAATTTTCTCAGATGCCAAGACTTTACAGGCATAACTTCCATAAGCTTTAATGGGAGTTTTCCTGCCAGCACCTGTTACAGTTAGGGTTCTTACTTTTCACACATAATCCAAGACTGGCTTACAACACTGACTTGGAAAAATTAATATATTGAAACCTTCTTGTAATGTTTCCTCACGTATAATGTTCATCTTTTAATCCCTGGTCTGATATATGTATGTCCATGTTTTCCATTCAAATTCTTTTCTCACTAGAAAGACTCATTTTCATAAGCTTTTTTTTTTAATGGATTGGCACAGATAAAACAATTCTTCTTCCCAGGACGCAGCTAGTGGAAAAGATACCAGGGACGTGGGGGACAGTTATCAGACTATAAGTTGAACTAATGCTAGAAATCAACTATTCTTGACAGAAAATAGTTCATGACAGATTGGATTACTCAGCAGCTAACAGAAACATCTAGAGCACCATATGCAAAAACCAATAACCAATGACTCTAAAATGAGAATCACAGATCAAATGATACAGTTTACCCACATTTACCATACTAGACTAACATATGAAACCTTTAATATTTATAAAGATATTACCTTTAACCCCTGGAGAAATCAGTTTGGTAATATTTTGTGTATAGGAGAAAGAATTAAAAGAATTCTTAAGTTCCACATTTCACTTCCACAAATTCACATCCCCCCAAAAGGGAAAATGGTCACAGTGCTTCTATTCAACTGAAATTACTGTAGCTTACATAGAATTGCTATTTTATGAAGAATAACAACCTTTGAAAGTTGTTTGAAGTCTCCATTTGTCTACTATTTCTAACATACATGGCATGTAAGAGTGAAAACAGACCTTTATATTCAGAGTCCTAAATCTTTTTGTTGTTATTGTCCTATTTGGTAGAATGCTTTCCACTTGTTTAATTATCAAATAGTGAATTTTATCTTCATATTTATTATAGGATTTCATAACTAATGATGTTTTGTAGCAGGGTTAGAGTTAAAAGGAATCTAAAACCTTAAAATTGTTGGTAAATTTTCTCATAGAACCAAAATGTGGGATTTGAACAAAGACAACTCAAGAGTAGATAAGGAAATATTTGGGTCTCCTTTGTGTCCTGTCCCCTCCCCCTCCTCCCCCACCTCCCTCTCTTCCCCCTTCCCCCCTTCTCCTTCCCCTCCCCCCCTTCTCCTCCTCTTCCCCCTTCTTTCTTTGCTAGATATTGACATTACTTTGCAATGTCGTCTTGAGCACTGTGTTACCAATACCCTTCTTGCAAATCTGCCTCAGGAATGTCATATATATATATACATTATATTATGTCACATACCTCCACTTATAGTTCAGACATCCTTGAAATTCTTTTGAGCATTACCTTGAGTATATTTGCTTTAAAAGGTATCAAAAGTCATCATTAAAAGCATCATGGAAGAAAGAATGTGTGTGTGTACAAGTACTAAGGCAGAGAGGATAAAGCATGCTCTGATCCCAAGCTTTGATACTTTCCTCCTTTTTAAGGATTTTGTTTGGTGCACACTTCACTCTAAACTTGGGTGAAATAAGGTAATTTTTTTATATTCTGACCAATAAATTAATAGAAATGATTTTTTCCCCAAGCATGTAATAGTTTTGTTTGAAAACTTGAAATTAGATTGGGAATCTAGTACCACATGAGTCTTCCATTCAGGGCCATGTATCTCTAGCTGAAACTGATGAGCCTTAGGCTAGTTATTGTGGAAGGTATTGAGGACAGGAGAGATGAGAGGTATCAGATGGAGCCTGAAGTCTATACACAAAACATTTCTCCTGTGATGGAAAATTACTGTAATGATAACAAAATTATGTTTAAAGATAAATTCTGTTTTGACAAACTGAAAAATGTGCCTCACCTCCCCCAAATCTTAAATGCAGTAAGAATTCTCTAGTTCCCTGTATCTTGGTGTATATAAAAATATCAGGAAATTTAAGCAGGGTGAGCATGTGAATAATAGCAACTTCCCTTTGTGATTAATTCAAAGCCAATATAGCAACCCACTTCCTCTTTATGTTCCTCTCCCATAGGTATTACATTTGTCCCTGATCCTCCATCCCTTCCTGTCCCACATCCTACATAAGTGAAACCTTGTTTATTTGTCTTCCTTTTGGATAAAGTCTGCTATCAGAGCAGGATCTAAAAGATTAATTCACACTGAAGTATAAATGATTACTGAAGTCTGATGTGAAAACTATCCACAGTATTTAAAGGAAATGTAAAAAGTTCTAACTACAGCAATTTGGACATAAACACAGCTATGTGAAAAGAATATTATAAAACAGAGTTTCCAAAAAGTTCTGAAAAATGCATAAATATAGCCTCTATAATTATTGGTAAAACATTAATGTTAATTAGAACTTGGATACCAATGGTGTAAAATCAAGAACTTCAAATTAATAGTCTTTTGTTTCCACCTTCTATAGCACTTTAAGTGTCAACTACAGTGATTGATCATGGATTTTCTAATACTAATCTCAAAACTCAAAATCTGTCACCCCTTGGGGGAATTGGGGTAATTTTAATGAAAAACATGAAATACATTTGTCACTTTTTTTCTTACCACTTAGAAAATACCAAATATGGGATAAGACACTTAATATAGATTGAATTCATGAACATTGTCATATGTAATGCATTACTATACCTTCTTACCATGACAACAGATCAGAAAGAAATGATAGACACTAAATATCTAATGACATATTTCACACACACAGATATATATATATATATGTTTATATATATACACACATATATTTCAATATATTTTTGATATAGACCTATGTGGGAAAATCATACAAAAGAATAAAATATGATTTGTATTACGCCAATGCTGGATAAGTTCAAATAAGGGAATAACTATAATTAGAATGTCTGGTTTTTTAAGTCAACAAATAACGTTTTAGTATCTGAAGGGTAATTCTTTGGAGAGATGGTTAATAGCCCTCAAGTAGTCAAGAATGAACCTGAGAAGATAGCTCTCTCCTGTATTACTTAAAGAAAACTTCACCTACTCTTTCTACTTTTAGTGTGATAGTAGGAATTAAGGCCAATGTCAATACTAACTCTGACCTTTCAAATGCACATTTTTTTGGTACAAGTACTAAAATCATCATTGGCATAAATTGTTCAGGGATAATTAAAGCTCCTAATTATGGAAAATGATCATATATTTCAGCTGTATTCTACAGAATTTATATTTGTATCTCCAAACTGAGGGTGTTTTATCTAGTCATAGAATTGTTTGATGATGGAGGCCTAACTATGCTGTGAGGCAAAAGTTCGTCATAAGGGAACTGCCCTGAAAAATCAGAGGTTCCACAGTTGGCCCTCCTCAGACTCCTTTTTGTTTTGGCCGATTTAATAATAAATAAATTTAATAATAAATAAATAAAGTTACCAAAAAAAGGTGCTTGCTGGAATATCATCCGTGGGGGTGTTTATATGATTGGCTTTTAAACAAAGTAATTGGTTGCCACGCATTTTGATGACGTACTGCCAATTGGCTGATATTATAATACAAATTCTAAAATAAGATTATTAGGAAAAGTTTTTAAACTCAAACATTTTACTATGGACTACAAGCCTTGGGGAATTTAAGCATGACTTTCAAGATTGGGCCATTGTGAAAGGTCTTGTACATCTGCCTTTATTAAGGGTGGATCCTGCATTCCTCAGGTGACTCTCTGTTAATTAAAATTTATGGCTTTGCATTCTTTAAGGGTAGGTTCTGCAATTCCTGATAATAGTTACAGAACCCCTCCTCCCTTTAGATAATTTGGCAACAAACATTATTAACTAAATCTAAGAGACAAGGAAACTAGTGATTCCTGGTGAAGGACAGATACAAGGGCACAGATGCTGTTCCAGTGTTGGTTTGGGTACCTCCCCCCACCACCCCTGCTGACCTGCAATAGAATGCTGACACCAATTTGACCTTAAGCTAATAATTCATTTTATGCTCAGAGTGAAAATAGAATAATTATTATTTCATAAAACTAGTTTACCTGCCATAATATAAATTAACCAATCATAATAAATAACACTAGTATAAAGATGCTGTCTTGATTTTATAATCACCTATGTTATTATCCTGGCTGAAGGTCACAAGACCCCAAGCCACTCTTGAGAGAAAACAATGTAGTCATTCCTGATCAATGCACATGTTGATGTAATCCCACCCCCTTTCTCCTTAATGTATAAAATAAAGACCTGCTGAGACTTTTCAGCAAGGACGCATACCATACCTTTGAGTTTTGTAACCCTGTACCTCCCTCATTCGCTGACTTCCGTTCCATCCTTTGGGGACCTGGCCTTCTGTCGTAGCTGGTCTTCGGCAGTTTATAAATATTAAATTTTGATTCCCTTTGTGTGCCTCATTAAAATTTGGAATCTGATGTAGTGGATCTTAAAGCATCTTTCGGCTAAATTAGAGATACAAAATAGAGCTTTCATGGACATCAGATTTATTATAATCTCCCATTATTTTTCAAATGAACCTGTGGGAATATAAACCCACTTTAATAATAAAGTAAGTGACATTATCATTGTTTGTCTCAAGAATAATATATAGAATCATATATACATGTCTGCATATGTGTACAAACATTAAAACATTTATACACATATTTAAAACAGTTGGAAAATACATAAAATAATTTAAAATGTTAGAAACATTTTTATGACCCTATCTCACAGATATTATCACAGTTAACATTGCAGTATATATCATATATTGTTTAACTATTTCACAGTATAATGTGAAATTGAACATATAGTGGTGTTTCCGTCTAAAATTGGCTATAGGGCCCGTCCTGGTGGCACAGTGGGTTAAGCAACGCACTATGAAGTAAACCACAGCCACTGCAGCACGAGTTTGATCCCTGCCGCCGGCCAGGGTGGGGACCCACATGGCGCAGCAGACCTCTCCTGCCTCACCCACTGCTCCTCTCAGCAGTGTGTTTCTGTCAATCTGCCTGTTCTGCATCCTTCTCTGTCTGGTGGATTCTCTCACCACCCCTCACCTCTGGCCTGTACCCCAGTACTTGTATGCATAAATAAATAAATCTTTAAAAAATAAATAAATAAAATTGGCTATAGAATGGATAAACCAACCCAAAATGTACTGTAAAGTGAATATATGACACTAACATTCACTATCAGTCACTAGCACGGTTCTGCAGGCAGGATTCACCGCTAGTGCCTTGGAATAACGCTAATGCTATGGTCCTGTAATATCTACACTGCCTACTCCTTCTTCTTTACTGTATCTCCTGCACCTAGTGAACTTACCAAGAGCTGGAGCAGTATGTGTTTAATTGCATGGAGAACTGGAGTTTGCCATCTCAAGGTTTTTCCATCTTAAATATATTGTGATGTTTTTGTCATTTCATTTAGCCACAATTTAGCACAGGTTCATCTGCTAACCAGGGAAGATTGTACACTAGTTCCACCTTTCTATTTTTCAGAAGTATTAAAAATTCCTACCTGATAGTTTCTCTTATACTCCCAAAAAGAAAACAATAATCTTATTTCTGTTTCCTGAGAAAGGGATAGTTCCATCTTTTCATTCTCATCCATTGTCATTGTCTGGAGTAGACTAGGAAACAGTCTAAGAACCCTAGAATTTCTCAAAAGTTTGTGAGCGTGTCAGGAAATTGAAAGAAACATCTTGTCTGTGACCTAAATAGGACTTTGTTAGTGGATAATATGCTCAAAAAGGTTTGTAGATGATTTTGCTTTTGTCTGAAACTCACTTTTATTCACCTAGTTTAGTAGCAGCAGCCAGGACCCTCCCTTACCTGAGTGCCTAGCAGAGGCAAGCCATCAAAAACCCTCCAGGAAGTGGCTAGCCAAAGAGTCTGAATTAGAGGCACCTCCCCAAAGAAGATCAAAAGTTATGTTCCATCAACACAGAGACACTGAGAAATGGTTGAATGTGTTCTAAATTAAACTGCCCTGGTGGTGAGCAGAGATCTGCCAAAATCTTTCAATTAATCACTTTTACCTTCAGGGCAGAGTTGGGCCTTAGAGTATTTCAATAGGTTTTTATTGGAACAGGGCTATTTCAGATATTAAACTATGTTGCACAAAGTAAAAATAATGTTATTTTTAAGTTGCTACTCTTGTTAAATAAAAGTTGGCAAGCATTCTTGGGGTGTGTATTGTGTCTGTGTATTTGGGTATGTGTGTGGCTTTTTCCTGTGCCATAAGCATCATTGATTTAAAAAAAAAAAAGTGGACGGCAGTGAATTTAGTGGTAAATATACTCACATAATCATTTTCATTACTAATATGTTACACATAACTGAAGAAAGGTTTTAAGTTTATAATTCTCTACAATACAATTGAGATATTTTTCCTACATCTTCAGCAGTAAGTTAATTAGAATCACCTGCATTTCCTTGGGTGGACACCAAATGGATTGCAAACAAAAACAGATTAAAATAGCTGCTGGAACTCATGGCATACAGATGACAAGATTCACAAAAAGGACAACAAGGCACTGAAAATGTTCGCTTTTCAAACAGTTTTAGAGGAAATTCAGCTCTTGCCACTTCTCTGTAAGAGCTGCTTGTAAGTGTTTGCTGAAAGGCTACAATGGCTTTGTTTCTGATCCCTTGATGAGTGAGAGAAATGTTTAAGAAAGATCATTTTACAGAGAGATTCGGGCTGAAATGCAATGACTGCGATTCAAGCCAAGCCAAAAATTACAGTTCAGAATGAAAGGGGAGGGACGTGGTTCGGGAATCTATTTCCCCACATTCCTGAATCTCAATCATCCCAGCCAATGTTTTTTGAAAAAGTCCAATGGAAAACAATGAGGTCACTTTGTTTAGATGTTTGAAAAAAAAAGAGAGATGGGGACTGAAAAATTTGAGACAAATATATGAATTTTAAATCAATATCTATTTCAAGTATGATGGGATCAAAGGCTGGACTTTATGTAACTTATGACTTCATCACAAAAGGAGTTACTTTTTGGTATTTTCTTCTTGTTTGTGTTGCTAAGTCTTATATCGCATGTCTTTAACTTACGAAAGGGTTTGTGGCCAAACTTTTCAAAGGAAAGGAAGTGAACATGGGCAAGATCTACACATTACTCCATTCTAAGGAAAGGTTCCAAGCTTTCCTTAGAAATGGCATCTTCAGGAAGATGATTTTCTTTCATTAAATCTGCTGCATTCATCCTAAAGCTGGGGCAATTCATTACTGTATGGACCTCAGATTATGCTGAGGTTTTTGCTTGCAAACTATCAGATGATAATGGCAGGCCAAATTAGACTGTTTATTCTTGTTACTCCTATTTATTTTAAAGAAAGATTCTGAGCAAGTTACAATACCAAAAGGATGATTTATTTACATCATCATGATCACAGCATAACATAACAATGTAACTCAAAAGAAAAGAAATTCAGGGATGATATGAGATGAACCAACTACAACTTCCAACTTCAGTGTCTTTTAGGCACACGAGATTTTTCATTTAAGACAAGAGCTCTCATTAAATAATCATCAGAATTATTGGCTAACATTATCTTCAAGACTTTTTTTTTTTAAAGAAAGAAACATGTAAGAGAATTTATTATACTATTTCCAAATACTATATTATCACTTTTCAGAAATCTTCTTGGTTGGTTATCATAAGTCTCATTAAGTCAAATATTAAGTTTCCTGGTGAAATTTCTCAGGCAAACTCAAAGTCTTGTTGCAGTTCTTACTTTGAGATATTTCTGGTCATACCTAAGGACTGTATCCCACTGTTTGTATGCATAAATAATAAATGTTTAGTTTTTTTAACTTATTCATACAAGAACTAGAACATAGGCCAGAGACATGGGGATGAGAGAATTCACCAGAGAGTGGGGAGCAGAACAGGCAGACTGACTGAAATACACTGCTGAGGGGAGCAGTGGGCAAGGAAGGAGAGGTCTGCCACACCATGTTGGTCACCTCCCTGGCCGGGGATTGAACTCATGCTGCAGTGGCTCTGGATAGCTTCATAGTGCTGAAACTTAACCCCTTGTGCCACAAGGGAGGCCCCAAGAGCATCATTCTCTTAATGATTTTAAATATTAATTTTTTAAACTTTTTTTATTTATGCATACAAGAGCAGGGGCACAGGTCAGAGTCACAGGAGGTGAGAGGATTCACCAGAGACAGAGTGGGGAGCAGAACAGGCAGATGGACCGAAATACACTGCTGAGGGGAGCAGCGGGCGAGGCAGGAGAGCTCTGCCTCTCCATATATGTCCCCTCCCTGGCCCGAGATTGAACACACGGTGCTGTGCTGTGGATGCTTCACAGTGGTGCTCAACCCGCTGCGCCACCAGGGAGGCTCTCTTAATAATTTTAACTTTTTTTTTTTTTACAAAATGGCAACAAATATGTATCATTTTTATCTATGAATAAGACAAAATTCTTTTCTGTATAAGTTTACTATAAAAATACCTGGTAAATGAAAACCTCATCTTAGTGAGAAATAAGTAATCAAAAGTAACTGTAACCAAAATCAAACAAACAAAACTAGTGAAAGAAAGTTGAAGTATTTTGGTGTAATAATTAAAAGATAAAAAGAAACCTTGTTGAAACAATTCTCTAAATGGAACAAGATTTATTGCAGAGAAGAAAGGTAAGACAAAAAATGAAAAGGAGATGGAAATTGGAAGGAAAAGACATATAATGTAATGTATAGAAGAGGAAAATAAAACAGTTTTAGTAATAAAGAGAACACTTAAAAAAGCACAAATGACAATAGAAATTTTCATAAATAGAGAAAATGACAACAGAGAAAAAAATGAAAAGAAATGAGGGGCAGCTAATTTTGGATGCTGAATTAACAAATTCTCTCAGCATTAAAACTGAAGACACTCAGTGAGTATTTTAAATATTCACAATTTAATCCTTGGTCAGTTATGCCCCATGTACTAATAAATAAAATTTTACAGCAATAATTTCACAATCTGTTGAAACCTTTGCTTTCAACATTAAAAAGTCAGTTTTATGAGAAACAATGCAACCCTCCACTCAAGTTGGCAGACAGGGGAAACATGTCTGAACCTTCTTCCTCAAAAAAAAAAAAAACAACAACAAGAAATGAAATAATAGAAAAGTTATGTTGACAAAAGAAGAAAACATAATGATGCTGAAAACAGAAAAGGTACCATCGGCAGTCCAGAAATAGAAATTCCAGGAAGACAGAAAGCAGATGGGATCAAACAAGTGGGGAAAATAGAGCAAAAGAAACACCATTCCCAGACACAATAATTGGGTACAATTCTTTCCAGGGATGTCCTAGATTCTATCCAAACTTAGAGTGAATAAATAAAAGCATAAATTATCAAGAGGGTGGTAAATTAAGCAATTCATTAAAGATTGGGTGTAGCATCTGGGAGAGTTGTGGCCTTCTCCATTTATCCTGTTCCAAAGAAGCACCTGTAGTGACGGTTTGAGCCTGCAGACAAGTTGTGTAAGGTCAAAAGAGAGGATACTGGTTTGTGAGAAAGAAGACAGTGGAGAATGAGCTATCTCAGGTCCTCAGCAACAGATAGAGGACATTGCCCAGAATCAAAAGTTAAAATATTGCATATACAAAATAAAGTCTTTGTTATTTTGTTAACTGAAGAACCTACAGTCTACTGTCTACTCACCACTTATTCATCCTACAGGAAACATTCACTCAGTCTGCCCATTTAAGATTAAAACCAGTTTGGAGTATGTTCAGGTAAAGATGTGCTCAACAGAAATGCTCATCACAATATTTATTCTAATTAATTTGGTTTTTCATACACAAATTAATATGTTATTTGAACAAATTCCATCTTAAAGAAAGTCTGTGAGGACAATAAAAGAAAGAAAATATCAAACAAATTACAAGAAAATATTTTCTGAAAGAGAGGGTCTTGATATACATGCAGCTGAATGAAATTTTCATCCAAGTTTTAAAAGAAAATCTTTTTTTTAATTATGAAAGAAATAGCAATTGAGTCCAAAAGAATGAAGAATAAATTGAATATAATCCTTAACAGCAGGAATGCTAGAAAATAATGTAATATTATTTTTCAAAGTTAGAAAACCATAAGATTATCAATATTCAAATCAACTCTCAATTATGAAGCCATAGAAAGAGGTTGTTGAGATGGGAAAGAGAAGAAAACTTAGCAAGCAATGTATTTTTTATTAAAAAAAATCTTTAAAATCATTCCAAGAAAGAGTAACAGTGGAATACAAGAAAAGAACAATAATTGACTCTGACCTAGAGTTGCACTATTCAATTGGTAGTCACAAGCCACATGTGGTTAATTTATTTAAAATACACTAAAATAAAGATTCAGTTGCATATTTGCATTAACCACATTTAAGTGTTCAGTAGCCAGCCATATGACTACTGGTTTGGACAATGAGTATGATTTCTGTGATGACAGAGAGTACTACTGGGAAGTACATAATTTGAGGAAATAACAAACCTAGAAAAGAAGAAGAGGATGCATTACACCTTGACTTGAGAGATCTCTGTATAACCAAATTTTGATATTGAAGCCAACCACACTCCACTTTTTGAAAGAATGGCTAATATTAACCCATAGAAAATGTACAAACCACTTATAATGAATAAGAGATAAATTCTGAGAATCTAAGCAATAAAAACATAAAGAAAAAATTGTTAATGATGGAGAGAAGGGTAGATGCATGAGGTTTCTTATTGTCTTTATAGGACTGTGGTAATGATATATGAAGAAACAAACTGATAAATGCAGCTAATAATAATAAAAAGGAAAATGGTACATGGATAAGTGTCAAGAACTATAAACACTATACATTTTTACCTCTTCTGATAGGAAATCAAAAAAGACCATTCAAACTTCATAGATTAATTAACAAAAATATAACACATCATATAAAGTTAGTAAGAACAAAAAAGAACTGAAACATTAACAAAAACTCTTTAGACTGCAGCATGGAGTGCTTCATCTTCATTGTGTAATCTGAGTGGTTTGTTTTATGTTTTACAAGGGAAATGTATTTTACCTCTACAGTAAAATGAAAATATTATTTTTTACAATAAATAAATGCTTATTAGATTATTATGTCATAATGTTATCCTATAGAATAAAGTCATTCTTGATTGACGATCAGAATTATGTCAATTGCTTCCTGAGTTAATCACTCTTGAAAGATGAGAATTTCACAAGAAATTAGTAACAGTTAGATAAAGCTGGCAATAAGTGTAGCATAAACACCAGTCATTGAGACAGAGTAGAAGTTAAAGCTAGAATTTCAAATTATACCCTCCTGTACTCTCAGTCATTGAATTTACAGTGTGAGTACAGATAAGTTAGCAAGATAAGACTGAAAATACTTCAATTCAGAGCAAGAGAAATAGGTCTGAATGGTACAAAATCCTCTCTTCACATTCATCTCTGAACCCAAGCAGATTTTCCTAAAGACTGAGAGAGAAATGTTCATCCCTCTTTGGGGACAGTCTGGGTGTCCCTGTGCTCAATGGTTCTTGCCAGAGGGTGAAGGAAGTTCAAAGTATTGTGACAATGCTTGTCTTGCAGTAGCTCAACCACCTAGGATTAGGAAGTGCCATAAATATCAGGAGAGGGCCTGTTTGTACAAAATTTTCAACTACATTTAAGACTCCTGAGTTTCAGATACATTTTGTTGTATTCCAGAAAGACAAGAACATTTTGAACACACCTCTCAGTTAGGCTCAGTCTCCACATCTTCATGATTTGTCCATCATTCAAGCTATGAAGATTGTTGCCTAATTTATAGTTTGCAACTATTTTAACAGGCTCATCTGCTTTATTAAAAGCTGCCCATATTTTGGCAGATAAGCCAGTCAATTTTGGAAACAGTGCTGGTCTCTTAGATTTCTTTTTGGAAAGTGTTGAAGATTTATGGTGGGAATTACTCATGACAGCTGCATTCTTTCCACTGGGTTTAGACCACTATTGGGTCTAATAACTCCTAATTGTGTGTCTAACATAGTCTAAGATTCTTCAGAAGAAATGGGGTGCAGGAGACTTTTGAAAATCCCTTCCAGCAGTATCCAGTGATTTCTGTCAATGGTAAACTGTGTTTTGAAACTTAAGAAAGTCAGCTGATGATGAAAAAATAAAGGGAACTTGGTGAATATGGATTTCTTCAGAGAATTCTTCATTATTGCTGCTAATCCCAGTCTGATTTTAAAAAGAAAAAAAAAAGGTAAAATGATTGGTTTCATCGTGTTCCCAAAGTGTTTTTAGTGTAATTGGCAAAATTCCTGTCAACATTCACAGTCACGATATTTTCTTGAAGTACCTCTCAAAGTGATTTTTTTTCCAGATCTCACCAAAGAACAACATGGGTACATTGAAGACATTGCTCATTTAAAAATCACACAAGGCCTAATTATATTTCCAAAATAAGTAGTTTCTAATCCAGTGAGGATAATGTGGTCACAAAAAGGATGTCCAAATCCACCAATTTACATTGGTTTGGTTTGGCATGATGTTCAAAGTTCTTGGAGTGAAGGAGGATGGCACGTGAATGATTGCAATTTGGGTAATATTCCCAGGACTTAGAGTTTGCCATTCTGTGAGCCATACAGGGGATAGTTAATCAACTTCAAGTCTATACCTATGTAGTTTATAACTACCAAAATTCACTGATATGTTTCAGATTATTCTTGTAAAATGTAATACCCTCCTTTTTAATATGTACTTTGTCATTTTCACTCTATTTATGTAATTTAAAAAGTATGATAGAAGGAGAGCATGAGCCATTCAAAGCAGAAACCACTAATGTCAGAGATTGGTATCCTTCACAAGATATATGGTGTTGATATCTCTGAATCTAAATGACTTGGAAGTTGTGTCAAGTTAGATTCAAATTGCATCTAATATGTTTTGTTTTACTCCCTCCTACTTTCTGGTTTCTATCAGAATAGCCACAAAGCAATTTCTCTACTGTGACTTAGCTCTACAACCACAGTGGTCTGAGTTACCCTGCCTGTCTCCATCTCTAGCCCTCCTTCCTTTTATCCCAGAAGAAATTGGGTTATAAATTTAGGATGAGACTGCTTTCTTTTAACAGTATAGTGTTTTCCAATTGCTCATATGTAATATATCTAACCCACACTGTGCTTTCAAATGTTTTTGATTACTGAACTTTAAAAAAGGGGGAGGGGCATGTCTTCTGTTGTAACTTTAAATTTCCATAAGAGCAAAAGAAAGTTTTGGGATATGGGGGAATTCAGTAATTGAAATTCAGTTCACAGCTCGAGACCACAAATGCATTTCAATAACATATAAAATAATATCAGAAAAGGAAGAGCTCTATAGCTTCAAAATGGAAATGAACTATTTTATACCTTTTATAAAGAGATATGCTTATTCAAGTGAGACTTAAGTAAGGATGTTATTTTTAATAAAATTTGTTGGAATCCAAGATATTTCATTTTTATTGACCTCTGGTTTTAGTCCAACTAATTAGCAAAAAAAATTGAACAAAAAATATACTTTTTTTATTTTTAATTCTACTAGATGTCAATTATTTCATCTTTAATCATTATTTTAAATAAGCCTAATTGAACTAATTCTTTAAAATCCTATTAACATTATTCATTTGGAGAAAATGCCATTAATATTTCTATTTCAAAATATTCTTTTCAAATTTCCTCCGAATAACTAATAACTCAAGGGGAAAAAATCAGGACCATTTTCATCTGTCTGCAGAAGTGAACAACATGGCATTGTTCACCATTTGTGGTTCTGAATGAACTTTGACTACTTCTAAGTCCAAAACTATTACCCAAGATGTCAAAAGTACCCTCATGAAAAATTTACTATAAGCAGTATGAAGCCACCAAAGGTGACTTCAAAAATGTATTCTTTAATGGCTACCTGATCAGAAAAATTATACATACCTACAAAAGGGAAATTTTTGAAAGGGGCACACTGACTTAAATGTGTAAGTTTAGTATTTTTTTAATCTATTACATTATTCAAAATTCTATACTTGATGATTAACCATCATTGAACTTCATGATTGGTTTAGGATATAGAAATGTGTTTTATCTGTGAGGAAGTAATGGTGTAACTTACTACTTCCTTCTTTCCCATATTTATGTTTTTCTTTTACTTTCTCAGATCTTACATGAATGTAAATATGTATCCTTTTGTTTTCAGGTCTAGATGTTGATGGCATTTATCGTGTTAGTGGCAATCTGGCAACAATACAGAAGTTAAAATTCATTGTCAACCAAGGTAAGTGATTTCTTCATTTCAGACATTTTTTCAGGAGTTCATATCAAAATATGTTTCAGTCTCTATTACTGTCTGTATTGTGAATATAAATGATAAATATTCTGATGGGAGAAATGAGAGTTGAAGAAGTTAAACAACTATCACCAGAGAATAAAAGATAACTATTGTACTTAGAGATGAACAGAGAGAGGGTCCTGTTAGTAGTTTGTATGAAAAATATAATTAGTAGAATATGACAAATTAAAAATGGAGACATGAATAGCAAAAGAGAAAAAGAAAAATAGCGTAGTTTTGAAAAACATTATTGGCGTATAACAGATAGCAGATAAAGAGATAGAAAATTAATGATCAAAAATATGAGTAAAATTTACAGATGTTAGCAAAATATATAATACTAAGTAAAAGGATCAAAAATTGTTAAATACATTCTACATTCAAAGAATTACAAATTAAAAGAACAATGATATACCTACCATTCACACCTCTCAGGCAGGCTAAAATCTAAAAGGCTGACAAGATCAAATGTTGACAAGGATGTGGAGCAACAGGAATTGTGGTGGCAATAAAAATAGTACAGCTCCTTTGGAAGATAGTTTTGCAATTTGCTCTGAAAATAAACTTCTTATGATAGTATTCAGTCATGTATTCCTTGGTATTTACCCAAATGTGTGCAACACATGTCCACACAAAAACCTGCACAGAGATTTTTCCATAAGCTTTATTCATAATATAAAACTTGAAAGCAACCAAGATATCCTTCAATAGGTAGATGGATAAACAAGCTGTGGTTCATCCATATGATAGAATGTTATTTAATTATAATAATAAATGCGCTATCAAGTCACAAAAAGAATGAACTATTAAGTCACAAAGAGAATTGGAGGGGATCTAAAGGCATATTGATAAATTAAGTCATATTGAAAAGGCTATATACTACATTATGCCAATTATATTACCATCAGGAAAAGGCAAAAATATGGAGATAGTAAAAGAACAGTGATAGCAAAGGATTTTAGGGAAAAGAGGGTGAATAGATGAACACGGGATTTTGAGGATCATGAACCATTTTATTTGATATTGATTCATGTGATTATATATCTGTCAAAATCGATATAATGAACCACAGAGAGTAAGACTTAATGTAATCTATGAACTTAAGGTAATGATAATGTATTAATATTAGCTCAATATTATAATAAATATGCCATATTAATAACAAGGGAATCTGGGGGGAAAGAGATTAAATGGAGACTCTCCACCTTTTGTTCTTTTTATGTAATCCTAAAACTTCTCTTTAAAAAGATTATTAGTTAAAAATATAAAAAATTGAAAACATTGAAAAAGAGCAAGAGTAAATCATCTTGTGGTGCCACAGATACCAGATATTACAATTAGACATTTGGTGTAGAACCCACACAAAGTTCATCTCCTTGTGTCCTCAGCATTTTTATCTAACCATTATGTACTTTGCTTCTTATCAGTAGAAATGGGAAAAATACCTTGGTAAAGTTTGTGAGAATTAAATGAAATAACACATTCCGTGTATTATGTGACAAATAATACAAAATCAGGGAATGTGACAAATCCCTGTAAGTTAAACATATGTAAGTTTCCCTTTCATTTACAGTCAATGGTATCTCATTTCCTTCAGGAGAATGTACGCAGTCTTCATAATCTGGCTTCCCATCTACCTTCTAGCTAGCTTCAAATCCTCTGAATATATTTCACAATGCATTCCTAAATGTATTCCCAGGTTTATATACTGCTGAATTTTTTTGAGTCTTCGCATACAGCAGTCCCTGCTTATCCACAATTTTACTTATTTCCATTTCAGTTATCTGCTATCGAGCGATGTCTGAAAATATTATACACAATATTTCACATAGAGAGAGACCATACTGTGTCCAGTAACTTTTAACAATATATTGGTAATTGTCCACTTTTATAATTACTTCTCCTTCATAATTTCTTTAATATTTCTAATTTATAAATTAAATTTTATCATTGGTATTGATGTATAGGAAAAAAACAGTCTATATAGAGCCCCATACTTTCCAAAGTTTCAGATATACTATAGAGGCCTTAAAATACCCCATGGACTTTGATAAGGGCATTCTTGTCTACACTATCAATAGCCCCCTAAATCTTCTTTCCCACTCTTCACACACAAGCTTCCTTCCTGGTAAATTTCTCCTTAGTCTTTAACAACCAAATCATAAATATTTTTTTTTCCATGAAGTCTTCAATAGTCCAGTCAGATTATTTCTCTGTGTCCCCTTTACACTGAGTAGTTGAATTTATGGAAGTATACATACAGTAAGCTCTTTAAGTTCAATCTATTTAAAATCCAGAAATATAATGCCATCTTTTGGAGATAATGGAATCAAATGTACTTCGTGATTTGATTTTGGAAACATCTGTAAATATTGGAATACCGAACCAGGATACTGGTTAAATGTCTATATTTTCCAAATCTTTATATATTTAGCTAGGATTTGATTTATCCTTGACCCTTCTCCCATTATCCAGGGGTAATCCTGAGACCTCTACTGAGATTTCTTAATTACTATTTGTTGAATAATGTGTGTGAGTGTGTGTGTTTGTGTGTGTATGTGTTAAATAAAAGAAGTATTAATACTGTGAAGCATTAAACTCTCCAGCAGTTCAGAGCTATCCTTTTAAGTATTGTTTATTATATTACATTTAGTCACTCACTACATAATTCTTATTTCTGAGAATTTCTATAACTGAGAATCTCCACACCTCTGTCTTCTCACTAATATGACCCTTTGTCTTTTGCAATTACTTTCTATATATATATACATATATACATGTATATGGTATACAACACTAAATTTTATCTCATTTTATCTCAATGGCCCTATTAGACTAAATGAAAGTGCCCCTTCTGTGGGTAAAAAAAAAAAATGGAGTAAATACCCCAGCCTCATTTTCACTTCTGTTTACAACCAGCTAAAATCATTCTTGTAATATTTTTCATGCTGAAACCATATCCTGATTGGGATTCTAGACAGCTGGGCAACACATTTCTTCCACAAAGAAGAAATTTCAAAACAGAAGCCATGCTAGAAACAAACACTAGTTGCATTTCCTGCTTTTAAAAAAAAAATTATGCTCAGCAGTTTGAATAGGCAAAAAAAATCTGCAACGAAAATATGAAATCTGTCCATCTTGTCTTTTGCAATCCAAACTTCAGCCTCCTCCAAGGCTGTGTAAGTGTTTCTGTGAGGTTGACAATGTAAAGCTGGACAGAGGCCTGAGTTGGAATCTGGGAACACAGAATTGTCAGTAAACTGTCTCCCTGATCTGTAGCACCACCAGAATAGACACACACAGCACAAATGATGCTACATTGGGATCTTAGGTACTGGTAATTTTGTCCAAGTTGTATTGTGGAGTTTATTTTTTTAACTAGATTATAAAAAGAAATGTGTATGTAATCTCTCACATTTTGCCAATGAGATTGTCCTTTGACTGAAATATCTGGAAAGGAGCATAACCTTGGGGCTGCCACTATACCCTCCCCTGGACTACACCTCTGACAGCAGAGCTGATTTACAAGAGAATCCCTGCTGGGCTGCTGGGAGAAGTGATACAATGTGACCGCGCGCGTGTGTGTGTGTGAGTGTGTGTGTGTGTTCAAGCACATGGACACACAATGAAGTAAAGTCACCATACAGTGATGATTCTATGAAAAGCATAAAATCGTATGTGAATGCAATGCATTCTTTTTGTATTCAAAGAAGAAAATAAATGATTTGGCATACTCTGTTTGTATTAACACCTTTTATCTCCTTGTTGTTCACATGCTACAATGCTTCCTTTTCAGAAGACTCTAAATATACATTTTTTAAATGAACAAGCCCTACCCACCATTAGGATAGACAAACAAAAACTGATTTGGGGAATTTTCAAGAACAGTTCAATTGCAATTTATGTATTTCACTAACTTTCTTGAATGCTATAATCATCAGCAATTCTAAATACACCAGTTGAATGATTCAATTTGTTTTGGTTTTCTATTTGACTCACTAAATCAGTAGGAATTGGATACCCTTATTATACTTCCAGATCAGATGGCATACAAGTTAAATTCAAAGTGATCACTTTTGAAAAGTAGTTCCCGATTATAACTAGTAAGGATGATGAGGACAATTATTATTATAAAAGTAGCTAGCATATTTTCATAATTTATTATGTGTCAGACACTCTAGTAAGTGCTTTACTGATGTAATTTAGTCAGTTCTACCATCTCTTAGAAGAGGGACTGTTATAGCTCCCATTACAGAGATAAGGAAACTGAGACTCAGAGATGTTAAATAATGTCTGAAGGTCATACAGCAAGCATCTGAGGGACCTACCAGTAGACCTCAAGTCTGACTCAGGCACTATGCTGAAAAGCACTGCTGTGATTCTGCATTTCCCATTCATTCATTGCTGTTTTCCTCCTTCTATATGTGGTGATTAGTCTTTTTATACCATAAACACTTGGAAGAGACTTTATGATTGCACTGTGCTTTCTGGTATTAGTAAGTGATATACTGCCCTGCTAAGAGTTTGACTAAACTGTTCAAGGAAGAGAGATGCTTGGTAAAAAGCCAAACATCACAGCTATGAAGAAGCCTGGCACTGCCATTCTCTGCAGGACATTATGTATCTATGTTTGGACCAAGAACACAGTATACTTCAACACAGAATACTTCAACACAGTATTGTGTTACAGCCTTCAGGAAAAGCATTGAGGATTCTTGATCCGCTGAGCTATGGTGCATTAGTCAGTAGTGCTCTGCCCTGTTTGTTGCATTTGGTGACAGCTTGCAGTGACATTTTGCTGATGCAGTTCTTCCACTCTATGAGGCATCCCCCAAAGAAAGCTGGTCCACGACCTTAGATGTCAACCTGTCATCAGCCTGTGACACTACGTTGATTCTTCAGAATGATCTGTGACATGATGGTTTTCTTGAGGGGCTAGTTTTGCAGAGGACAGATTTCAGCATGGAGGAGGCTGAATAACTGTCTTGAGAACTTTTGACAATGTGTTGGAAATCCCACCAGGCTGAACTCCCCCTCCTCCTGACATTAGCACTCTGACTTGAGCTGCCTCTCTAGGTCTTTGCCCAAATTCCAAATTCTGTTCAGACTCTCATTTCTACTTCTTAGACATTCTCTTTCACCCTTTAAAAAAGGGGACAAGAAATACTGGTATCCCTTTTGGAAAATGTCAGCCATGAAGCTTCCCAAGTTCATAAGCCAATGGGAGAACTATGAAATGCTTCAGGAAGAGGTGACTGGGAATTTTCCACCAGGGTGTTAATACACAGCAGCAGATATTCCCTCGAGCCATTTCTCTTAACTCAAGGAAGTTACTTCTTACCAGAATTTTCTACATGTTTTCCATATATAGAAAAAAAAATTAAGGAAGATTCTTAGGGACACCCTCCTTCATTTTTCACACCCAGAAGAACAAAATATATAAATGCCATAAATCTATGTGGCGAAGAATCTTAATTGGGTATGTGGGTGTGTGTATGTGTGTATGTGCATATGAGTGTGTGTGATTTAAACAGAAGAGAGTTTTTTCCCATTAATTTACAGTCTTGCACTTTGCATGTCTTTATTCACCCAAATATTATTGGCATAATAATCCAAATTAAATATTGGCTTGAAGAGATGGATTTGCTTATTTTGAACATGGAAAGAATAAGTTCCACTGAAAATAAACTATTAGAGAACCAATTTTGTGTTACCAACTATATCTAAACTACTTTTATATAGACTTGTACAACAAAGCACAGCAAAGAATTTAGCAGCTATCCCTGCACTTTTCATATTATTTGCAGCATCAAAAATTAAATAAAAAAAAGAGAAAGAATGTGAACAATTGGCAGTTGCATCATGAAATAAGCAATTGTTTGAAACAGAAAATCATCTGAAAAGGATTTCAGAACATCTAGTTCCATTCTTATAAAATAGCTCCTGTATCAAGTCCATTTATTTTTCTATTAAGAAAGTTTATATTGCCCTCTTATTATTTTTAAAACGAGGTATTTCCTTAAGCCTACTTCGTTCTCACCACCAAGCACAGCAACAACAAAACAAACTATGTTATTTGCTTTATCCCATTCCACAGGGTGGTTTTTTTGTAAGTCGAATCATTGATATTGCACCTTTCTGGCTTCCATGTGACAAGATTATCTTTTAACAATGATTTATTTTTCCCATTAAAGCTGAAAAGATCACTTGATCATAAAAGGGCCAGACTTTAACATTGTTCAGGGCTTTGGAAACTTTCTTAGACCTCATTTTTCAGATACATTGAGTCAGAAAGCTCAAAGATTATTGATGGCAAAACTTGTATTGCTTTCTAGCTGCTTAAGAAACTGTATTGTCATTAGTAAATAATGCTGAACACAGAGATCAAAACCATGAGCTCTTCATATTCTTGCACTTCGATATAGTTTTTAGTTAATACATAATAATTTAGTCTCTAACTCACAATAACACAAAATTATAGCTTACCCTTATTGTAAATAATAATTCATAATTTGCATAGCAAGTGATAAGGAGCTGACCTAATTTGGTAGTGAAACGATTAAAGGTGGAAACCATTTGATAGAGAGAATGTGTCTGATAAGAATTGATGCAACTGCCTCCTTATCTTGATTCTGAGTTACTTGATAGTCTAGAAACTACTTTAGCCCCTTCAAATTGGAGTCTCTTCATTTTCAAAATGGGCATAATAATGAGATTGTGAGAACTTTACAAACTCTGAATCAACCCAGTGCTAGTTAGCATTAATTTTAATATGACATAGATAAAATTAGACCAATATTAGATTTCTTAATAGCATGATACAAAATATTAAAAATCAGATAGTTTTTGGCCTTCACATTTCTGTGATGATAATAGGGTTGTCTTTCTGGGAAAAAAAAAAAAAAAACAATATAGGAAAGCTTTGAAGATTCCCTGCTATCAAAGAGTCAATTCATTACTTGTAAAATTCATAAATTTTCTTGGCTCCTGTATACAAAGGAGAAATAAAGTTTTATGATATCAATAGACTTTTGGGAGGTTCCACATTGCAAAGCAATAGTTCACTGGAAAAGTGAATGAAATCTACTGAGATTTTCGGCTTTGGCTTTTCTATGTAGATTTGACTCAGACCAAAAGTTAGTCAGAGTCTTTTGAAACTACTCTGATTTGACTCAGACCAAAAGTTAGTCAGAGTTTTCCCCAAGGAAACCCTCAAGGATATTTATAAAAACCTATCATCACCATAAATCATCAGAATCAATGAGTAGTAATTAAAAATTAGTGGGAAAACACACCAAGCTTATCCTGTTAGAACTGTTCTGTCAGCACTGGCTTCCAGTTGTGACTATATTTCAGAATTTTATTGGTTATCTACTGCTTTGTACCATATTGCCATCAACTTAGTTGCTTAAGCAACATTTTCTTATCTCCTAACTTTTGTGGGTCTGAAGTCTGGGAATGAATTGGCTGAATCCTCTAAATCTGTAATCAGTGTGTTGCCAGGACTGTGTCCTCATCTGAAGCTTTGATTTAGGGACAGGTTTGCTTCCAAGTGCATGTGAGTGTTGTAAGGACTTAGTTCTTTGTGAAAGCCTCAGCATCACCAGGCTATTGGTTAGAGACCTGTGAACATCTTCATAGGACTTTCACCACATGGCAACCCTGCTTCATCAAAGCAGCAAGGGCAAGAAACTAATAGCAAAAGCTATTAATTTAGAATTGAGAATTGAGACTTGTAGTGAGGTAATCATGAAGTTTATATGCTATTGCCTGTGCAGCATTCTTTTGGTTAGTAGCAAGTCTCAGTGTATATCCATAGCTGAAGGAAAGGGACTTCACAAAGTAGGGACTCAAGGAGGAGGAGCTAATAGGAGTTTTCTCCAGGTGTCTGCTACAAGGATGAAGTGGTAAGGTTTTCAAAATGAAGATTTTTGGAACCAGTCATAGAATCTCTGATGTAAAATGTCTGGGGTCTAAGCTATAAGTATATGTTTTAAAAGAAATTGCCATGGATAACTCAAGTACATAGCAGGTTTGGTAACTGCTGGACAATATCCAGATAGTTTTAGTCAGGTTATCTTGTGGTGTGAGGACATAAAAGCCACATGACGTATGAATTTATATGTTAAGGGAAAGCAGAAAAAGACTGAAAACTATGAACTCTTTTTTACTTAAATTTTCTTGTGATGAGAACTTTTCTCATGTTATAATGCCTACTTTTAGGACTCTGAATCATGACTTGGAGTATAACTTTAAAAACATGGACATAACATGTATATTATTAGTATGACTAAAATTATTGACTTTTTGGAAACTATAATCCTGTTTCAATATAAATAACAGGATGAATGAAAAATGTGTTTTACATAAAAATTTGCTAATAATGCTATATAGTAAATAATATTTTTAAAATGTGACAGAGCAGTGCTGATACTAATGATTGCATTTAATTGAGAATCTGTTAAAAGACAGAATCTATTATGCAGAATAAAACTATTTCTAACTCTCCTTAAGTTTTGCAAGGTAGATACACTTTGTCACCCACATTATTCACACACAAAAAAAACAGTGTTCAGAAAGATTAAAGGACTTTTCTAAGGCGATAAAACGTGTATGTTATGAAACCAGCAAGTGTGCCTATTTTAAACTTACACCCAAGAATACCAAGGCAGGAGGGCTGGGGGAAGGGAAAGAGAGAGATTGTATTTTTTTTTAACATAACATAGTCAGTAATTACTTATAATACTACACTGTCTTGGTTTTCAACCTATGGGACACTTTATAAGAGAAAACTTCATTTTAAAATATTATTTTATTATATGGCTGCATGTGGCCTCATCTAGAGCAGGGAAGTCCCTTCATCTCTGCGTCCCCAATATAGCATGATGAACAATACATCATATGGACTAGACAAAAAATTGTTCCCAAAAAATAAACTGAGAGACTGATGAAGTGTCACACAAACCGACTCATTATCAGATGGTCTCATTGTTCTCTTGTGTAAGTTCCACTTTTGGAATAGCCCAATAAAGAAAATTCAAGATAAACTTTATATTACATTTTGTCCCAGAGTCCTATAATTTAGTGCTTAATTTTAGAATCATGAGATAGGAATAAAGAGCAAAAAAATCCCGTATCCCCATTCTTTTCCTCAAAAGACAAAGCTGGAGGAGAAGTGACTTACTGTTCCTCTTGGCATGTATCATTAGCGGTTGGGCATGTCATTGAGATTAGTGGCAGAACTCAGTTTGCCATCTTGGATATCCAAAATGTTGGATATGACTGGTAGAGAGAAAATCAGAATTGTATAAATGGCAGTGAAACCATATTGCTCATGTTAACCCCTGTACTCTGAAATTTGAAATTGGAAAGTGTACTTTTATTTTTGTTATCACACAGGAAATCCCTGTTGGTAATTAGTCGGTGACTCACATATATTTATATAGCACCTCTTTTGAAGGTGCTTCTTATACTTTAGAAACATTTCCGAACAAAAGTGTGCTATAGAAAAGGAGTGTTCTCATCATTTCATAGCTGTTCCCAATAAGGAAAAATAACTTATGCAGGGTTAGACATTTTTTTCAGTTTCCCAAGCATGTTCTGAAGTATGTTCAAAGTTTGTAAGTGTGGGGGTTGAAGTAAAGCTCGAACAATGATCTCGATGACTTCATGTCACTCAAGACCCCAAAATCCATTCTTCCACTCTTGGGTGCCCTGGTAAAGAAGTGGCAGGTAACCCTGTTAGCTTTCCTCCTTTCTGAGGGTGTCAGTACATCAGGATTGATATGGAACTCAGAGCTAACCTTCATAAAATAAGACTGACATTATTCAATCATTTTCAGACACTTAAAAAGCCCCAACTGTGTCAGGCAACATGCTGGAAATACAACAACAAATCCATTAAGTGACATTCTCATTCATTTAGAGCCTGCATTGCTGTGGATATTCTATTTCAATAGCTAAGACCATTGGTGACTTATTCAGTGTCATTTAATGAGAAAATACGAAGACCCCACAGCTTCTGCTTCCTTTTTACCTGTCTCTCCTCAGATACATCAAGTTCATTTCCTTCTCAGAGTTTTGGCTTTTGCTCCTGCCTACCTGAAATGCACTATTACAAGACTTATTCCTTCTAAAACTCAAGTAACCTTCTCACCAAGCCTTTCCTCAATAGTTACATTGGAAATGAGCTTCTACCTTACCCATCCAGCCAGTTTCCATTCCAATATCTAGTTTTCTTTTCTGCAAGCACATGGTATTTGAAAAAAACTAGTTTTTTTATTTGTTGCTTCAGTACCTGCCTGCCTCGTCTACACTGTTGATCTGTGTAAGCGAGACTTTACCTATTTTAGATTAGTTCAGTATCCTCGGTTCTAATTGCACATGGAATACAATAGCTTTCACATAAATATTTGTTCTTTATGAACGCAACAATAGAATTAATGAATAATCTTGGGTCACCAATGATATTTAGCCACTGATTAAAAAGCAAACTTTAGCTCTTAAAACCAGAACAAATGCAGTCTCAAGAAAGAAAACTTAGAGCCCAGACATCTCTCGCTTATCAATCTAATAAACCATAAACTATTCCCCACCTCCATTTCCCACGTCCACTAAATTCATGATCTGACTGTCTAACATGGACCATATAAGAAAATCTTGCTGAAAAGAGGAAGCAATTATTAAGCTGTATCACCAGATGCAGCCCTAACAACCTGGCCCTTTGGTCGAGGACTTCGTAAACAATGAATGAATGTAGTAAGCCCACATTCAGTCTGTCACCTATTTATACGGAATTCTACAGTAGAAGCTATTCTGGTGACATTGCTTGTTACCAAATCCCTGCCAAGCCCATGTTAGAACTTTGGCTGAAGCTGCAAGTGACTGCAAATTTGACCCAGTTTTTCTAACTCATTATAGCTTATTGACTAAAGGAAATGGTTTAAAATAGAAAATGAGGCAACTTGGAAGATGAAGTTTACCTGACATTAATTAGCCTCTGTTATTCTATCTTAACTGAACTACGAACAGTCTCCTAACTGGGCCCTTATTCTTACTTATGCCCTCTAAAATTCTTCTTCTAATAGAATGATTTTAAAACAAAAAAAAAACAAATAAATAAATGAGCCTATTTCCTGATTATCAATCCTGCCCACCCTAGTGACGTAGATAAAAAACTAAAACTGCTTATTTTGATTTACAAGGGCCTCCCTGGGCTGGTTTCCCCTCCCTGTGTTCTGATACCATAAAGCGCTGGCTCCTCAGCCTCCTTCTGCCTGCTCTGATTTCCTCAAAGATCTTCCCAGGCCATCCAAATGAGGCCCACCCCTTCCATCCTAGCATGTCACTATCTTGATCTCGATGCGTTGTGCAAGTATTGTGCACATTTGCTCATTATCGATCTTTTGACACTAAAATGAACACACCATCAGTCTGATTCTCCAAGTACCTAGAAGACAGTCTCATTTATAGAAGGTTTCCATCAAATATTTTTGAATGACTACATCCCCACTTGAAGTTTTCTTAGAAAATTAAAATTTTATTTTATTACTTAAGCTAATTTACTTTTTCCTGATTCTTCTCATATGTTGAGGGTAGGACAAGACTATAACTTTTGTTATATTTTATTATACCCTCATAACCAACTTAACAGAGACCTCTATTGTATTATAATGGTTTCTTTCTTTTTTTTAAAAAAAGGAGTATCTCATGTTTTCCCTTGATTATTTAAATATCTCCCCAAATTTCTCTGGATCAGCTCAATACACAGAAATTGTGCCTTCCTTTAAGTCCTATGCTTGCAGTTTTAGCTACTCAATTCATAAAATCTCATGTACTGTGTATGTTGTTATTTATGATTAGCAAAAATTATGTGCATATCTTATCTCCTCAACACACTAAACACTTCTTAAAAGCAAAGCTCATATTTTCTGTCTGTCCTATTTCACCTGGAAGACTGTAGTACACCTGATAGAATCTCTCACATTTTAATTAATGTATTGATTAGAACTAGGGTTGGGTCATTACCTTTAAAAAGAAGGCAAGATATTTTACTCATGTTAGATATTAGTCTTGAAATGGACAATTTCACTGTGTATTGCTGAGCTATGTTCCAAAAAATAAAAAAGAAAAAGAAAAAGACTAGGTACTGGTGATTTTTATTGAGATATTTTTTCCCCAGACTGTTTGCAAATTACTTACAATTGACACATATTTCTTTTGAAATAGGTAAAGAAATATGTGTTTTATTTTAAAGAATTAGGCAAATCCTCTTTAAGAGAATATTTTACTCCTTAGAACATGCCACAAGACTGTCAGTACTTGAGTTCTCTAAAGCACTTTTAAATACTGTCTCACTGGATCTTTATAAGAAAGCTATCCGTTTTATAGATGAACAAAGTCCCTATGCATTTAAATGAATTGCTGAAAGTTGCATTTGTTCATTCTGCTGACACTTTGAGAAGGCGCTATGTGTCTCATGGTAATCTAGCGATGAGCTGGATTTAAAACCTAGCTGTGCTCTTCTAATGCCTGTTCTCAATCTTGGAGACTCTTGGGGCAAGTGGAGTGCCCAGTAGTCTACTTAACATAATGCTTGTGAGATTCTAAAAAGCCCGCTGGAATAATTTTGCTTAAATTCTTGCTTAATTCTTTCTTGCTGTTTCACCATCTCCTCATCTTTTACATTTTTTCCAGATTATTTGTTTTTGTGGTCTCCACCCTCCCTGGTACATTTTTTTCTGAGCTAGTGCCCTGCCCTCCCTATTTTGTTAATCTATTCTTTTTATGTACTAACAATCTAGGGGGAAAAGGGGTTCACTTACCTTCCTCTGCTTAAGATATAGAAATTCAATGTCCCACCAGCCATAAGGACTAGAGTTATATATGTCTATTATTATTTGATAGGTCCATTGGAAGGAAAACAGATCTCTTTCCAAATAAGAGGTACATGCAGCAATATTTGTTTTGCTAACTGATAAACTCACCTCTTTAAGAAAAACCTCTTGATTCCTGGAATTAATCTGTGAGAATTGACTGCTTCTTACACTATACTACCATGGCATTTTTGCACCTGTGATTCAGCACTGGTTTTAGTCTGTTTCTCAAAGCATCTCTCTCCATTGCCAAGTGTTAGATAGTGGAAGGTGAGGGGTACTTCATACTTGCCTCTGGATTCCCCATTTGCACATCATGTGACAAGAGAGTTATCAATCCTCAGTAAAGTTGTACTAGCCAGAACCTCTATGTTTGCTTGCCAAATATAGAGGAAAACTGCATTTCAGCACTGGCAGTACCCTCTACTACCAGAGAGCAGTGGGCCTGGAAACTGCAGGCAATCATTAGTCGAAACATAGAGGGACCCATTGTGTGGGCAGAACCTCTCGGTCATCCTGGAGGCCTTCAAGATATTGAGTCTTGGGGGCCTCCCTGATGCCACAGGGATTAAAGTCTCAGCACTCTCAAGTCACTGCCAGCCACTGTACCATGAGTTCGATCCCTGGCCAGGGAGCTAACCCACATGACACAGCAGACCTCTCCTGTCTTGCCCTCTGCTCCCCTCAGCAGTATATTTCAGTGGATCTGACTGTTCTGCTCTCCACTCTGTCTCTGGTGAGTCCTCTCACTCCCCGCATCTTTGGTCAACCCCTGCCCCAGTTCTTGTATGCATAAATAAATAAAAATAAACCATAAAAAAAATAGAGAGTCCTGGTGGGTCCACATTCTTCATTCATACCTAAAGAAACCCATCTTCACCATTCCTTATTGCCTTCTTCCTTTGGTGAACTTTATCAACCTTGCCTTCCAAGATTCTGTTCAGAATCCCCATGGTGACAGTCTATTAATCTGAGTAAACTAGTTCAGCCTCTCTATCACTCCTGGAAAGCAAAATGTAAGTGACCTCCTATAATCGGGCCAACAGTAAGGAGATCAGGTTTCAACATAAAATTTTTTCAACAAATAATGTTGATTTATGTTAAATCACATTACTTAGACCACTATAAAACCAGCCTTGCTTAGAGTTTCCTTTTTATGACTCAAGAAATTTGTATCTCTCATATGTTTATTCTTACTTCCAAATTAATATAGCCCCCCTGGAATCTAAATCCAGATGTAATTTCTGAGATCATTGCCCTCCCTACTAATCTAGTTACATAGAAATTCCTCCTAAATAAAAATTTTAAGTTGCAAAATAAAACTGAAACAAAAAAAGACTGTAAAGAGAGGCACTTAAAGCACTTTCAAAGTTAAGTAGACCAGCTAAATAAATTCACATCTCCAAATTACAGAAGTGGAAATTCAAAAATGGAAAAAATACAGATAACCTTACTTTATGCCACTTTGTGTATTTATAAAAGCAACACTATTCAGGTAGTTTTCATTTCAGTGGGATGTGAAAAGGAAATGCTAACTAAAGTGCAGCTTCATGTTTCAAAAATCTGTAACTGCTAATAATGAACTTTTAAAATGCTAATTTTAATGCTTACACCAACAAAAAGATGCCTTAAAGCAAAACTTCTTCCCATTTCTTATCTGCTGAAAGCAATGTGTTTGCATACCTTACAAAATAAAATGGTTGCAATAGGGTTTTTGAAAGGTTTAAAGTTTCAAGGACTTCCCTTGTTCACAGTTATTCTTCTAGAGAAAAGACATTTATAAAATCACATTCCTTAATGGTCCCTCTGCTTGAAAATGGAAATACTCCAAATATGTTCCACTGTCGGAAAATCAAAAATAATATGTAAACTACAAATATGTTAGCCAATTGAGAATATTTATTAACTAAATAATTTAATAATAAAGAAAATGCCTACTTGATTAATTGTTACAGAGTAAAAATTACAATAAAACTGTCTTGATCAGTGCTTTGCAGAAGCGCCATTACTGTCTGTGCAGTTGTTTAACAAGGATTTAATTGGAAAGATAAGTGAATGCACATTTAAAAGTATTGTTAATTTGCTTTATAATCACCCCATCCTTCACAGTATTGACAGCACAAGGCACAAACCCCTTTCTGTTTTACAAGTATTATTTTCCATATGTGCACAATAAATTCTGAAGCAGTAATTGGAAATTTTATGGGTTCCAACATACCTAGTATAGTGTGTTTAGAGGTGCACTCTTCTTTTATAAGAGGTAACCCAATCCTAGTTGTTTCAAATGAGTGACAAATCTTTGATTTACAGATTTCCCCCATTCACTCACTGTGGATCATAATCATATTTTGTCCATTTCTTTAAAAAGTTGAATCTCTTATATTTTACATCTAATAAATCAGGATTGAGAGGAGAAAAAAGAATGGATTATTTTCAGTGTGTGACTATAATATTTTCTTGAAAATGTGCAAAACACAGGAGGTTCTACCCAAGAATGCCTTTTAAACTGTATGGCAATGCCAAAACATATTTTACTGAAAATGGTTGTAACTGGACCTATTAAAGGAGACAAGAAAAGGGACAAAGAACGTCATCTATGTGTGATCTGTACTTCTACAGCTATACACATATGCACATAGACACCCCTCCACGCACACTCACACACCCTTTTCACTTTGAAATCATCTGGTCAAAAATCTAATCAGTGTAGTTTTCAAAGTAATTTGAAGTGTAATGCCTGAGGTTTCTGAGGAGTGGGAACCTTGGTAATCAAATTTCCAGTGCTTAACCTCCAGAAATCTTCTTTGTTGTTGAGTCTAGAGCTGCTTTAGAGCAGGTTATCCGTGTAGCTCCATAGGGAGAAAGAACTGGAATGCATTATTTATTTGCTGATTCTGAAGAAATAACAATCCTCAGGTTTTATATTTATCAAAAATGAAAATATGGGCCTTGAAAATGGTGAACTATAATTGAACCTATTTCAAAGGCAAAAATTGGTCCAAGTGTCTTTATCTCTCTGCAGATAAAGGCTGCCCCATGATCCTGAAGAAAAGGGAGTGTACCCAAAGTGTCTCATATAAGTAATGCTCAAACCATGAAAGGTATGGGAATTGCACTTAATTTCCCCCCTGGACCATACTTCTATCCTGTCTGGGTTTTTTGGGGTTTTGTTTTGTAGACAGCAAGTCCTTCAACTATGAAACCTTAGGAAATCACTTGAGGAAAACTATCAGTAGAATCCTTTTTTGTTATAAAGGTATATAGGATTCTTTGCCCTCTTGACAAAACATGTTTTATCATATATGCCATGGGGAAAAAAAATCTATTGATGAATGGTTGTGCCACCAAACCTCTCACATTTGCTTTAGCTTTTTGCTTACAAAGTAAAATAGATATATCTTAGGTTTCATATGTCTAGAGAATTGCCAAAAAAAGCTAAAGTCAAACCATTAATAACCATCACATGATTTTTTTATCCCTCCTATAGGGAAAAGAAGAAAATGACCTCTAAAATGGTATATGTGTGTGTCTGTGATTTCTCTCTGTCTCTGTCTATAGAGATACAGACAGAGATGGAGATAGAGATGAAGAAGTTTATGCTGAGTTTCACCCTTCCTGTGTATGTATGTGGAAGCCATAGGCAGGCACACACCCATGCAAACTTTAAAGATTTCCTTTTCAAAATTCTCTATTAGTGTGATAGATTTTAAAACCATTTGGGTCCAAGACCTTTACATGCCCCATTTCAACTAGACAGAGCAGAGACTAGTGCAATAATAAAATGTCCAGCTGTCCTTTAATTAACTGAAGTGAGGAAAATGTAATGTTTTGATGAGAGAACCAGGATTCTGTGTGGGATAATAGGAAGACTACATGTTTCTATGCTTTCCTGCCTATGACGGAACCATAGGGTGCAGGAACGAGATGAAGCTTTTTTATGCTCCAGTAGGGGGAGCTTTCTTTTCCCTACTGTATGAACAGCATGGTGCATGTGTTTAAATACGCCATCCTAAAATGCAGACTTTTCATTTTCATTTTGCAAGTGGGAAATTTCACTATGTGATGGGCACATTACTCTTCTTAGCGACACATTTTGTGCAAACTCATTTGGGAAAGAATAGGAA
Source organism: Galemys pyrenaicus (assembly GCA_019455555.1). Taxonomy (NCBI): domain Eukaryota; kingdom Metazoa; phylum Chordata; class Mammalia; order Eulipotyphla; family Talpidae; genus Galemys; species Galemys pyrenaicus. The sequence goes on along the minus strand of JAGFMF010011581.1, from coordinate 851,461 downwards.
ATTTAGAATACTGCCTTCATATTTCTTCTGGAAATGTTAGCCTGAATCCATTATTTCCAAACCTGATGAGGATTACAGTTCATTTGTATTTCACAGCAACCCATATTGTATTCTGTTTTGTGAAGTAAATAAGAGATGATACTGTTCTAATAGTGCCTGTATTTTGTTTTCCATATGAATAGTCTTATTCTGGGGGCAGGGGAAAGGAAAAAGGAAGCAGGGACTGGAGTACTTGATTTAGCCTTCTCTAGATGGAATGTGTTATTTTGACAAAGGACTGCCCTGAATTATTTTATAAATAATCTAAACTGGAGGAGGTGGAATATAAATTCACTTAGGTCACTGAGTACATCCATATTCAAATGACAATATAAAAAGCACTGTTCAGTAACACCCAAATCTTTATCTCTTATTTAACTATGTTTAAAATAATCATGGACTAACCTGATTTGATGGCAGTGTAGGTGGATGCTTATGTGACAATGAAGGAAATTCTTTATATACAAAATCATTTCCCACCATCTTTTCACTGTGCCTAGAATGCCACAATTAGAAAAGCAATTCATCAGGTTAAGGGAAGAAAGGCAAATAATTTCACTTTTATACCAAATACAGTTGATTATTAGTGGCTGCTTACAGTGTGCTAAGAAGCATATTGAAGCCTTACCTTAAATAAACAAAAACGAGTTCTGTGATTTATTTATAATATAGGGCATAGATATTGTTTTTAAAAAATATACTCAATATCCATGCCACATATGTTCTGCTTCTAGGTTATAGGGTTGAATTAATAAAATTTTACTATAAGAATGCAAATATCATATGAGGTTCACAATGGAAATATCAAACTACAACACTTTATCAGTCAAGATAGATAACATTTCTATCTTAAGTCCAAGGAAATCCAGCAAATAACAGAGCATTTAGAAATGTCTGAAGAATGGGAGTTATATGATAAAGAATGGAGGACCCAGGAAAAGTCCTAGGAAGCTTACACACACTCACACACACGCACACATACACATAACCCCTCAACTCTAACAATGACTTAGATGAAAAATTTATATTTTAATTAACAATTTTCCAAGACCAATTCTCTTTTATACACTTACTCAAAAGCTTCATGTAAGGTATTGATTAAACTCTTTTAGTTGACTCTTGTACATTATACATTATTTTTTTTAAATATTTATTTATCTATGCATACAAGCACTGGGGTACAGGCCAGGGGTGTGGGGGGTGAGAGGATTCACCACAGACAGAGCGGGGAGCAGAACAGGCAGATCAACGGAAGTACACTGCTGAGGGGAGCAGCGGGCAAGGCAGGAGAGGTCTGCTGCGCCATGTGGGTTCCCTCCCCAGCCGGCAGCAGGGATCGAACTCATGCTGCAGTGGCTGCAGTTTGCTTCATAGTGCGTTGCTCAACCCACTGCGCCACCAGGGAGGCCCCACATTATACATTATTGAGTTGACTACTATTGGGGTGACAGAAAGTACAAAATCTTCTCTATAAGAAATGTCCCATCCCTGTTAATGACTTCATTTGATGACCATATAAGCCACCTTCCTATAGAACTATGAAGAGAACAAACTTTCTCAACTGGGAGATAAAAATAAATCACCTTTAACAGAGGAAAACTGAAATAATATGTCTAACCAGAATCTTCCAACTTTACTTTATCATGGACTCAGGTTTATAAGACTTATTTTCATTTAGACAAATTTTTAAACACACTCCAGAAAACAAAATAAGTAAAAACCACCATCTCTATCAGATTTCAATGTTCAATTTAACTTTCTTGTTGACTTTGTAGACAGTCTATTCTTTATATCAGTTAAAATACAGTCCCCTTCACTGGTGACTATGATAAAATTTCTTCATTTATTAACATATTTGGTTTTCTATGTAAGAATACAGCAACTAAAATACCTGTACCATTAAGTAACAAAATAGTAAATAGATAGTACAGGTGTATCAGTTAGGACATTTTATTTCAAGGGACAGACAACCAATCCAAATTATCTTAAACTAAAGAAAATATTTTTTTTTCATGCACATGGAAAATTCAGGAAATTATCAAAATTCTAGCATGACTTGCTTTGAGATTTAACAGCCATATCAGGACAAGTCCATCATGATCCCTCGGCTCTGTCTGCTTCCCCCTACCTTCATTCTCAAGCTTCACATGACCACAGTATTGGCTGGGACAATACTGTCTCTGCTTCTAGTTCATTAGGAATTTCTTATCCCAACAAATGAACAAAATTTGGTCATTAACCCGTTTCCCTGAATCAGTTACTAAGGAAATAAGAGGGACTGATTGTCTTAAACAAAGCCATATTCTCTATCCTTTGGTAGAGGTAGGTTTCCGTGCAGGCCACATGAAGAGAGATAGAAGAGGATGCTCCCCTGAGGAAGTCAGATACACTATGTCCAGAAGTAAGATGCTCTCCACTTGAGCGGCTGAATTTTTACAGTGAACACAACGAATGTCCACTGGATGTAGACAGGAAGTCAGGCATCACTTGGCAATGCTTTTACTTTCAGCAGTCCTCAAACAAGCTTAAAATTCTAGGTGAATTAATTTCACAGGATTTGGAGCCCTTTAAAAAAAAACAGACAGTGATTGGTTGGAGAAATGATGTATACAGATTTTACTGTAATTGATAGGTTTGGAAAAGGGGTAATTGCATTCCAGTTAAGTTGGCTAGCTTGCATGGGCACAGAATAGGCTTCATATGCCCTTAGCTTTCCATTAGTATATCATCTCTGAAATATTTTAGGAGCAAAAACCACATGCTTTCAAGGTATGTTAAGTTACCAACATTAAAAAGGAAAAAAAAAATATACACAGTCAAGTATGTCATGGCATGTAAGCAGTGATGAACCAAGATATATAAAATCATGAAAGAGTATGAAATAGGAGATACTAACCTTGGATAGCAAAGGGGAATATTGGGAGTGTTAGGATAATAATGTGGAACTATGTAGTTGAGAACAGGATTAAGATGTGAGAATGAATACACTCCAGCAGAGGGTCTGACAGGATGGTGTTGAGATCTTTGGTAACTCGAAGGTACAGAAATTCCCTCTGACTCTTTACATATTCTACACACAAGGGAGGGTGTTTTTTGATGGCTGTTTCATAGTAGCATCTATATAGAAGAAGCCATCATGTAAGAAGAGAAACGTCCTCTTGTATCAGGGACACATGAAAGAACATTCAAATATAATACAAATAATTGCAAACTGATGTATCAAGCAGTTTAAAAATTGAATAAATAATTTAGTTTTTACACATGGGTGAGCCTTGCTAAAAAAAAATCAGAACTCTTCTGTTTAATTCTATTTTATTTTGTTAATAGACGAGCTAATATGATAGGCATTTAATTGTATAATGTATTAGTAGCCATTTTCTTTGGCATACCATTAACTTTAAATAGTATTAATATTTAACATTTCATAATACACACTACAAAGTTCTTATTTTTTCTAGCAGAACAGAAAATATGCATTGATAGTAAATCTCTTTAAAGTGGGTTTTAAGATGCTCAGTATGCAAAACCTGTTCCATTTATACTGTTTGATCAAAAATACTCAAAATGCCACAGCATAATAAGGCAAATGCTGTAAGATGACAATGATGCCAAAACTGTATTATGATTTTGTATTCAAATACAATGTATTGCATAATTAGGCATAATTATATAATTTGAATATTTAAGAGAACATTTAAAATATGATAGGAAGCATCTAAGTACGTAGCCTTCTCAGGATGGTTAAATCAGAGGTTATAATGTGCAGTTAATATTTGTTATTGACTGAGAAACCCATTCAAACACAAGTTTGCTAGAAGACTTGAATCTGACTTTAATCGTAGGCACTAACTCTATCTTGGGAAATTGGAAGCTGAATTTCACCTATTCAGGTTTACTCTGAGAAAAAAACTCTCCAGATTTAGTTGGTTGAGTTAGGACACAATATTTCTTTTAGTCTTTCTGTGGGTCAGTTTGATGTTCTTTATTCCAAGACTATAGATTGTGCCTTAAGTTGAGATCAACATTCTCAGAAATATGTGTCCATGATCATGAGGGAAATCAGGCCAAAAAGAATAAACAGCAATGCAGGTTCATTATCATTTCCAGAAAGACAGCACAAAAGTTATGCCCCTCATGGAGTAAGACATTCTTTTTTTTTTTTTTTTGGGGGGGGGAGTGGCAAGAAAAGTGCTGAGCAGGCAACTTTTAAAATAGAGGCTAAAACATGATTTCTTGTTAATAGATATTTTGGAGGTGTGTACTTTATGTCAGCACAAATAAAGTTTGTGAGTTTTTCTAAATGATCCCCATTTAGAGCTTTTCCCTCCAGTACAAGCAATGAAACAGCATTTCTATTTATTGAAAAAGAACACTGGGAATTGAGGAAAAGATTGTCATTTCTAATCTTGTGTAGATTTTCAATGATCTGAATTCAGGGCCAATAGACCAGGTTTATGACATATTTTAAAATTAGAGAAGAAATTCATGCATTTTTTTCTTCATATATATTCAGCAGTGTCTTCATTCAAGGATCAAAGAGAGATAAAAGGAGTTGTATGAATTCAGAGTATTTAACATGTCAATTACTTAGAGATTTGTGCCATTGCAATTAAATAGGAAATCAAGAAATTTTTAAGATTTTCTGTGTTAGTTCAACACCAGATAAATATCTCCAGAGCTCATTCTCCAAAAGGTGACTGAATCCAATTTTTAAAAAAAGATTTATTTTTATTTATTTATACATACATGCGCTGGGATGTGGTGCAGAGGGTGGGGTGTGACAGGATTCACCAAAGACAGAGTGGGGTGCAGAATAGGCAGATCAACTAAAATACACTGCTGAGGGGAGCAGCATGTGATATAGGAGAGGTCTGCTGCACCATGTGGGTCATCTCCTGGGGATCAAACTCATACTGCAGTGGCTAGCAATGGCTTGATAGTACTGAGACTTTAGAGGCCCAGGATCCAGTTATTTTTAACCCACGTCCTACATGATTCTTATGCTTCTGCATACAAATGTCATTATTCCAGGTAGAAATGACATGTTTATCTTCATCTCTATGAATCACTGGTGTCAACAAATTACTGTTCTGACTCTCTTTTTTTTCCTGAGATGCTCTTGCTTATCCCATCTTCAGAACTCAGGTTCTAAATTCTTTAATGAATTCAGCTTCTTTTTTACTCTTTCTCCTTTGAAATTTTAATGTGCATTGTATAATAATTAATGTCTTAAACTATTCTGTTTTCTACTTTCATGTGTCATTACATATATAAATGCATAATACAAATTATTATTTGTAATTTCTTTTTACATGAGTTCATGCATATATGCCTTATCCCTCCCACCTGAAAATATATAAATCCTCATGGATATTATCATATCTTATTATTATATATATTTTATCTTCTAAGGATTCAGAAAAGTGCTTGGACCTAAAGGATGCTTAATAATGACAGTAACTGTGATAAGTTTCGCTGAGCACTCTATATGCTAAATACTGTGTGTGCTAGGCATTTGACCAGCATTCCTTTTTGAATCACATTTTTCAGTCACATAACTATATAATTTGTGGAGTTCAGCTTCACAACTTAATATGTGCACATGCTCCACTCTTCCTTCACCAAAGCTCCAGTGCCAGTACACTATCCCATCGCTCCTCCCATCCTCACCTCCCTACACACCTCCCCTTTGTTAACCACTGTATTCTTCAGAGTCTAAGAGTTATTGTGTTTTGCCAGTTTGTTTTCTTTGACTATTTATATTGCACAAATAAAGAAAACCATCCAATAATTATCTTACACTTCCTGATATTTCACTTAGTATAATCATCTCAAGATCCATCCAGTTTATTCCAAAAGCACTATTTCATTTTATAAATAGTGGCCAGTATTAGCTTAGTTATTGTTACATAATCCTATGTGGTAGGAACAGGTATCATTCCAATTTTCAGATGAAGAAACTGAGGTGTAGTGAGTAACATATTCATCTGAAGGCACACAGTTGGTATTAAGTTTCAAATGCTGATATGCTTAAACAACCTCCATATTATCAGGCAGAGTTATTAGCTCCACATAAAGTCAAAAAGATTCAGAGGTAGTGACTATTATGTCAATACAGCATACAGGTTAGATAGACTTGCAAAGAGCTATGCTCATGGTGTCAAATGCAATTTGCTCTGCTGGCTACCGCATGACTGTGCACCCCTGTGTATTTTCATCCACTCTCGGTGTGTGCTTCCACACACAGTCCCACAAACACCTGTGAATCACTTACAAATCCACCAGAACCAGGCTAAATTCATCAAAATCGTCATCTCAGGGAGAGGTAATCCCTCGCATCCTCCTTTGCTCCATTTTATCTATATTATTGGCATTGTACAGTTACTGTCTGTGTGCTTATCTTCTCACTTGAAAAGTCCAATTCTGTAAGGGGAAGTAGTGCATCCCACTTTTGCCTCTACTACCTGGCCTGAGGACTAGTGAGGAAGTATGATATGTAAGTAAATGGGTCTTAATGAATGACTGCAAAAAGAAAAAAATGCTGTTGATTTATTCATGAATTAGCTGCTCCATTTCCAAAAATGGTTCATTCTGAAGCCCCCAAGGTTCTCCCCCAACTTTATATTCTCAGAATCTTCAAAAGAAAAGAATGTCTGCTTCAAAAACAATTCCCTAAAATCTCCCCAAAATTGAAACTTCTCTCATAATAAGTTCATTGGTAGAGAGGGGATTTGAAGAGATCGCAAAAGGGCCATTTTTTTTTCTCTCTGAAAGACATTAGATTAGATTACATTACATATCTAAAAATTCCAAAAAGTGATAAAATACTATGTAGCATTCCTTCATCTTAAGTATTTATGATGTAGTAGGGCTCTTGCATCTGCATGCTGAGCAATCCCATTGGAGTCTAATATTGGATGTGATCTAAGATACACACATCTTTTACATTATAAAGCTTTATATTTCAAATCCCAGTACCTTGCATCTCTGTGCTTGACAGTTGGTGTCCTGCAAAGCAATGGCCAGTAAGAGGCATGATTGCACTAAATTGGAAGCATGAGGCAAAGGGGTGTGTTTTTATTAGGGGGGCAGGGAAGGAAATTTGAGGGTAGTGGGTTAGAAGAAATCATCCACAGATGCCGATCTCTGTCCGTTAGTAGATGGGATTTTGAATTGTGGTAATTCCTGTTTCTGTGACAGTTCATCAAAAATTGAGGGCACCACATTTGAAAATTACCCATGGTTTCATTTCCAAACTAGATGCAGACTCTGTGCCTTTGATTATTAGAATTATTCAACTTACTCAGTGGGGCAATGAGGAGGGGCATTGGTAAATGCCCCCTTAACCAATATTCTATAAGAGATTTGTTACAGAAGCACAAGGGAGCAGAGCAAACTCCATCACTTTTTCACATGTGTTATCTAAACACACAGCAGCAACTGATGAGTGAGCCAAATGACAATTTAGAAATTCATTTCTCTCCTTCAGAAATGATGGGGGAGTCAAAGTGAATATGTGAAGACAAACTTTTCTCTGCTTTTATTAGCCATTTTTTAAAATGATTTTTAGAAAGCAACAAATAAATACAGGTTTCTCTTTTCTCCCGAAAACTTTTCTTCAGAAGTAGTGTAAATTAAATAAATACATCTTACACCAGCTTGGCAATTGGTGAGGAGGAGACAGTACTTCAAAAACTTCTAACAGTTAAGTCTCATTTGATGCTTCCTTTAGCAACAGCTAAACTTCAAATGTTGTTTTACATTTTATTCCACCAAACACTGATGGGGTCAAGTCCCAACTTTCTGTTCAGCAGTAAGAGAGAACTGAAATGGAAGAAGTATAGAAAAACACAGAAGGTGCCTGTTCATTGAGCATATATAAGAAAACCATTTCTTTACCGGTTTTGCTAAGGGCACATCAATGCCATGGTAAAGACATGACTTTTACAGAATGTGGATTTCCAGAAATGCGAACTGCTAATTCACATAAGGCATGGCAAAGCTTATTTCAGTGCCCAGTAATGTAAACATTATGCTACTAACTCCGGAACAGTTTATCACATAAATATAATTGTTTTCTTTTAAAAGAATAATAACAAATGAATCCATATGTTACATATTATCTTCAACTGTTTCTATAACATGCATTAGTCCCTCATAAGAAGCAATTCTTCCACTAGAGGAAGACAACAGCAGTTGTATTTTGTTATATTGTCATTTTTTAAAATTTGTTTGTTCCCAGTAGTAATTTCATAGATTTTTATGAACTGTTACTTTGTAGAAAGTTAATTTTTATGATAAATGTTGCTTGCATTCATTAAAAAAATGGGTCAAGAAGGTAGATGGCATGGATAAACTTAACAGAATCTGTTTAAACAAATGTTTCTAAATTCTTAGACAAATTAATGTAGGGTGTTAGATTCTGCTTGGAATATTTCTAGGATTTTTGTTTGAGTTTATTTAAACATGGAGAACAAGCTAGAGCTCAGAATGGAAGACCTCTTGTAAGCAAAGATAAACTAGCAAATCTTATATTTAAGAAGTAATTCTAATAAAAGAGAGTTCCCTAGGGGTAGTATTTTAACAGGCTTCTACAAGATGCTGATTTTATTTACTGACAGTTATATCTCTACTATGAGTTTTTAGGTTTTACACTAGTTAAGAAAATTTATCCTGTCATTTCTCACAATTTCATTAAACCTTATTTTTTAACCTAGATTATGTGAGATTTTTTCTAGGTAAATTCAAATTATAAAATTGAAACATTATAATTTGTATTCTTCATTAACTGATAGATTGAACAGAGTATGAGAAAATATCACCCTAGAGTCACTGTCCCTGTCCTCTTTTTTCACTGCTAACTCTACATTCCATTAGTTATTGGGAGTATCATGAGAAAAAATATTCAAAAGAGCTTGGGGTAATGTTGACCTAATAAGGTAGGACATGCAAGGTGGGTTGGAGAAGAAGCAATTGATTTCAAGTCTCTCAGATGGCAAAGTAGGTGAACACTTACAATCTATTCATCTGTAGCATATTGGTAAAATGAAATTTGGAGGTGAATAAAAATATCATTGCAACATAATATGTATGATTAGATTATTAAAAATTTGACAATATAGACACATAGCACATATCTGCAGAAGTCAATTAAAGGCAAGCTATAATGCAGGAAAGCAATCCATGAGAATAAATAATTCAAGTAGCTCCTTTATTAGTTGTATCATTTCAGAACAAATACCTGAATAATTATGAAAATAAGTAACAGAGCAAAACTACTGAGAGGAAAAATCTGCAATCCTAAATACTCTCATATAACTCGTATTTGACTTTAGAATATCTTATAAATATCTTTGTATTTGTATTGTACTTTTTGTTATGCAAATAATTTTATATTTCCCAAGTATATTGGTTAAAGGCATAGAGAGATAAATCAGAAACATACTAGTTCTTAAAAAATAATCCTGAGATTTAAAATGTCCTTTCTAAATTTTTGTAAATGTGAGTTAAATTCTACAGGAGTTTCATGATTCCAAAGACAACTAAATCTAAAAGAATGAAGAAATTTCTTTAGCCCCATGCCCTTTTTTTTTTTTGCAATTGTATTGCAAATTAACTGAATAGAAAATAATAGGACACCTCATTCCTAACTTTGTTTTCTTGCTGTTCGTTAAAGGAATATTTTACAATGGTGTATTAAAATATTAAATATTATAAAATTTGAATATTAAAAAAGTAAACAAAAAATTGTTAAATAGTAACTCAGTCCATACATACATATGTAAACATACCTAAATACACACATGAATAAATATGTCCATATTTAGATAGTGATAGTACAGATTGATATAGATGGACAGATTGATAAAAATGTGATAATGTCACAGTTCTTATTAGTAAAATGGTTTGTTAATGATGTTTCAAAGAATGGCTAACCTTCAATAAGTGTTAATTTGACTCCAAAATAGCTCCTAAAAGATAACATTAAGAAAAATATCATGAATTAGAAGACCCTGAAAATTATTTGCATTTTAAATCAAATCTTATGTTATTCATTTATGAGGAAATTAGTACAGGTATTAAATCTACCAGATGGTCTTCCAATCTTTGGATTTGTGTTATTGACATAGTTAATATTTACAGTGGTACTCATTATCTCCAGTGTTGTTTGGATTTAGTTCTATACTGCAAAGGGAAAAAAATGCTCATACCTAATTATTTTACCAAGTTTTTTTTTTTCTATTCTTGAGTGCTTTATATTAATCTTCAATTTATCACATCTCACTATCCAGTTTCTTTTAAAAGAAAGTGGGTTATGCTCAGATTTCTGAATGAATTCCTCTGAATTTTGCACACTCTTGCATTTGGTAATGAGTGTTACAGTGGTATATTGAAGCCAACATTTTTTTTTTCTCTCTTTTTTAGTATGATTTACTTAGGTTTCCTGAACAACCTTATGGCTGTTCCTTTATCCTTTAATTTTAGTAGCTATTCTAAAAGATGTTAGATTAATCATTCTATATCAATTTTTCCTGAAACTAAGCATATCCTCTCAGTGAGCAAATTTAAATCCTTCTCTAGTTCCAAAAACTTTTCTTCTACAACATCTTTGATTTTATTTTCTGTTTTATTTGCAGTAAAATGATTGACAGCACTAGTTTCATTTTCTCTACTGTGATCATGTGTATGTATTTTTATCCACAGACATAGCTCAGTCTTTGATCTTTTTATTTTCATTTTAATAATGACCTCTAGTGTGTACACCATTCAGTTTTCAATGATATATATTATATATACATGTGTATCCTATTTTGCTTCTACTTCAACATCTATAGTTTTTTATTTATTCCTGTACAGTATCAGCTTGCCTTTTATTTGAATACACACAGTTATTTTTAAAACATCTTTCTGCTCTATAATAGGTAAGTAATTTCCATGAAACTATATACAACTTTTCTTTGAACTTTCCTCGTTTCTTGAAAAAAATTCCCATTGTTATTTACATTCTTTGATATATTTGTCTAACCAATGATACCAAATTGCTTCTGTAATCTTTAATTTTCTTGATTACTGTTAACCACTGAATAGAATCATTCAGTCTCTTTCATTTGAGCATTCTCTTCCTCTTTCTCTCACACACACATCTCTCTTTAGAATCTAGCACTTTCTTTTTGCTCACACATATTATTTCCTCTAGAATGCTTTCTAAGCAAAATGAATGAGGAATAAACAATAACAAGATCTTGCCTTCTGTGCCATCTTCCTGACTTTTGATGGAATAAAACATTTAGGGCATTTCCCCACTCAGGATGTACCCATTCCCATGGCTGCATAATATAATCAGATCACCAAGTATTACTCACCAGAATGTGACCTTAAAGAATCTCTTTCTTCTTATATGTCTGAAGTTTATATTGATTCTTGGACTCTCTCTTCATTTTGGACAGACTCACAGTATTTCATAGTATACATGACACAATGATTTTAGGCTGTGAATATTTTTGTTTTATTAAAGATTTAGGGTTTTTCTTGTTAGTGTTGTTGTGATTCCCTATTTTGCAGACTTTATGGCTTTTGGTATAGTTTCAAGACACTCAATTCAGATACTTAATAAAGTATATATAATATAAAGTATATAATCTAGTACCCAAGTTCCTCTTTATTTTGAAGTTTGTGTCATATTTTGGTCCTATTTCAAATATTCTTGAAAAAAACCTCTTCTAATCAGTTAATTTAAATAAATCAAATATATTACTCTTTCTCAAATCCCCTTGCTTTGGTGAACTTCATGATACTTCAAATTAGGGACCTTCTTTCCTGCATCTTCCCTCTCTCATAGCAATCTCTACGATACCAGACCTCCACTCAGAACAGAATGGAGACACTTAGACACCCCTGGTAGGCTAATAACTTGCATTATCACTAAATTGATTATTTGACTTCCAAGGCAAGACAATAATTTGTCACTTCATTAAACAGATATAAATATTTATTCAGCCTTTTTTAGAGTCAAAATTAAATATTAGGTAATGGAAGAGCAGAAAAGTCTAATGTTTTCAGCACCTCAATTTGCAACCTCCATTCAACAAGTCAATAGTGTTTCTATTAAATGAAATCATATTCCTTAGAAGAATGTTTAGCACATTTTGTTTTTATTCAAACATAATCACTTAGGATTTTAGCCCTCCTTCCTCACCCCCTGCTTCTTCATGAACAGTTTGCCAAGAGCTATATGTATTTCACTTCCTAAGAGAAGTTCTAATGATATAAATTCCCCCTGCTCATTATATATTAAGTGATATTTTAGAGTACCTTTGGAAATGTACTCTGGACACCAGTGGTACATACTGGGAGCCCCTTTTTCTAATTCTACCTTTCATGATATTTTAGAACAGTCATCTCAATTATTCTAATTACCTTATGTTTTCAAGTTATTTACTTTTTTCTAAATATATTGGAGTACATCAATATTTCTATTTATAAAAACAAGTCATACTCCATCACATCGCAGTTTATTTTTATGAAAAGAAGAGAAATGTATGGATTTCTAGCTAGTTAGATTGGATTGTGCATATCCTGGTCATGTGCATTAGAACTTCTCCCACTGGGACCAATCTAGTGGCATAAGGGCTTAAGTCGCAGCACTATGAAGCTATATGCAGCCACTGCAACATGAGTTTGATCCCTGGCCAGGGAGGTGACCCACATGGCATGGCAGAACTCTCTTGTCTCTCCCGCTGCTCCCCTCAGCAGTGTATTTTGGTCTGTTTACCTGTTCTGTTCCCCACTCTGTCTCTGGTGAATCCTCTCATGCCCCCCACTTCTGGCCTGTACCCCAGTTCTTATATGCATAAATAAATAAATCTTTTTTTAAAAAAGGAACTTATCCCACAAAGAAACATCATGTGTATGTGTATGCTGAACAATAAATGATTCTGGATCCTGTTCCTTTCTGCCCAGTTTAATTCATCTGCTTTCTAGTTTGGCAAGTTTCCTATGTTATTTAATAAATTTACATTTATGTTTGTCCTCCCAACCATCTGTCTTCTTCTATGGTATTTTTTACTTCCTGCTTTACAGTAATGAATCAAAACTTTTTAAAAAGGCCTGACACATCCTTTTATTTATTCTTCATCTTTATTTCACCTATTAAATGTGTCTTTAAAAAGGTCACCTTTAGGCCCTCTTCTCTACCCACTCTTTCCTTGCAAAGTTCAATTGCCCTTGCAATTGAGAATAAAATTATTCTGAAACCTCTATTTCTATCTCTTAGTTCTCACCTTTCAACATATCATTAGACATTTCATTGTCAGAAAATAAATCTGCACCAAAATGGTCACTAGTCACTGGAATAATAAACTATCTTCTAAGAATTCCAGTTCCTTTACATACACTCTGTTGTCTATAAAAGTTGACCATTCTTACTTTCCTAAGCTGACAAGTTCGAATCATTTCCAATATTTGATTTTTGACTATCCCAACCATTACAACTTTAACAGCATTTCTTGAACACATAATATATCAGACATTGCTTGATGTGCTTTATAATCACAAAACACAAAATAGAAGAGATATTTATCTTGGTTATGCTGATAGGCAAACTTAGTGAGGTTAATTTGTCCAAATCACACAGCTAGTCTGTGACAGATATAATTTTCAAACCAGGGATGGAGAAGGAGAGAGAGAGAGCTGAACTGATTACAGGAGAGGACTATTGGTGCCACTGCTACTGCGGTGTGGGAACATGCATCTGAAGAGGTGTGATCCTATACCTCTGAATCATATATGGGGTCGTAAACCATTATTAGAGTACAGGAATGAATGGAAAGTTTCTACACACCAGCTACTTCAACTTTTTCCTCCTCACCTTGAGGTTCCAACTTGATGCTTTACCCTCTACATGAAGGATAACAAAACTTAACTGACTCATTTCCATTCCTCCCACCCCACCATTTGACTTTAACTAGATATCTTCCTTAACTCATTTCAGAAATCTTAATCCAAATTAGAGGTCCTTTCTGAATCACCTTCCATAATTTTTCTATTTTATCATCTGCTTTTTTTTCCCCTCAAAATGCAAGTTAATTTAAAGCTGCATGATTTTTTTGTTTATGCTGTCACCAACATCATCTAGCAAATATTTTGGGTTCCACTAAATGTTTTTTGAGTGAATATCTATTGTGTCTATTGTTGGATGGCCTTGTTAACTGATTTTAAAAAAAGGTTTTAATGTGTACAATGTATACCTGTGCATTTTTTATGAGTTTTTAAGTACTGTTTTTGCTCTTTCAAATAGTTAATACTTAGTCAATACATACATCTTTTCTCCCTCTTGATTCAGTACCTTTCACAGATGATAATCTCATTTGGGAACCATAATTTTACATTTTGTAATTGTATTCTACTGAGAAGCTATTTGCAAAAATTAGGTTCTGAATCAAAGCTTTGTTCTACTGGTGATAACCTATGTGAGCTTTGATTTCATCTACATCCATAGACTAGAAAAATTTGGTTTTTTAAATTTCGAAAAGTATGCATTTGGTATACCATTTTCTTCTCACTACTCACAACAACTTTATTCACTATTTTTGCTACTAATCCTCTCTTACTGACCTCTTCCTCAAATCAACTGACTTTGCTTCCCTGGTTTTCAGGAAGGTTCCCAAAACACATTCATTAGCTCCCAAAATTAGACTGTGACAATCAGCACACTTCATCTCATTTTTTGTAAAGATTTTATTTATTTATGCATACAAGATCTGGAGTACAGGCCAGAGGTGCCAGGGGGTGAGAGGACTAACCAGAGACAGAGTGGGGAGCAGAACAGGTGGATCTACTGAAATACACTGCTGAGGGGAGCAGTGGGAGAGGCAGGAGAGAACTGCCTCACCATGTAGGTCACCTTCCTGGCTGGTGGCAGGGATTAAACTCATGCTGCAGTGGCGGTAGAAGCTCCACAGTGTGGCGCTCAACCCCTTGCACCACTACGGAAGCCCACATTTCATTTCAAGCACAAAATAATATGTGTTTTAAGTTATGTGTTTGGAAATAACCATGCATTGAGATAAATATGAAAAGTGGCTCAGTCTTGAATAGGTTAAAACATCTCAAAGCTCTGCTTCCTCATCTATAATATAAAGTTAATAATACTTTGTCCTTCTTCAAGTTCTGATATAAAACACAAAATGTCTTTTGTTGCTATTAGTATTTATCATCATCATCATCAATTATTATTATTATTATTATGCAACTGTTACTGGAACTAAATTTCTTCTCTTTTAAGGGGGATGTGTGTCTGAAGAAATTTTTCTTTTACCTCTTTACCCAAATAAAATAGCAGAGTCCATTTTTCTATTTCAAATGTTATTTATAAAATTCAGTATTTCCCAGATGATATGCTCTTTCTGAATGATAGTGAAATACCGTTCAGTATCCCTTCTCTTATATTTTTCTAATGTCAAACAGTATATCCTACTTCATATAGCATATGAAAAGATTTATTTATAAACAATTCATCTTTAAAATTATACTTTGATATGATTAGGTGAATTATCTTTATTTTTCCATACACTGACAATTTCACAACTCAGTAAGAAATTACAGTATCATTTTGGAAAATGTCCAGTCAAACTCTCATCTTTGCCTATGATGTATCTGGTTTTATTTAACCAAAATGGGGGAACTGAATACTTTTAAATTTTCTGCTATTCACAGTTCACTATTTGACTTTCGTTGTGTCATTCTGTAAGAAACCTTGACAAGTTAAACTTATCCACACAGAAACCTGTAGTTAGGAGACCTGTGAGACGACTATAATTTCCTTCCCATTAGTTTCAATGAATTCCATGCACGTTAAAGAGAATGTGGCGAGTGGAGTCTGGAGCCCTGCATTTCCCGTTGTGCAGGTATATTGAAGAGAGATATATTCCAGGTCTCCTTGCGTTGCTCCTCTGCTGCACATTACCCTAAATCCTCCTTTGAGCAAATACAGACTAGAACAGCTATGCCAAGAATTGGAGACTTAACTCTTTGAACATAACAGGCCTATGGACTCATCGCTTACTCTTTGCACAAAATCTGAGAAATGGTTAATATATAAATGTGAATGTCATTTCTATTGTAGCCAATGTGAACCAGAAGAATTGAGCTGTAGCCAGCATTTATTTAAGCATCACTTTTGCCATCTGGATTCTCTTGTGGAGAAAGAAACATTTAAGGGGAATTACCTTTGGTCACAAAGGTCATTTGACTTTTCTCCCTATTTATGTGTTAATCATCCCTAAGGTACCATTGTTCAAGTTTCATAAAGGAGCATTTTTTCCTTCCAGTACTTGAGACTTTAGATACTCTAGAGAACTTGAAGATGTGGAGGGTATATCAAATGATTCTGTGCACAAAATATGCTGTAAAAAAAACAACTAAGCAACTTAACTCAGGTCAAAACTTATACAGTCACTTAAGAGGGTCTGTTAGCATTTTCTCACATGATATGGTATATCATTTGGAGTCCACTTTCAAGCTCAGAATCTTATTGGCCACATGGTATCAGCTATTTTAGTTGTTTATACAAACCTTTACTTAACATTGAACCTGAAAACAAAAATATGACTAAAGCCCAGAAATCATAATTTCTTGTTCCCTTTGACCTATAGCAAAGTAGAATAATTCAGAAACAATAGTGAGTCTGTCATGCAAATGTTTTGAAGACTGAAACTTAAGAAGATTGGCTTGCATGTCTGAGAACTATAAATTTCATTCTAATGTTAAAAGGCTTATACATTAGTGTGATGTAATTTATTTTATCACTGTGTTTTTAAGATTTAGAACCAGTGGTTATTTAATGTTAATTGTAGGATCAGGTAATATTTATCCCATTTTAGAGTTCTTTAATAATACTATTAGTTAAATATCACATTTGAATACAGGGTTGAAATGGTGCAATGGCAATGAGGCAAAGTTTGTGGATCCCCAGGTATATAATATATTATTTTAAAATATATTGAGCTAAAACTAGTGATGGAGTGCTAACTCCTAGATCATATAAAAGAAATACCCACCAGTAAAGCTCTTTTAGATCAACAATAAAGTTACAGAGCAACAAATGCAAGATAATATAATCCATGCAAAATATTTATGTGCTATTCACATACACACTAAGTGAACGATTAGAATGAAAGAGAAAATTACCAGTATATAATTCTAATTATTCACCCCTAATCATCTTAATTGGGAAGTGATATCTTATTTAACTCCGAAGCAGGAATGTGTGAAGTTTAAAAATTAAGGCAAATTATGAAGTCAGAGGTAGATGTTAAAATACATATATATGTGTGTGCATGTGTGTGCGTGTGTGGATGTATTAATCTCATCATTAAAAAAGGAAAAAGGAGCCTTTAAAGTTTCCATTATCCATTATGTCAGGTAGCAAATATCTTCTCAATGTAACTCCAGACATTAAATCTGTCGAGAGGAATGCCGTAAAATAAATGTCTGGGATACCTTCATAAACAAAAATCTTATTTCCATAATTCATACAGCTGGCTGGCATTTATTGGCACGTCAGGTGCAATGGGGACATTTCAGGAACATTAACATGTACAGCATCATTTGTCAACAAAGCAACAATGTAAGCAAATCGTTCAGAACTCATACAGATTTACAGCTTTCTCTGCCAGCTGCTAATTACGGTGTGCTCGGCCTATTTGGTATGGTCTTTTTATTGGAAAATGACAAAGGGGTTATAGTATCCCAGTTTGGAATATAGATGTGGCTTTTAGTAATAATTTGAGTGTAATATGACCATGTAGCTTGGAGTTGTGATCCAGTTTTGCTGGTCTTATAATTGATCAGCTTTGATTGATGAAGGACAAAGAGAAATTCACAGCCATTTAATTTCTGATGTAAGTAATCTCTAAAACAAAGGAAAAATAGAAAAAAAAATCAAAGACCATGTCATAGCAGTTCTTAATGTTTTCCCCTATGGAACATGACACATAATATTTACCTCTCAAGGAAAAGCTGATGTGTTGATTACTTATGGAGCAAATATTACAGGGGACTGTATATTTCAGAATTCTAGGTTATGCATTGAACAATCAGGAAGCCCTTCCACAAATATACTTAAATTATGTTAAACTTATAACATAAAGGTGACAAATGTCAACAGCAGCAAAGTTAACATCTCTAATCACCCCCTGTTTAAGTCATTCAATTTTAGGAAAAGAAACAACTGTGTAAGCAAATGATGGAGTGTCAACTCTACCTTTAAATTCCCTGGATTGTGTCAAGATATATTATAATCCATAAAATGAATAGTGGTGCTGCCTTCATGCCCATGATGTAAATCTGTATTTACAAATACAAATGCCTTCTATTCAACCAAATATAAAAAGTTCAATTGGTAAATACTTATTCAAACATTATTTAGATTTATCCCATGTCCAACCTTATTAAAAGCCGTCAAATTCCAGAGTGAGCAGATTTGACATTCAGCAAATCAATTGCTGTCAGAGCAACTGACTTGACCAGATAGTAAAGGATTTTAAGCTTTATTGGTACCAGATCGTCAGAGAAGAAAGTAGTGAGCCATTCCTGGAACTGGTAATGTCAGGTCAGCAATGGTTGGTTGACTGGTTTCATTGTCCATTATACTAAATAAATACCTTTCTCATAATTCTATAAATAAATATTCTAACTCTAAATAGAATTTATGGATAAATGGAGTCCCTCTA
Organism: Galemys pyrenaicus; assembly: GCA_019455555.1. Lineage (NCBI taxonomy): Eukaryota > Metazoa > Chordata > Mammalia > Eulipotyphla > Talpidae > Galemys > Galemys pyrenaicus. The sequence goes on along the minus strand of JAGFMF010011581.1, from coordinate 832,691 downwards.
TTTTACATAATCCTGCAAGGGAATCCCTTACAGACTTCTTTCATACATTTGACACTATATATTTTGATTGATTGTTGGTTTCTACCTCCTCCACTAGAATAGGATTCATAAAAACAGAAAATATATTGTATTCATTTTTGAATCCCCAGTGCTTAGCACTGCCTGGAACACAGCAGGTGATAAATTGAAGCTAGTCAAATGAATGAATGAAGGCATGAATGCACGAGTATTGGGCTGGTCCTTAATGTGATTGTGATGAAGGTCAAATTTGCTTTGACATTTTGCCCACTATTCCCACTTCAAGATTCTTTCTACTAAATCCTTTAAAATGTATTTTGCCTGTATACTCGTCTCTCTTTTTCTTTTCTTTTAACACCGATATTCATAAGAGCATCTGAAACTAAAAGTATAAAGAATTTATAAAGAATCTTCTCAAGGTCATCTTTTCCAGGGGAATTTATATTCTAACTAAGATTCATCCCTTCAATTTTACTTTAAGGATTTTAAGCACTTTTAATATAAAGAAGAAATTTTAGGTTAGGATACCATTTTGGTTTCCTTCAACAGAAAGACAACCTCAATTGTTTGCCCAAACTGATCCTTGTTTGTGCCAAGGGATAAGGCAGTATTTACTCTACACTCTAGGATTATGTGGGACCCAGATAATACCAGGAATTAAAATGTAGCTCCTAAGATGGAAACACAGCTTTGTTGAGGAAAAATATATGATGGTTTAATTCCCGTTAAAATAAATATGTTTGGTTGAGTCATTATGAAGGAGCCCCCTAGATTGCTATATTTGAATGGAGCTTTACAACCTATATTGTCATTTCTTGTGTGAAGCAAAACTTTCTGCTAAAATTAGAAATGGGACCTCCCTGGTGGGACAAGGGGTTAAGTCACAGCACTATGAAGCTATCTGCAGCCCCTTTAGAACCAGTTTGATACTTGGCTAAGGAGGAGACCCACATGGCACAGCAGACCTCTACTGCCTCACCCGCTGCTCTCCTCAGTAGTGTATTTCAGTTGATTTGCCTGTTCTGTTCCCCACTCTGTCTTTGATGAATCCTCTCCCCCACTCCCGCACCTCTGGCCTGTCCCCTAGTTCTTGTATGCATAAATAAAAGAATCTTTAAAATAAAATAAGAAAGAAGCAAAAACTATTATCTTTTACTGTTCAGAGAATGCTGCAACATTTAACTCGTGTCATAACAAACCCAGAGACAGAAGGTCTATAGAAGCAGATCATTTGGAATACAGGCATGGTCATTTAAGTAAAATCCACCATTTTTGAATCTACTAATATGCCAAAAACAAAAAAAGAATTATTTCAGAAAAAAATGTAGAAACTAGCATTTGTGCCACCCTCACCCAAAATTGTTACCCTCATTTTTATTTAGAATCATTAAGCCAGCTCTTTAGAATGTTCTCTATCATTCTTCCAAATAATTTAGGTTGCACTAATTAATGATTCATATATAGTTAAGATATAATAGGCCGATGCTTATTGGCTTATTATGCAAAAAGTCCTCAAAGAAAATGCTTTCAAAATTCCAGTAACATTTTTAAGCAATCTTAACTAGTTTGAGAAGTGTTTGTTTGTCTTCACAAAACTCATGTTCTAACTATAAAACCTTCATAACTAATCATTAATCCTAGCACTCTAAGGAATTCCACTAAGAAACATTTATTATCCTCAATAATACATGAGAATATTATTTTAAATGATCTCGAAGCTGATGTTAATTTTATATTTCAATAATTTAAACAGTTATATTCTTGGCCTCTTCCTACCCCTCCTTCAACCATCACCTTTTCTTCACGTGTCTACTAAATAGAACAAAACCATAAATTATATAAGGAAGAATTTTTGAGGATTTATTTATCATTCAGAAAATACAACAGAATTTAGAAATTCTCTTATCTAATCATTGTTACTTTATTAGCTGAATACAAAATATAATTAAGAAAAATTTTAAGTTGGTATTTTTTGTAAGAGATATATAAAATTTAGTTTATAGTTTGTATTATGTATAATATGTATAGGCCTACAGATCTTCTTGCAGATGCAGTTACAAGTACAAAGTGCACCTTTTATGCATATATGAGGAAATACACTAATGTGGTCTTTTTAGAAAAACAAGAGGTCAATCATTAAAACTACCCAATTTAAGAGAGATTCTTAAATCTCCAAAGGTAACTATTTCACTTTAAAAAAAAAAGGGGGGGACACATACAGATGGGAAAAGATAGATTTGATAAGCAGATAGCATTTATTTACATGAGAAAATGACATTCAAACTAATAGTGTGTCTGTCTATTAAGCAATAAGTCTGAGGGTATATCAACACTCTCTGGAAATGATATTGTAAGAACATATTTTAGCAAGAAGTTAAATTAACCCAGAAGAATGTCTGAAATGTAAGAAGAAATAGTTAGTAAAGAACATCTACACTTGTGGGCAAATAAAAAGAGACTGTGTTAAACAGTGAGAAGCTTGTGGAGCATAAAAGTCAAGTCTAGGGACAGATTCTCATGACCAAAGTTTGTATGTGAAATGGGGGAGATAACAAAGTTAGAAACATCCAGGTCTTCACATAACCTGGAGATATGCAAAGACTGGATTTTATTAAGTGAAATAAGTTTGTTGAAATTTCTAGGCCACGGGTCTCCCTGGTGGCTCAAGGGGTTGAGCGCCGCACTATAGGGCTTCCACAACCACTGCAGTGTGAGTTCGACCGCTGGCCAGGGAGAGAACCCACATGACACAGCAAACCTCGCCTTCCTCTCTTCCCCTCAGCAGTGAATTTCAGCCCATCTACCAGTTCTGCTCCCCACTCTGTCTCTGGTGAATCCTGTCACCTCCTGTGACTCTGGCCTGTACCCCAACTCTTGTATGCATAAATAAATAAGTCTTAAAAAATTATTCTAGGCCACTATGCAATGTTACAAGGCTACCTTTAGCTGGACAGTGGCTACTGAGAAAGAGATTGAGTCGAGTTTGATCAACTACCCAGTAGGATTGGACACACTAATGTCTCTATTTTCACACCCTGTTTGTCCACAACGATGAACACTCCACCCTTAAAAAGAAATTTGATATTATTTTGTTTTTGTTGAGGAAAGTGTGCAACCATCTTGTGGGAAACAGAAATCCTAAGAGATATATTAGATAATAGAAAAGAAAATAGAAGTGCAACTTCTCAGGGATGAAGGTGAACGTGAGAGGGAGGAGTATGTGCTTCCTCAAAAAATAAATATCAGTAGCATACAGGAACACAAGCAAAGTTCTCCAGAAGATATGTTAACTAAACAAAAATTATCTTTTCAAAGGATGCCAAATATCTAGATGCCTCCACTGGGAAGAACAACAAAGTATAATTTTTATAAACCTGGATATATGAATAATGCTGCTGCCCGTATATGCTAGTCTAATTAATTTCCCTACTGACAGAGAACAACTTACTTTGAGAAACATGTATATACAACTCTAAGTTTCTATGAATCACATTTCTTCAAAAATAAATTGGAGTATGGCCCATTGTATTATTTTTTTAAGATTTTATTTATGCATGCATACAAAAGCTGGGGTACAGGCCCGAAGCCAGGGCATGAGTGCATTCACCAGAGTGGGAAGCAGAACAGGCAGATGGACTGAAATTCACTGCTAAGGGGAGCAGCAGGCAAGGCAGGAGAGGTCTGCTGTGCCATGTGGGTCCCCTCCCTAGCCAGGGATGGAACTCACGCTGCAGTGGCTGCAGCAGCTCCACAGTGGGGCGCTCAACCCCTTGCACCACCAGGGAGACCCCATCATGGGCCATTTAAATGTTGCCTATTTAAAAGGAAAATTAAAAACAAAAAATAGAAGGAAAACTTACCTTTATGGCAATAAAAATACAGAGCTAGAAATTTCAATCAAACAAGGAATGAAAGATAAAGCAATGAAGTTATCACTACCAAGACAAAACAAGAATAGGCCTCCAAGACCAGAATGCACTTTTCATCCAAATCAAATATCAATAATCTCTTTACATTTAGAGCTCATCATCTACTTTCAGTTTGACCTCTTTTAGCTCACTTCTTCCTTTACTATTGGCAGCCGTAGATCACTTTTTTCTCTTCTTTCAATTTTGCTATTTCTTATCATATGTATCTGCCTCAGAGAGTTTAGCAAAATACAGTTTGCTTAGAATTCAGGTGTTTTTCTTAGCAGGTTATTTCAAGTTGAAGCTGGTCCTCTCTTTCACATATCACTGAATTAGAAATGTCCCCTAAAACATAACCATGAAAGTAATTTCTTTCCTATCCTCATCAACACTTCAGATAGTTAATAGCTGCAGGCACATGTTATAAAAGAAGTTGCTGAGGAAGGAAACTTAAAGTGAATTTGGCATAGAGTCATGGATGGTACTAAACACATGGATGAAGTTATTTACTTAAGATTTTTCTTGTCGGCCTGATTTGGCTATATTTTCAAAATTGACACATACTATGCTGTAGACTTCTATTTTCACTAGCTGAGAAACAGAATGATTGCAGACTTTTGCATGTTATGCATTTTTAAATATCACCAAGTTAAACTTAGATTTTGATTCTGTGCCCAGGACCAAGTGGAAAAATCTCCATCTTCAATAGTTTCTATTATCTTTTAGTCACAGGGCCACATACTGTATTTCTTCCACGAGTAAAGCTCCCACTTGCAATTCCAAGCATTGCATAACCAGTAGAGTATTCATATTATTTGTAACCCAGTAGGTTTTCATATCGGAAATAGATATTTTATGTTCATGATATTCTTTTCAGCAGTTAAAACTCTGAAAATTATAGTTCAGAATGGAGCCAACATTTAATTCATCCAACAAATATTTATTAAACACCTACTTCTACTACTAGTATCACAACCATGACTACCACTTCAGATAGTTCCTGGGTGCTGTAGATTGCTTTCACAATCTAATTTAATTACTGTGTGAAATTGCCCACTGTCTTGAAGTTCAGAGTCCCATAAAGTAGATTTAACCAATTTCCATGAAAACTGACCTTTAAAATCCTTGTCTGTAATGAGTTAAATGGCACCGTCTACTTCAGTAGTTTTAGATGGTTGTGGTGGAATTACAGTTGATCTTAGGTGAAAGATCTTTCCAAACATATTTATTGTTTGTTGTATCATATGCTTTTTTTTATTTCAACACAGTACTTCTTGAAATTTAAGGAAACACTTGCACAGTATTTTGAAATGTCATCTATATGAATCACATGTCTTAAAACTACTTCATAATTAAAACATGACCTGTTTTAAAAATTAGTTGACCTATCCATGTCGTGAGCTGAATGTCACACCTGGGTCATGCATAGTTGGCCAATCCCTGGACTAAAGTGATCATTCTGAATGTTTGTCTGGAGAACATTAATGGTTGTAGAAGGCCCTAGAATGATCTTTTTGGTGTAGAATAATATAAGAGCTAATATTGAAGGAATAGCAACAATTTATCTGAGCTACTCTCCTCTTTATACCTTTAACATTTATTTTACAATGTGGTGATCTCTATATGTTTCATTTAAACAGTTTAAAATGTATTGCTGAAACCTATAATTGTATCTTTCCAAAATCTTTACTTTTCTGAATTTTGAAAGATCTCTTGCTAAATTGAGTTCAGAGTAGACATAATAAGAAATAAAAAGAATAGAATAAATTATAAAACCTAAATTCTATTTTCTTTGTTACAGCTTAAATCTTAAGAATTAACATTTGCCAATAATCAAACAAATATCTCTAGTTTCAAACACAAGAGGAGAAGTCTGCCTAATCACAGAGTTTGACCATTTAGAATCTGATTTCATGAAAAGTATGGTAAAATGAATTAGAGACTCATAATTTTCCCTTAGTAACTCTTGGTCTTTAACGTCCTAATCATGAGAACATCCTTTTATCTCATCATCTTGAACATTTTGTATGATGAAGGACTTAAAGTTTTCCACTCAATTCTTAAAAATCTTATTTCAACATGCTTTCTATTAAATGTCTCTCACTTAAAATAAGAAAATTAACATATAGCTTAAATTTGGGTTTATTTTTCTATATCCCATCAATTGTTAGTGACTTTCTTTACACTAACATGTATATCACCCCAGTCCCATTTATGCATGCTTCACGGTGAACATTGACTATTGGGACATGGACTGTTGGACACTAATCTTACCCCTTTACAAACTATAACTTTTAGAATTATTTTTCATATAACATGAAACAGTAAGACATCATTAATCATTATTAAACCCATTCCTTTCCTTTTATTGAATTCAATAGGTAAATCAGCTAAACTTTTTTTTTTGTCAAGAATCAGCAGAAGTATGTTATTATGAGGTATTCTAAAATAATATATCTTCATAAAACACTATAGGTAGGGGTTTAAAGAGAAATAAGAAAAGAAATTGGAACCATCTGGATATCCAAAGTTGAGGAAAGTTTTGCTAATGGTTGTCATGTATACATTACAAAAATAATATCATTTTGTTTACTAACTGGACTGGAAAGCAAGAGCTATCAAAAAAATTAAAAAGAGGATAGTTGTGGTAGGTGGCAATGGAACAAATAAAACTATTCATTTGGCCCATACTTAAGGAGAGTGGAGATTCACACTTCTTGGGTCAGTAGGGATTAATCATATGTCAGAGGAAATCTGTTGGTCCCTGGGAATGAAAAGACAACTGTGTGTTCCATAGAAGATGGAGGGGTGAGATTTTTGTTTTTTCTCTGACAGAGGTCAGTGAGGAGAATGCCATTTATTGACTTGTATCTGAATCAGCCTATGAGTTGGCAAAGAGTAGAAAGTCCATGTTGGGAAAAAAAATATGAATACATGCATTAGAGATGGGAGGGGGAGGTGAGTCAGAAGGCAGGGAGAGAGGGAAAAGGAAGGAAGGCTTTCCAAAAATAAACTGAACTCTTTCACATGTAAATAGTGTATGCAAGAAGTGATGTCATTGAAAACTCATTTTGAAAGATGTTATGTAAGCATTAATACATAAATTATAAATCAATTTTAAGAGCATTATCCATCCAATATAAGCATTTTTTTGCCTTTTCTTCTATTTGTCATTTCACCACCAGGGTGCATGTCTCTTCTCAAATGAAATTACTAAGGTGGTCAGGTCAATTATTTTTATGCCAAACCAAATAGGCAAACCCTAACTTTGCCTATTTCAGCATAATGTCAGGCAGCATGATAGAATACTTATTTAAACAGGTATATCAATCTTAGAGATCTATATGTATAGTTTACCTTGAAGTCAATTGAAAACAGTATATTCCTTATTGATTTTGCCTGCCTGGCTGCTGTATGTAGTCAATGGGACTCACATGGCTGTAAACAGAATGAATCAACTCCTTGCCTGCCCTGGGCCCCTTGAGTCATGTGAAGTAGGTTTCTGATTCCTTTATGTTCAGACACAGCCAGAGAGACAAGAGTGCTACTGTCTTCTGCTAGTGCACAGTTACCTCGGGCTATGCAGGAAAATGCTTTTTTCTTATTTTTAGACCTGAATCAGTCTATGCCACTAAATGTATTCTTGTGAATACAGATAGCACTTTGTTGTCCTGCTCATGGGAAGGCCATGGAGTAACCTGTTTGGACGCAGCTGCAGGCCACCTGTAGAGAAAGTCAAATTAGGGAGAGACCCCACTGTTCTTTGCATTAATGCTTTTTGTATTGTTGTTTGACTTTTCCCCCTCTGTCTATGTATCTTTTTCAACTAGGGAGATGGGGAGCACATTTTAAGGCCTTCTGTCCCTTTAAGGCATCTAGTGATTGAAAGGACTCTAACATTTGAAAGGCTGTAAAAACTCCCCAGTTACCAATGAATGATGGGGATACAAAGAATTTTAAAGCTGTTGAAGTTGAAATAGTCTTCTTATAGATTTAGTTTGTTTGGTGAACTTTCAGCAGTAGCTCTTGCAAGGTACTGTTCAAATATTCCCACCTATCTGTGCTGCTTCTCATTGTAAGAAACGATTTTATCATGTACTCGGTGAAAAAATAGTCACACATATTAGCAGTTAACTTTCTTGCAGATAGGAAGGTGGAGGAGATAGAAATTCTAAAAGAAAAAAAAAAACTCTTCCTTTCCTCATCTACCAATTTGAAGCTTTAAAAAAGCCCATAATGAAATATCTACATTAGTCATAAATATTAAAGGAGGGAAATGTGCAAATAAAACTTGTTTCTGGAAAGCTTAATTTTGGCTGAATATCAAAAACCATTTCCTGACAATGAGATCCATTAGACTAAAAAATAATCCCTCAAAGTAGTGGTTGCATTGCTTTATAAGATTTAACATTCAACTGCAGACAGCCACAAATATCTGACTCAAATACAGAGTTTTATCCAGGCATTGAGGAGGACTAACTCTTTTGCGTCTAGTTGTTCTCTTGTTTTTGTTTCTCTAATTATCAGTGTTATAAATTCAGGTTTGAATAGAGGTTTGGATGTGAATATAGGATCCTCCATCGGAGCTCTTTGCATGACGACTGAAATGGAACTGTACATACAGAGCTGCTTTTCTTTGCATCTATGTTGTTCTTCAAGCAGCTGAAGCAGAAGAGTCATCACAGTTTTCATTTAGAGGATTATCTCTGCTGAGCTTTCCAATGTTTAACAACTCCTACATTATCTCAGTTAAACATCTAGTCACAAACTTCAAACTATCAATCATTAGCGTTTTGCCAATATGAATTTATATGTACAAAATGTCCTTTCATAGAAAGTATTATTTCTAGGTAGCTACTGAGAAGTTCTCTAATAAATTCTTTTGCCAAGGCTTCAGTAGTGCTGGTCACCGTGATTTGATTTATTCGGTATTTGTAGGTTATATGCTCTTACTAAAATTAACTGACTCAGAATAGAATTTGCTGTGATAGTGGCATTCAAACTACTTTAATTCCCAAATAGATGGCACATGTCCCAAAAAACTCTGCCATTTTCTTTCATACATTCTACTCTCTTGAGTATCTCTATTCTGGTAAACAAAAAATTAGAGTAATGATACTGTCTTAAAGCCTAGTATTTTGCAGTTTTATAGATAGCTTCTACATATAATTTCCTTAACAGATCCTCACTTAGTTTCCAGTAACAGAAGCTGAGAGATGAAGGGACAGTGCCAGGATTTGAAGGAATTCTGATTCAGTTCCCTCCTACTCCATACACCTTTACCCTACAGCTGAATCCTCACATGAAAAACATTTCCCATTTGGCGTTCTCTTCACTGCAACTGGCACGTAATTAGTGTTTTAAGCTGTATATCCAGGTAGAGAAGTAGTCCTGAGGGGAGAATGTAAAACTTGCTTAACTGCACAAAACAATGCACTCCACATAGCGTAAGTCAGGTATACCTACCTTAACGTCATTCATCTGTTTGTTCAAACTGCTTTGTTTTCCATTTGAATGGGTGATTTTGTGATAGTTCAACCTAAATATTGTTTGCTTTTTAAAATGGACAGCTGCTTTCCATAGCAGTCTTTATGCTATGAAGATACAATAAAAAACACTTGACTCAAAATCTTGGTTTAAATTCTGGCTTTTCTATTTACATTATTTGTGTAGTTACTTCACCAAAACAACTAATAACTTTTTCCAGATTGTTGTGGCTATTAAATGAGATATTGAATGTAAGAGTGTCTTATCTGTAATGCACATTATCAATATCACTTATTATCATATTTTGTTTCAATTAGTTTAGTAGCTCAGTAAAAATAATGTCTTAAATTATCCAGATAATTACCTCTTTAGCACACCAGTTTGATCTGTGTGTGTGATCAGTCCTTATCAGAGTAATTAATAGTGAATTGGAAAAGATATTTGGAATCCATAATAGCCCTTGAACCACTGTTTATGGACAGCTTTATTTTTTGTTAATTTGTATGTGATACAGCCACATCTCCACTTTAAGCCTGTTTTGTAAGGAAGTTTTCAATGCTAGAAATATCATATGGTTTTGATATCAGTAAAAGGTGTACATTTCCCTCAGAGTCAAGTCTAAAAATTGGACCACTGCAGGCTCTGACAACATATGTAAGAATCCAAAGGAACCATGATCTCACTGGCTTCAATCATATGCCATTATTTACTCTCCTTGCCTGTTTAAATAGATATAATTCTGGCCAACATAGCGAATGAAAAGGTTAAGTAACATTAGGAAAGTTATTACAGATGAAACACTAAATTACATGAATTTTGACATAGTGCAACAGTATTAAAACGACATACATAATTAAAATCCATACAAGTCATCAATGCAGGGGATTCCTTGAAATTACTTTCTTTGCCCCCAAAGAATTGTCAGTCTTTCAGTTTCATTATTTCAAAATTTGTAAAATAGTTTTCTCATATAAATAATTATATGTAATTATAAATAATTACAATGGATATCTTTTAGTCACACTGCTCAAAAGTGGGAGAATTAACACTGAAGTTCTACTGTTATATACATGAGAGTTGAAGAGGCAACTCAAAGAGAGACTAGAGTGTCTTCTTCAGAAGAAACTTCCAGATATCACTGCTTTTATTGGTATTTAACATACTTGCTTTTTGGACTTCGAATATGTGTACAGAAACTTTGCTTCCTAAAGAAATATCTGATCATTGAGAGCCCAGGAATGCTAAAATTTTACAAATATCTTTGCATTATCATAAACATTGTAAATTACTAGTCATTTAAATAGTGGCTATTTTTTTATTATTATTTTAATTGCTCTGTTTCCTGACCTGACCTTAAAGTTTCAGAGAAAGGAAGGCATCCCATAAAAGAAAGAGAGTGATCTTTCATTTGTGAACTGCAATACTTCAGACGTCCTAATTTGGCCAGTGTGTTTGCTGCAAAGCCTTGGAATGCTGTTTTGCAGTTTCAAAAGTGGTCATACTCAGCTTCCCAGAATTTTTATGCCTAGAGGATGCCACAAGAACAAGGGAAGCCTTGTTAGCAAGTTGCAATCTCTCAAAAACAAGATAAGGTTCAGATATAAATCATCATTTCATCTCACAAAGCTATGTTCTCCTCCCCACTAAAGGGCTTCATTTACATCAAAAATGGCTAAGATTGGTGTCCACTAGAACTCCTAACTGGAAGAATGCAGCTGACATGTGCTTAGTGACTCTGGGGTTAGGGAAGAATGACATCACCAAATTTAAGCATATTATCACGCTGACAGAGAGGCACCTTGTTTTCTCGTCTCTGGATAGAGCTATGATTGTGTTCTGTATCTTGTTTTTTGCCTCCTAAAGAATACCTTTCCCCTTCCTTCTCAGCAGCTGGGATATGGAGGGTTGAAAATGCCACTTCAGCTAATGATGAATGATGCTTGACCTCTGTAAGGGTTACTCTGAATTTTATGCAATGCTAAATTAATATGAAAGATCCCGACTCAAAGGACTTGAGCTGTTATGAATTGCTTCCAGGATGGATTTGTGTCAAGCAGTCAGTAGTTTTAAGGATTTTGTTATTGTGTCCTTGATGTGGGGGTGGAGGGTATGCTCTTTTAGCAAGGTAAAAGACAGAGTGTGCTAATACTTTAATATGTTTTCTCCTGTGAGATTAATATCTTTTCATACTGGAAATATTGTCAGTAAGCAGCACCAGTTTGTGAAAAAAACATTCTCAAAGGGCAACTGGCCCACATGTCTTTGTTGTTTTATTTGAATATAATTAATTATGTAAAGCAATAGTTAGTGGAAGATTAACAATTAGTAGAGTCTGTCAAGTAGTCACACGGAAATTACTAACTAATTGAACGACTGGTCCTCTATTGTGTCAGAAAGCAGTGCCGAGTGTCATTCTTTTTATCTTTACACTTTGTTGTTTTCACAGATCCCCTTTTTCTGAGACGCATGTTTCACAGCAGACTAATAAATAAATAACCCTGGTTGTAATTTCATAACATGCAAAAGGGTTTGAAATAAAAACACCTGTTTTAATTAGCATTATGGTTTGCTCACTTAAAAAAAAAGTGATAATCCTGATGCAGTTAGCTGACATTTTTAAAGCTTTGAATTTCCATCTGTATCTTATATTATGATGTTTCGGGATTGTCATGAGTTAATTATGTTAACTTGGGAAGCATTGCTTGCATTTAGAATGAAAAACTTCAGCTTGAATAGACAGAAAAGCAGATGCTATCTTTCTTGTCAATTGCTTTGTTGTGGGCTGCCTTGCAACTTTTCATGTATTTCTGGATCTAAAGGGAAGTGTAAATCTCTATTTATTTTAAGTTTAACATAAACTACACAATTTCAGTATTCTTCTGTTTTGGCTGTACGTGTCTTGTGTATCTTCACACGTGTAGCTTTCCTGTCCCCAAATTCAAAAATCCACAGTCAAATTATCTCTTCTTTAATTCTTAATTTGTTTTGTTGTGCCTAGACATTATGGAGATTAGAGCACAATAAAATTTAAGAATAGGACAACTCTACATGACTTGATCCTCTCTCCAGTTAATTTTTCTACCACCTTTTTGCTTTTTTACATCAACCTTTTAAATGGTGCAAAAATACATGCAGCATCTGTGCACAACAAGGCATGTTAAGGATGGAGTAGGCACTCTAAGTAGGAATTTCCATGCTTTTGTGAGCTTAATGTTCCTTTAACATAGAGAGCAGCTGTGTTTATGTCAATAATTACACATTGAAATAAATGCATGTACATGTGTTTCTTTATGGGATTAAGGATGTTAGGGATGGCCTTACACAAAAGATTTTTGTCCCTCCTATCCCCACCCAGAAAGTAATTCCAAGCCAAGTTATAATATTTTGATATTCCAAAATATTTCTCTGAGCAATTGGTCTTCTAGGTGCTATACTTGTATTTTTCTCGTTTCCCTGGTGCACATATATTCTTTCTGCCCATACCCTGCTCAGAACTTGGGATCTGACCTGTGTGCACAGCACCACTAAGGCCCCCTTACCAAAAGGTTTCTAAATAGATTGGACCAATAGGTGGTGTCTGCAGGAGACCAGAGGGCAGGAGACAATACAAGAATGCAATGATTGTCAATGCTGAATCCCCAAATTAGTGTCATAGGCAATAAATGCTCAGCTTTCAAAGCAAAATGAGATCAAGGAAAAGTGAATTGCTCTAGGCAGGATTCCTGGAGCTGTGAAAGCTTCCTTTGGGTTTTCAAGAATTGGTTGGATGGTGTAGGAGGAAAAAGCGGATAAGATAGTTCAGCTCAAGAATGAGCAAGAACCTAAGTACGGAGGTTATAAGTAGAGTTATTTTTTTGGAATAGTGACTATGCCAGTTTAACAGGAATACATGATAGGTGTCTAAGTGAGGTTAAAAGTTAATAGTAAACAGCAGGATGTGGACATCTAGTAGAGAACTTGAATGGGTGGAATAATAAATCTTAAGTCTTTAAAATACACCACAAAGGTATGTTCAGTATATAAATATAATCTGTAAATGATATGTACTGTGGAGGTTTATTCAAGTGTCTTATCACACATTCAGATTAACGTATGGCTGTTCTACCACTTGAAAATAGCTGTGTTCATTAAAAGAAATGTAACCTAGATTTTAAGAAAATTATAATGTTCCTAAAATCATTTTATGCCTTCAAATAAGATTCATAGTTTAGTAGTGCCTTATTAAATATTTTGGACTAAGGCAGAGAGTTATAAATCTGACTGGCTATCTGAACTTAACCAACCAGTTTTCCGATTTGTAAAGTATCAACTTGTTTGCATAAACATACACTGTTGAAACTGGGACATGCCTATCACTTGATATATTTCATTTCTTTCAACTTTACAAGTGTTTTACCCCACAAATTCAACACCATTAGCAATTGTTATTAATCAGTGGCACATAGGATAGCAATGGGTTTCCAGTGGTTGGTGTTCTTCAGGCAGATAACATGATTCACACATAAGGTTTAACTTGTTCATTATGTGAAAGCTACTAATGTGACTGCTATAAAGCTGTAGTGAAATTTATTTTTTTCAAGTAAGCAGATATGTATAGATGGTGGATCACTGAAGAGATAAATTAATAGCACAGGAATCTGTGATGATGGTTGCTATTTCTTTTATATCACAGTCTAGAGCTATTTGCTGAAAAATCTCATATAAAATAATGATATTCTTATTTCTGGAACATATATTTAAATGGCGCTCATGGCCTCTTACTCCATTTCTATAGGACCATTTTCCTCCCATATTACTTAGGTGGTTTTTCAAAATAGCTGATGAGGGAGTCAGTGGTGTTCAAAACTTACTTATGACACTAAATTTCTTTATGGACTAAAGCAACTTACTTAATTTTTTTAGTCCTCACATCCTCACATGCTAAGTTTGGATAATACTGCCTTGTGTTCTTACTGTGAAAGTTAAGTAAGGTCATGTTGTTAGACGACAAACACATGATCAGTGCTAGGTTAGTTGCTTTTGTCATCACCACTGTATTTGTTATTATTATTACTATTAGACTTTCACTTCTATGCTAAAACCCCTCAAATTGATCTGTTGAATCTTCATTTCCTTTAGTAAGCTCCATGCCCAAATATTCAAAATGTGTTCTATATTGCCACACAAAGGTATCAATAGAAAATCCAAACCAAAATCATTAGCCCTGGCATATTCTTGTTAAAAGCAAATTGAATGGAAAAAAAAAAATCCTAGATAGTCTTTCTCAGATACCCAGTATCAAACAACTGCCATTACCAATACAGGAATAATATGGTTACATAGAAATTGAGCAAGAAGAAAAAAGTACTATTTAATGTATATCTCAGAAATTAGAATGTAATTATTTTTGCATGAGATTTTTGAGCAAGCAGCTCCAGACTATGGTACAAAAGAAATATCCAACATTCTTCTAGCTAGAAGCAAGAGTTTTACTTCACGATCACTCCCCCTTACCACTCCTACATTTATTAAATTTTAAGGCCATATACTTAGTCTCCTCTTTGCATTTCTACAAATAGTACTTAGTTCTGGCCTTCATGATGACTTGGATTATTGCAATTTCATCCTATTTCCCTACTTGCCTCTCAAATGCATCATTTTATTTCTAACTTAACATAAAATACAGTCTATGCGCTATTTTCACCCAAACTTTATTCTCTCTTGCCTAAAAGAGAACATTTAATCTCATAGCATCACAGCAAAATACAACCCACTTAATTCTAGCTAAATTCTCACTGCATTCCATAGCTCACCTTAGCAATAGTAATAAAGAGGCTGCTTGTCACTAGTCCACTTCACATCTGTTTACTACAACAGTGACTCTCAAACTTTAGCATACCTCAGAATCATCTGAATGACTTGTTTAGTCACAGACTTCACTTGCACCCCAGTAATTCTGATTTAATAGATCTGAAGTAGGTCTACAATTTGCTTTTCTAACAACATCCTCTATAATGATGATATAACTGGCCCTGGGTCTATATATGTAAAACATTGGTGTAGCACAGACATTGACACCATATCAATCCATCAAAATCCCATGAATCACTTACTTTCACTGATGTGGAGAAGTTTCACCTCTCACCTCAGTCAGAATGAGACTGCTGTTAGTGTACTCACTCTGGTTGTAGGCTAGAGACAAATTGGACTCTAGCTCAATAACTGCATAAACCTCGACAAGTCACCTAGTCTCCATTTCATTGTCAGTAAAACTGAACTAATAGTACCACCTACAGCATGTCGTAGTGTGAGGACAAAATGAATCAGTACATGTGAATCACTGAGATGCCTGAGTACTTTAGAACTACTCAACTGCATTGTTGTATAGTGGTATATACCTTTAACATTCCACTATAGTCATATAATAATGTGTGGCATTTGCTGTCCCAAATACTTTTCTAGATGTTAAATTCCCAGAAAGTAGAGACTGCATCTTTGTGAACTGCTAAAGTTTATACTTAGCTCTTTACAGAACTCCAGTAAGAAAGAATTTTAGTGAAATTGAAATTAAGAAAAGTTTGCAGAGTCCCTAAATAAATAAACAAGTCACTTGTTTTCCCTTCATTATAAAGACAAATAAAATTGGGGTCAATTATTAATGCATTGAAAATTGGTTTACCTTCTTTGAATTTTAAAACTCTATAATTAAAGTGATTTTAAATTGGGATGTTGTAACAATTAACCTCATAGATAAGTAAAAAAGTTGGTGATAGATATGACCTGTTAGCAATAGTTATACATTTATATTTTCTGTTTTTGCAATCAGCATGTGGAGGCCAGCATAATCCAATTGTAATTCTCTTTTGTAGAGTCTATAAAGTAATTTATGATACTGAAACATCATTGAAGTCTTATCACTCATCAGATAATCCAGCTGATTCTAATTTTCAAACTATAGCACATATTTATAAACTTCAGAAGAATAGAATATTTTGACTTCCCTGAACTTTTGATAAAAGCAATTCATGATTATTGGTCTCAGAACTTTACTCCTATGTTCATGTCTAACCATCAGTTTTCTGTCTGTTGCTTTGTGTCTGTTGTGTAATAGTTTCATGAATATACCTGAGTGTCTTTCTCTTATTTCCTGACTTCTGTTAAAATGTTTTTTTCACTAATAAGTCTCAGCACTTTCACCTCTACAGCCTGAGTCTGATCCCTGGCCAGGGAACTAACCCACATATGGCACAGCAGACCTTTCCTGTCCCGCTCACTGCTCCCCTTAGTACTGTATTTCAGTAGATCTGCCTGTTCATCTCCCCACTCTGTCTCTGGTGAATCCTCCCACCACCACCCCTTCCCCCACACACACCATTTTTCTATGCCAAAAAAAAAAATCCCCCCACCAGTAAGTATGAAATATGATAACACAAGAGAAAAATTCAACTGAGCTCCCTGCTCATATTGACATGTTAGACACACCATCTCTGATCCACATGCTCACTGTGGTCCATCCTACTCACTCCTGTGAGCACAGCTCTCTACAGTGTCATTCTCCTACTATAGTCACTCATCCTATTGCAAGCATAGGGACCTTTCTGCTCTGGCTTATACCTTCCTACCTATCCTCAGAATTCTCAGACATGAAGCCTACACTTTTTTTCTCTGGTTCCCCAATACATACCTTTCTTCAGTCCTTGGTATGACTTATTTCTAATGTTCACTGTTTTCTTTTTCACTTCCCTCTTCCCTACCCCGACCCCAATGTTATCCACAAGACTGCTCATAAATTAAGATGATTGTTCTGAGACACTTCATCTGGGAGCCTCCCCTAACTACCATCCAGACTGAGCTAGATCCTAATTTTCTGTGTTCTCACAGCAGTCTATAAAAAGTAACATGGTAACATTTATTGTACTCTATAGTAAATTTTCTATTTGTCTGAATTTTTGATACTATATAAGATTTATGCGTTTAGAACTAGGTCTTTTTAATTTATTTTTCACACAAACAGCTGCAGTATGCTTACTGAAACATTTGAGTTCAATAAATATTTGATAAAATGATGAATGAGTGACTGCACAACATACTTAAGTCTTCAGTGTCAGTTAAGTATTTTAAAAGAGAAATATGAAGGAGGAAAGCACAAAAATGATGCTGTGTTGTTTATGCATAAACCTATTATCATTATTATTAGTATTCTATTATAAAATAGACTGTACTATCAAAGGAGGTTAAAATTTTATAGGCAATACACATATATCCATAAATAGTAACAGGGCATTTGGTACGACGTTAAGCACTAGGGAAACAAGGATTAATAAGAAAGAAAAAAAAAATTCTTGGAAGGAGGCCTGAGAAGAAGACACCCTTTGGATAAATCAGTATAGTTAAATTATTTAGGATGTGTCCCAGAGTAATGGGATTATCAGGCTATAAATTAAAACATAGTTTGCAGGCTCTGAAATGAAGTTCAGTTAAGGCAAGAGTGAGGATTAGCAGCAGAGGTATGAGTGACATCACATAAGCAAAGACTCAGAGGTTAAGAACATGGATTTTTTAGTGTGAGACTGGGAGAGAATAGAAAGGAGACTACCTAGTTGCAGAAGTTTGACTCCTCAAACATACATTAACCCAGCTTCCTCCAGGGACTTTCCTGTGCACTCCAATACAAGAAGATCCATGTGAATTCAGACCAAGCGCATCTCTGCTATGCTGGGAGAGTAAAGGGTCATAGACTAAAACTGCTAAGGCTTCTTGGAAATTGGTTTTAGTACTAATAGCTCACCTAAGACCATAGCAAATACTCTTTTCCTGTCTTTCTAAAAAAGAAACTATACATTAACCCTCCCACTTGAGAGTTTACACAGTTATCATCATTATCTTGATCTTTATTTAAAAGGTATTTATTAAAATTAATTTATATTGAATGTATCTTTGTATTCATGAAGCAAATATAATATTAAAAATGGCAACTCCTTCCCTATACAGCCCAATCCTAGAGATCATGATAAAGAGATCTTTAGAATTATCAGTATTTCCAAAGATTATATATCATTTCTTAGATAATTCAATCCCTGCACTATTCTTAGAATAATATTGGAAAGCTACTAGGTATGTCATAATTATCTTAATAATTAAAAATATAAATGAATTAGACTAATATGCTATTTGTTTGACTTTATACTGCTAACTGCAGTGTTGGACTTAAAATGTTGTGGTGGGATTCTATTTACTCATTTCGCTTTGCCTAACCCTTATTTTTTTAATTTGACTTTGTCCCCTTTAGTTTCTTATTTCATCAGAAAAGCTATTGATATATAGGTTTATTGTCTTATTTTCAATTATTATGTTTATATATTTATTAAACACAATTGTCCACTAGTTGTTATAACTTAAGTATGCAAACTTTTCACTCCATTGGAGACTAAGTAACTCATAGGTCTTTCTTATGTTTACTTCAACTTAAAGTATATGTATCTCTATTCATTCTACCCTTTGTTATGTATTTTTCAACTATACAATCAAATTTTTTCTATGGACATCTGAAAAGAGTTACAAGCAGCAATGACTATATAGCCCCAATAAGTCATAGTCTTACAAATATTGTGATAGTACAGAAATGGCTACATTAAATCCAAGGGGAATTTGGCAACATCTATCAACTTTTAAAAATACACTAAGCCTTTGACTTAAAAATTTCAAGTCTAGGAATTTGTTCCACTCACATAGGTGCATAATCATACTTACATGTAAATCATCTGGTACAATATTATTCACACTAGCACTATGTAAAATATTCAACAATTGAAAACTGGTTAAGTAAATTATTGTACATCCATAAAATTAAATATGTAGCTGTAAAATAAGAATGAGGAAGCTCTTTATGTCCTGATTTTGAATAATCTCAATGATATATTATCAGTGAAAAGGACCAAGATGCAGAACAGTGCATAGATTATATCTTTGCTTGTGTTTTTTAAAAAGGTAGTGTGAAGAATAATATTGCTTGCGTATAGAAAATGTCTTTGAAAGGATACATAGGAAATTAATAATGTGGATTTTCTCTGGGGGTATAAACAGGGTTGCTTAGAATAGATTTTTGCAGTACACATATATCTTTAAATTGTGTAAATACATTATTTATTTCAAAGTAAAATTCCTTTTAACATATAACAAACACCACATACTTCATATTACGTGATAGCAGACAACATGTATTATCAAGTTTTTGGCAATTTTGGTCAACTAGTTTTGTCAAATAGTTTGTTATTCCCTCTAATAAAAACAGCCTATGTTATGAATCATTTGTACAAACAATGATTCCCCAAAATCATGGTAGGAAGGATACAATTATTTTATGCGCCACCTCTTTGGAAGCTGATGGTCCCTGAAGTGTGATAAAATGACTTACTTTTGAGGTGGAGAAAAATGTCTAAAACTTTTCATTTGCAAAACACAAAATATCCAGTTATTGATAATAGTTAGATCCCTTAAAGTATCTAAATCACTATTTTGGACTAGGAATTTTGAATTGATGCAGAATTAAATGGATATTCTGTGGTTTCATAAAAAAATGCATGGAAATTTAATTCTCCTGTATAACTTTTTCCAAGTAGTTGAAATTTTCATACATATTTCAATTTTTATTTAAGGCACTTTTGTAGAATTCTGCTTATTCATGATATGAAGTAGAAAATTTACTTAATTACTTCCATTAATCATTATATCAAGATAATTTAGGTACAAACAATTGTTAACCTCAAAAATTTCTAGAAATCATCTCTTCATTTTGGTTATCTTTTTTTAAATTAAGTTAATACTGATTTACAACACTGTATATCATTTAGGGGAACAGGTTCATACCTCCTAGAGGTATGTCACCACACCACACCTAACATCATAGTAGTCTTTTACCCTAGACTATTAGTCTTCCTCCCCACTTTGTTCACACCTCCAACTCCTCCGCTTTTGTTGACAACTAAGAGATATCCAGAAATAAAATAGTTTCAATGAATGAAAGTAGCAATAGCTTAATCTAACAAATTTTTTTATTTTTATCTTTTACTCCTGTCTTCCTGAAGTAATATTTCCTGACAGTTGACATTCAAACTAGCACAAATCGAAGTCCTTCTCCTGTTAATTATTACTGTTTCTAACCCTGCACCAATAAACACTGGACTAATGAAAGTCAGAAATAATACTAGATTCTGGAAACATTTGCCACAGCCTGACTGACCAAAGAAGATACTGTCCAAATAAATTTGATAAATGTATATGAAGTCTGTATGAGATCTTTTACACATATTATTCACCTAACTTACACAAAATTAGAAGGGACAGTTAACAGTTCTCAATAGACTAGTGAGGAAACCAGTACAATAAATAACTTCTCTATGTGTGCATAGACCTACAGTAGACACTCTGTGAATGTGAGCACTTACAGAAGTTAGTTATATTTATTTCCTAGATATCATTATAAGATATGTTATGACCTGAACTTCTGCTTCAGATTTGTACATATAATATAACTTGGAGGGAACAAATATAAATGGTGTTAGAATTTAGATCCAATACAAAGGAAACTCTCAAAAAACGACTTGAAATTTAATCCTACAGATTCCCTATCCTTGGAGTATGTTATGTATGAAATCATCCATGGAATTCAAGCAAATTCAGAATCTGTTTGGAAAATATGGTCAAATAAAATGAACCATTGTGTCTAGTGTCTGCACAGTACAAAAAGTCTTTGACTGGATAAAAAGCAGTGTTGGGAGCTCTAAATAAGAAAGGAATTAAATATATATTGGTACCATGAAATAAATTTGTATTTTCTAAAATGTATGATCCTAACAAATGAAGTGAGTTCATTTTATTATTAGAGTTTGAACATGATGCCTCTCCTCAGATGCCTAAAATGAAAAGGATAGAAGCCTAATGACAAGAAGAATTTCAATAACATCATTTCATAAGGTGGCATTATACATGGAGTTACAATGATGGGAAGATGTTTTATGTGTTGCCATTATAAATTAAAAATGAACAAAGCAGTAACACATTTGTTAAATTTTCCATCTGGGGTGCTTTCTTCATAAGTTCCAGTTTACCTATTTTATTATATTATTATTTACATTCAAATGAAATCTCAGAGAAATTAAAAATAAGACATTCTCCTTCCTGACTCAGTTCCTTCATAGATATAGCAGAAAGATGCTCTGCATCCTTCAAAGATATAACTATAGATATTTCATATTAGCTGTAACATTATTTGCATACTTAGGCTTATTAAGTGATGCTCACTCCTCCTTCACCCCCCAAGAAGTACACAACATGAAGTACATAGAAAGCAAGCTAACTTGACGTGCCAGAATATACTATTGGATTTTAACAAATAAACATTTTTAAGTTTTAATATCTTGGAGAGTTTATGATTATTTTCTTGCTTCCTTCCTCTTTCCTACTTCAGGGAAGCCACACAGAACTGAGTTTTGTAGAACAGATGGCAGAACTACCTATTGTATACACAGGTACAACTGTCTCCTCTTATAGTAAAGTAACAGTTTTCAAACGTAGACCTCCAAACAGCTTCCTGGAAGTAACAGATAAATTGTAAGGTATAAATCTGTGATTTTGGATTTTAAAAAAATCACAGTTAAACCCACTTTTCTCCTTATTTGATAGATTCCATATTGACAGAGTTGATTGAGCTCACATTGACTTTTTCTTGAGACAGACTTAAAGATTCTTTAGAATGTTATGTCATAGGTTATAACAACAATCAAATATTCCTACTGTAGCTATAATAACTGGAAAAAAGAATGAATAAGAAAATGGTGATAATGATTTTATTCTTTGGCTAGAGGCGAGGCTAAAGAGTATCCTGTATGTTTATAGAGCAAGTCATTTAAAATAGGTAGGTTGAACCTGGTAAAAACAAATATTATTTAACTAATTTCAGCTTTAGATCCTCTTTGAATTTAGATAATTATTCTTATTCAACTGAAATTGCCTAAATAGTTCTCTCTGATGTCTATTCTATTCCACAAGTATGACATAGCCCACATGTTGAGGAAATATTTAGATAAGATCCAGGAGCCTGACATCTGTCTCTGCCCAAAATCTTTGAGCATTTTATTAGCTTTCAATGGCTTCCATAACAAAGTACCACAGACAGGGAGGCTGTGGGAGCTGGGTGACTTAAACATTTAAAATGTATTTCCTCACAGTTCCAGAAGCTACACACAAAAGACCAAGATATTGGCAACATAGCTTTCTTCCAAAGCATGTCTCCTTGTTCACAGATGGCTGTCTTCTCCTTCTGTCTTCATTGGGTCTTCCCTCTGTGCATGTGTGTCCTAATCTCCATTTCTTGTAAGAACACCAGACATATTGGATTAGAACCCATCCATATGATCTCATCTACCTTAATTACTTCTTTAAAGGGTCTTCCAAATACAGTCATATTCTGATATTCTGGAGATTAGGAATTCAATATATGAATTGGTGGTTGGGGTCATAATTGTGGACATAACCAGCATCATGTATATTTTTGGGTAACATGTTTATTCTTTGAGTTTATCGTGCTTGTCTTCAAGGTCAGTAGAATACTATTCTAGAGGACAGAAATAAGATGTGTAATGTCTGGACTCTAATCTGCATAAACATGAATATTTCTGAGCACCCAATGAAGTCCATCCTCCTGTTTAATAAAGATTAAGTGGACAAATAAATTCACTGGCCTGGCCAACTGGTCTATATTTCTAAGAATGTCCTCACTGGTGTCTTATGTTATAACAAAGGTGTTGTATGAAATAAGGGGCTTGTAAGGATGCAGCTTTTGGCAATTTCCATCACTGTGTTTGAGAATTTTGATTCTCTCTAATCCACCACAAATCAGAATGAACTGTCATTTTAAGGAGCCAGCACAACAGGAAAGGTTGACCTAGTCAAATTATTTCACCAACTTTAAACACTAAACTAAACACTATTCCTTTAAACATGAAACTAAAAATAAACTAAATCCTTATAGATAAAGTGATTATGCACTTTAATATCTAATCTTCCCGTTTGATTTTTGTGGCCAAACATATTATTATTTTTTTGCATCAGTCACCCCTCTGACATCTCTTTCTTTCATGATGTGACTTTCATGTACCCAGCAGGCCTTTCAGATAAGGCTTCCAAATGATCATCTGTGCTAGAAGCAGATACTATATCCATTAGGAGTAGTTGACAATGTAGGTTCAAAGTGGTTCTTGCTATGTTAAGAAAATCAGAGCTATTCTCTCCATCGCCTAGAAAAGTTGGGGTGTCTTTTATGTTTTTTTATTGCATCAGTAAAATAGAAGTTGGAAAGAGTCTTTGAAAGTACCATAGAGAAATTATAAATTAAAATGCATTTGATTGGCAATACAAAAAGAATTACCCTTTCACTAATATGTTACAGTTTTATTCTGGATAGTTCAAGTTATCCATAGCCACATTTCAACCAACATTTGGTCAATACTATTTGAGATGAGTTAAAATAATAAATTAATAACAATTTCTGGTTATACCCAAAGACTGAGCAATATATGATATAAAGGAAAATAAGTTAATTGATTAAATTAGTGCTATCTAAGTGTTACTTTTTCCTTGAAAATTGCCTTTTACCTACTGTGGTTATCAAACAAATGTTTATCTTTCAGTTCTCTGTTTTAAGAAAGATTGCTCCTAATAACTAACAGCAATTTTTTTTTTGCAAACACAATCATTTTTACCTTGATATAGAAACGTTTAGTTTAAAAATAAAATCCACTAATGACCCAACAAGAAAGGGCATTTGAAGATAGCCTTGTTGGACTGAACATTTAGACTTAATTTTTGTGAGCTCATAAAAGTCACATTATATCTGGATTCTGGAGCTTAGTCTTTCTTCAGTTCTGTTTACATACTTTAAACCAATCCATGACCAAAGTGAATTTAAGATAGCCTAATTAGAGGGCTAGGAGAAATCAGCACACATTATTAGCGTGAGGATTATGAGATATCTTGACTCAACCAGACTTCTTCCCAGTATTGGATGCCGGTATGTAAAGCTTCTGCTGACCCATATGACAGAAAAACTGCTTCATGCTGAGCTAAATCCTCAGTTCGATTGTAGTATTTGCCCACTATTTCCATTGCTTTAGTCTTCTATATATTTTGCATTTGGGGCAAAATATGTATTCTCCTTCCCCACCATAGGGGGATCTTGAATATGTTTGTTTCCTTGTGTTCTCCAAGTGTGTTTCAATTACAATTTTTATTTGATATCAACAACTACCTTTCTTTCAAATAAGTAAACAGATGAGTTCATGATAAATCCAGGGCTGGTGTTTGGTATAACTTCTTTCCCACTCTGTGATATTTCCTCTTTACCCCATCACCACATAATAACTTGCTCCATCTTTGTCCTTTCCTAATGCAGTTTATTTTTATTGCCAATTTGCTTTAAATCTGTTTACATAAGAATCTGTGCCTTCTGTAAATGAGTAGTTAGGAATGATCAGAGTCAGTTTATAGGTAAAAACATAGCCTCAAGAAAGACATTTAGGTATATAATGTAAAAGTGTCCATCTTTGAAGTAATAGTCAATCCACTACCACCTGCAATTACTGTTTATTTGCCTTTTTCCTTTCAGCTTCTGCCAGCCACAATTAAGTCTGATCATAGTGGTTTTCTGGCTCCTTATCCTGGATTCCTCATCTGTCAGCCATGCAAAGTTATTTATGTACCCATGTCTCTTTCCCTATCTGCAAAATGGAGATGACTCTAACAATAGCATGCATTTCATGGTTTTATTTTTTAAAAATGAAATTATGTAATACATGTAAAGTGTGTAGCATAGCCTCTAGGATAATGTAAATACTACATAATTGTTTATTATTGTATTTGCAACAGAAAACTCTGAAATGTGGTCATGTGAACTTTGTTGTGTAAAAAGTTATGATTTTTCCAAAAACAACTAACTCAAGTGGATATTTTTACAATCTCAGTATGTGCAGATCTACTTCTGTGTGTTATCTGTCTGCCCACCCAAAAGTAAACCATAAATTAACACTTTCGGAGTAACTTCTAAGATTCTTACAGGCTCTGTTGTACTGGTTCTCAACTGAAAATAGCCAGTAGATATTTGGCAATATCTGGGGATAGTTTTTATCGTTGTGACTGAGCAATGCTACTGGAGTCTAGTTGGTTGAAACCAAGGATGCTAAACATCCTAGATTACACAGAATGTCCCCACAACAAAGAACAATTCTAGCCCCAAATGTCAATGGTCTATCACTGTTGAGAAATCTTACGTAGGAAAAAGGAGAAGCATAGGACATGCTCACTGCTACAGATCAGTTAGAAAAGGCCTATTAGATTATGCAAATATACTTATAAATAGTGATACCTATTCATACAGAGAGAGCTATGGTCAGTTAAACTCAAACACTGAGTTTCATGAAAAGGCATACAAATATGGACATAATTGTATGATTTGATAAATCATCATGACCTTGAAAACATGCCTTAACACCCTTGGTTTATGAGGTATCTTTACTTTGGTTGGTTGATAACGAAAAACCCAATATAAAAAATTATATTTTAGATTCCTTAAGATTCTTACTAACTACTTGCCATATTGTTTATTTAAGATACTTGTTAGAGAGCTACAATTTCTCTTTTTGTTTGGTCTCAAAACAGAGACTACATAAATACCCATAGTGGGATGTGGTTTAAGTGGCACATGCTGATACTGATATTGTGTGGCATTTCCAGTACTAGTAAGATTATATTTATTGTTGGTAAATTTATATTTACATACATACTGAGCTATTTTATTTTCGCAGTCTCTTGAATTAGCTTATTTTATGTGGGGGTGACAAATATCAATGGCATTTGCCTTTGGTCAAGTAATAATTTGTTCTTGTTTTCTTGTTCAAGATAAACATCATTTTCTTTTTCACCTGCTGAAAACTTTCCTTTGGCAGTCTCAAACCTATGCTCCAAAATGGCAGTTTGTATTGAACTTTTCTAATAAATTTTGGTGTAGATAGTTGTGTGTGTGTGTGTGCAAGCATATGTGATGTGTGTGTGTGTGTTTAGGTTTCCACTTAAAGTTCAGTGCCAAAGCTACAGTACTTATACATTTTCTAAATGTGTTTTAAGCAATAAGTTGTACAACATTTTTAGAACATGTGTTAAGCTATTTCTCTAAGAATGAAGCTCTTAACAAAACATAAGCACTCTGCATGAGATCTTAGCAGCAAAGTGCTTAAAAGATAAAGTAAGAATTGGTACCATGGGAAGAACACCAGCTGTAGAGCGCACAGGTCCATTATGAGAAGTATGGTAGTGGGTAGGGAGAAAATGATTTAATCAGGAGTAAAACCAATTTTATTATAAGGGCACGCAGGGGGTGTGGCACCATAGTGAGAGGGACATTTCAAAATATCTGACAGATTTCAACAATGTGAAAACCCCGTTCTTTAAAGTGACAGTAAACCCCATCAGGTCTCCCTTTTTGATGCTATTGTTAACAGTTGACTGTTTAAAGCTGGCCTGCTAAGATGCTGTCGGCCTATTTCAATAGTGTGTAGCCAAATAAAAGACTAATTGTTGAAACACAATCAATCAAAAATGATTGCAGGGCAGAAAGAAGGTCTCCTCTGCTGATTTTGTTGTGGATCATATCATTGTGTTATGATTGAGGTAGGAATGAAGACTGAAAGGGAAGAAGAAAATAGCCCATCTGAAATATACAAACCACCTTCATTCCTTCTCTTTACAGACATCCTATTGAACAGGAACATTGCGTACTAGCCCTGAAAATAATAGTCCATTTAGAAAAACAGGTCTGATAAAGATTTCAGCTAATATTTTTAAAAAGACATGAACACTATTAGTAAAACAACCCATGCAGCGATCCCCCACAGTGGCAATTCTCTGTATTTCTTATATTTTCGGTTCAAATTTTCCTCTGCATTCATAAAACTGACACCAAATGGGCATGTGAATTTGAGCCCAGGACATCAGTAAAGAAACCTAATTCCAGTTGACCAATATCCTGCTCAGTTCTTGCCAGGATACTCGTCTTTTCAGTTAACCCCAGGTTGTCTAACATGATTAGCTTTAGTATTCATTAAGCTCAGAATTCAAAATGTGTTCCATGCCTCACGAATGGAAAGACAAATACTATGAATCAGCAGTAGTGCTTTCGAGCCATGCTTCTTTAGTTGTACGTAAAGATGTCACTTTCAGACCCTACTGCATCTCCTTCTTGAGTGAGAATGAGTCCAATGTCCATGATGAAGGCAAAAGGGAAAAAATATATAATTGCCCAGCATCTTTTTGTTTGTTCTAAAAACTTCATTTTGGTGATTTTTTTTCCTTTAATATTTTCATGTCGCAACTCACTCAAGCTTCTTAAGCAAACATTTCTTCTGTATCTGTGTGGAGTTGGGAAGCACTTGTGGTTCGTCTTTAGTGTGTTATCATTTTTGACAGCTTTGCATAGCCTATGTAGGCCAACAGGGGTCTGTCTAATATTGTTGCTGGGCACATTTTCCTTGCTGAGATGAAAACTAGAAAAAAAAAAAAGGATATTTTTGAAGCAGCAAGAAGGAATTAATATCCTTTCTCACTCAGTATTCTATCCCTTACTGACTTTATATTCAGCAAAAAAAGGAAAAAAAGTGTTACCCATTATTCCCTTGTACATAGCAAGGCTAACACATGTAAAGCAATAACTCATTTTCTATTGCCATGTTTAGCATATGTCTCCTGTTGGCTCAGCAAGGCCTTTAGGCCGGTCCCTTGAGCCGGCCATCATTGGCAACTCTTAGCCCCTCGGCCTCAAAACCAAATAGCTTTGAATCATGTTGAGCTGTGATGCTAATTTTCATACTGATGCATTATGGGAATAAATGTATCTGACATACTGTGTCAATGGCACTGTCTCTTTGTGTCTCTTGTTTTTTTGTTAGCTGCATTCCTACAGATGGTATTCCATTGAAAATGTTCCCTTCCTACGGAAAAGGGGAAAAAAAAAAAAAAAAAAAAAAACACGCACAGCACCAAACCTCTAGGTGCAGAAGGCTGTTAACGGTTGCTGATGATAGTAGGCAAACATTAACATAATAATTAGTGTCTTGTAATTGTTTCATTAAAACCAGTTGTTCCATTTCTCCTCGTGTTTTCCCAGAAGAGAAGCTGAATTTGGACGACAGCCAGTGGGAGGACATCCACGTTGTCACCGGAGCACTGAAGATGTTTTTCCGGGAGCTGCCTGAGCCGCTCTTCCCTTACAGCTTCTTTGAACAGTTTGTGGAAGCGATCAGTAAGTGCCTCACAGGCGGGAGTGGTTGGTGGAATAACCTGGCGGCGTGGAATTATAAAGTAAATAATAAGAATGATGATAATAGCTATCGTAGACGTAATAACATCCCCAATGCTTCACATTTTTTGATTTAGGTTTTGTGGCTATGATGGCTTATTTTTATTTCTGGCCCTGAAATTTTATCTGAGTTTTTGTTTTGCTTTGTTTTGTTTTAAAAAAAAAAATGGCCATCCTGTTTAGGGTGGACACTAATTTTTAACTATCCCTGCTCAAATGAAAATAGCTTCTCAAAGAATATATTTTAAAGGGGTCACCCTTGACACTCCCAGTTGCTACCTCTATACTGTCAGAATTACGATGACTTAAGAGGAGTACAAAGGAATATTGAAAATGAACTTAAGTAAATAAATAATACCTTTAGAGAAGTGCTAAATTATCAACTGAGGCATCACTTCACCCAAACTCATTTACCCTTCTACCAACTCTGTAGTAAGTTGGTTACAACTTGCTTATGAGCAATAGAATTATTAAATTAAATAATGATCAGTTTCTTTCTGTTAAATGAGTGACCTATTGGAAGATTGAGTTCTATCACTGCTAACAAATAGTCCCGGCACACACCACAAAACTTCTTTTCCACTACGTTTTCATTCATAAAACAACATGCAGGCATGTAGTTAAGTATAAAATGAATGAATGGATGAATTAATGAATGACAATCTTTCCAAGTGCATAGAAAATTTTCCTATTGAAGCTTGAAGAAGCCTCTATTAGTACATCTCTAAATTTAATATCTTAGGGTATACTTTCTATACTTGTGACAGTTTGGGAAAAGTTTCCTGGCAAGCAAGTTGATTCAAGGAGGAGGAATAAAGTAAGAAGATGGAAAGGTAAAATTTAAGTTTGCAAGCCTGGCAATAGTTTAATTAAAGTTCAAACAAGAAAAATCTCCAAGAAAAAAAAAAAAACTCTACTTATGTCTACTTAGGAGGTCTGATCTTGGATGGTTGTGTATGCAGTGTTCCACTGAGTAAGAGTAGGGGCTTGGGAACCTACATTGGACACCCTTGGTATGCCTTTTGATTCTGTTTTTCATTTCAGCAGTCTTCATACTTGTTTAAAGCTCTGGCAAAATGATTTCAAGAGGAATAAAGCAGTTTATTCTCCCAAGGTCTTTCTTTTGTTGCCTGTTCATAATTTCAGATTTTGTTTTTCCGGTTTTGTTGTGGTGGTTTGATATAGTAGAAATACTCTAATTACTGATTTTGAGGTGAGGTGGGAGCTTTTATACCTTCAAGACTTTGAATTTCATGAGCCTTCTGCTTCTCAAGAACAGTATTTTATAGTTTCCAGATTCTCTTAACTTCTTCTTTTTAAATTGGGGTATAATTGACATATACCATTATATTAGTTTCAGGTGTAAAACATACTGATTCAATATTTGCATATATTGTGAAATGATCACCACAATAACTCAAGTTAACATCTGTCACCACATAGAGTTAATTTTTTTTTCTTGTGATGAGCATGTTTAAGATTTACTGTCATAGTAACTTTCAAATATGGATTTTTTTTTAATTATAGTCACCATAACAGCCACATAACATTTATTTTATAACTGAAAGTTTGTACCTTTTGATTCTCTTCGCCTATTTTGCTCATCTTCCACCCCTGCTCTGGCAGCTACTTATGTATCCTCTAGGTATTTATGAATTTGGTTTTTTATGACTCTTCATAAGTGAAAGCATATATATTTATCTTTAATTTATTTGATTCAGTATAATGTCCTCAAGTTTCATCCATGTTGTCACAATGGCAGTATTTCCTTTTATGTGGCTGAATAATATTCTTCTGTGTGTGTGTGTCTGTGCGTGTACCACATATTCCTTACTCATTCATCCATTAATGCACACTTACATTGTTTTAATGTTCTGACTATTGCTGCAGTGATGTAAGGGTATATGTGTCTTTTTAAGTTATTGTTTTTCTTTTGAATAAGAGCCAGAAGAAGAATAACTGGGTCAGATGGTTAGTTTCATTTTTAATTTTCCAAGATCTTCTTTTAAAAGGAGGAGTGGAGAAAAAATAAACAAGTATGCCTTTCCATAAGAGCTTATTCTGATATTATTGTCTTGGAACAAGCATCAAGATCACTCACAATGCTAGTACAATATTCTAGGGGGACTGACATTTAGGTACCTGTCTCTGGTTATGGATAAAGAAGTTATGGATACAAATTTCACATTGTAGTCTCCATACTTTTACCTGGTGATTATCTCATTTGAAAACATCCTTTCACAAGTGATTTGAGGACCATGACACAGAGTACTCATTATCTAAGCTTTCTTTAGTTCACCTGTTGCCATTAAGTAAACCATCCCCTTAGCTTATGTGATATGAGAAGCAGGCCTTCAGAATCCATGAGAACATGTCCATTGAATTTTCATAAAGATAATGACCATCTATTTAATATCCTAGGACTCAATTCTGAAGTGGACAGAATTTCAGAAATACGGCCATGAGCAAAATGAATGAAAGAAGTGAGGTAGGCAGCCTACTACACTAGACAGTGACTGATGGCTGTTGAAGAATTTTTGCCAGCACCTATAAAATGGATTAGAGTGAAAATCAATGAGATAGTGTTTAAGGTAGTTCCTTAAGCTTGTAAGATACTGTAAATTCTAACAGTGTTTACAGATCAGCTTTGTTTGAGAAAGTCATCTAGAAACCACAGGAGAGTTTTCCTTCATATTTCAAGGCAAGGAGAATAAAATCATTCTCAGTAACCTTGCCTCAGCTAACTCAGGATAGTATTTAACCATTTTTTATTATGTAATACAGAAGGAGTAATGAGCAGAATAATATGGCTAAGAAGTACGCTATGGTGCTGAACAGAACACTGTGTTTACTACCTCGTGTATATTTGTAACAATCCTACAAATTCAATTCAGATTCTAAATTCAATTCTAGATTGTAGTTCTTATTTAAATTAAACCTTAAGTAATGGAGGAACAGCCTCCCACTTCCTTTTCCAATGACAAAGCCATGCTACAGGAGTAATTTTACCCCATAGTATACCAACTGATTTTAAAAAAAAAAAACTTTTAAAACTATAAAGATATATTTTGGGACTATTGAGTCCCAAAAGGGTGTTAGGCTAAATCGTAGTTCTCATTGTCTCTTATAAAATTTCTTTTGGATCTTCCTGGTGGTGCAGGGGTTGAATTCTCAGCACTATCAAGCTATCAGCATCCACTGTGTTGTGAGTTTAATCCCCAGCCAGGGAACTGACCCACATGGAGCAGCAGACCTCTCCTGTCTCACCCTCTGCTTCTCTCAGTAGTGTATTTCAGTAGATCTGCCTGTTATGCTCTGTCTTTGGTGAATCATCTCAGCCCCTGTACATAAATAAATAAAAATATGTCTTTGAAAAAATTTTAAAAATAAATTTTCTCTTACAAGTGCAAACTTCAACAATCTACTACTACTACTTAGCCTTTGGTGTAAAGGGAGCAGCCAGGTAATTTAAGGTAAATTCACTTAAGTGACTATATATGCTGGGTCTGGACCTCATTCCTGTCAGATCTTCCCCCTTCACATCTGTGTTCTTTATCGTAGGAGGCTGACTTTGAAACTATTTCACATGTGTTTTGAGGGCTGGCGCCCTGGTGCAGCAGTGAATATACTGGCAATAGCTAGCAGGAAGAGAGGGAAAGAAGAGTTCAGCTAACTTAATTGTTTATCATCCATTCACTCTCCTTTGCTGATCCATCTGCCTCAGTTAGACCTTCTCTACCTGAGAATCTGTCCCATCCTTACATCAGCTTTGTCTGGGCAGTCCCACTGTAGTGCCAGCTTCCATCTGTTGCTGCAAGCCCTCTTCCCTTTGCCCTTCCCTGAGGTAGTGACTTCCCTATGATGGCTGATTTCTTGCTTACCTCATTCTTCCTTATTTGGCTCTTAGCTTCTTCCATCATATGGACAGCCAGTTCATATAAAATTAATTAATTAATGCATCAAATTAATTCCTTGTTCCAAAAAGAGTCAACAGATGTGATTTACTTTGTTAAATCTTTTCTTTTTGAATCAAATTAAATATTGTGATAAGAACCTGTAATTGCCACAGTGATCTCTTGTCTGATAACACCCATTGGAATAATAAAAACACTAGAGATTGTTTTATATTTCAAAATCCAAGTATCAGAGATATTGATCTGAAATTCTATACTTGTGGTGAATGGGAACTAGGTCACCTACAGGCTATTTCATGGGGATTTAACCCACTGACTGCACAGACTTAATTCCCTAGAAATGACTTGTGCTGAAGGCATTATTAGTACTGTAAATGTGAACTCAGTGCAAAAACACAGCTATAGAATTTTATGATAGGTGATGCAATCTTGTGGCTAAAGACCTGCAAGGAGTCTGAACATGTCCAGTACTTCTAAATCCTAGGAAATGTACTAAGTTTACTTTTATCTCCATTTGGTTGTTGTTGTTGTTGTTCTGGAAAGTCTATAGATACAAGGCTGGGGCGAGGTCAAGAAGTAAGTCAATATTTAATATTAATTACAATTCACAGTTGGCAAATCAAGAAGTAGAGTTATAATTATAATTCTGGTCTAATTGCATACTGATCCTCTTTTGAAATTCACTTATACAAAATGTTATCTACTGTTTTTACATAGTAACTATTTCACATATAAGTTTTATTAACATTCTTCTTTACACTTTTTACTTGTACCGATTACAACATATAACAAACCAAGAGTTAACTATGGAAAGTAATAGACCAGACCCTATCACTTCACATCCCTAAACTCACTCACAAAAGGAAAAATCACTTAATCATTATAACTAAAAAGTCATTACTTTCAGAATTATAATTATACCTCTACTTCTTGATTTACCAACTGTGAATTGTAATTAATATTAAATATTGACTTATTCTCCCCTACTCCTTCAATATTTTATAGTCATGTTATTATATCTGAAAGTTATATAATATGCTGAACCTTCTGTTTCTTGCTTCATCAACATGCAACAATATGTCCTACCTTCCTTTTGTAAGGTTCATATATTCTTTACACTCTTTCTTTTACCTCATTTCCTCTCCTTTATGGTCATTGGTCATTCACTCCTTTTTATTTAAATATTTTTCTGAGCCTTCAGTGATTTGTTCCACTAGAAACTAAGAAATAGCAATTATATGTTCATTATTATAAGTTTGTAAGAATTTAGAATTGCTCACTGCCTATCCAAGTGGTTTCATAAGATTCCTTCTCTAGAGTTTGCTGTCAAAACACCTATACTTCCTGATAAATATTCCCCACGAGGTCAAGTAGACTTTATTATAAGATGTTATATATGGCATCTATTATTTCAAAATTGCTTAAATTCTTAATGTTATTTGGTTCTCTCTTGTAGTTAGATCATGATTTTCTTGTGTAGGTTTTTTAATTTATTTTTTTCTGGAACTTATAATTACTTTTTTCCCCATGATTTTTTCTTTTATACCATCCTTCCTCTTTTATGATAATATTCTACAGAGAACTGTCCAGACAGCCTTCTTTTAGAGCCTCTGTCTTCTGGTTCATATTGGAATGGTTGCTTTCAGAACACCTTCAGGGCGCCCAGTAGTAGTGTCTGTCCGCTTTCTAAGTTAGAGCCACTTCCTAAAGGATATGTATTTGCTTCCTGTTGCTGATCTAGCAAATAACCTTACCTTTGGTAGCCTGCAGTAACTAATTTATTAATTTACACTTCTGTCAGATGGAAATCTGTCAATGGGCTCACCAAGCTAAAATCAGTGTTGGAAGGGCTACTACATTCCTTTCTAGAGATTCTAGGGGAGAATTCATTTCCTTGTTTTTTTCCAGCTTCTAGAAACAATCTACATGTCTTTGCTAGTGGTCCCCTTCCTCTCCTTCACAGCCAGAAATCATCATGTCCCATCACTCTGACCTCCTCCATAGTCGCAATTCCCTCAATCTATCTTCTGTCTCCATCTTTCAGTTGTAAATACATCATTCCTTCCTAGATAATTTTCTCATCTCTAAATCCTAACTTAATATATCTAAGATAACCTATAAGATATATCTAAGATATGTTATCTAAGATTATAATTTCACAGACTCTGAAAATTAATGGTGGATATTTTATAGTTATTTTTCTGCCTATTCATGTTTTTCCCACCCAAATTACATAGTAATGTCTGTGCCACTTCCATGTCACGGATGCTTTTAATCCACCAGTTTTCACTATTCAAAACCAAACCGCCATCAGTGTTCAGCTAATAGTGAAACTATAGATTTATTACTCAATTAAAAGGAGGTAACAAGAATTACATTATACATCTAATTACAAGATGTGTTATGTATCATTTGTGAGGAATAAGCTTACAGATTTGACTTAAAGTTCATCTATTCAAGGACTATCTGATAATTTTATTTTGGTTCCCTAATTTACCTCAGTTTGTCTTTGTTGGTTTCAAAGCTTCCAAAGCTAGCTTTGTGTACAACAATAATTACTTTTCCTCCTACCTTTGAGCAACGTTCTATATGTATTCCATTATGGGAATACAACCAATGATAACTCCTAATCAAAATGACCTTATGGTTCCAATATCAATTCCTTTGTCATCTTTTTATAGTGTTCATTATTATATAATAATACTTGGTATATATAATCCTTACTATATAAAAATCTTGTTAGATATAATGTTTGTTATATGTGTCATATGTATTTTATCTATCTATGTACATGTTTTGACATTAGAAATGAAGCAAGTCAGTGAAAAAAATCAGTCAGCAGTGATGTTGCATACAAGTTTTCAATTTAAAGGCTGTAGCCTCACATTCATTTGAAAACAATCTACTTTTAGTGCCTAGTTTTCATAAACACTGATTAGTTAAGCAGGTGAACAAATTATGAAAAATGATATCCATAAGACTGACAGAACATCATCAAGATGCAGGCTATTTGTCACCAAAGGTAAGGGATAGCCCAGGCCTACTCCTTACATAGAGCTCCTTCTGTGTGTATCTGTCAATCACACTCTACTCATATAAAAATGATTTAAATTAAAGGCCTTGCCTGTTGGCAGAAAGTATCTATTGCATGTACTAATGGTTTTGGCAATGGCCATCAGGCCATTCTACCTTAAAAGTATACTTTCAGTAAGTAGTTGGGGGAAAAAGCCAGTCAAGTATATTTGCAAATATTTTCTTTACTCTTGACTTTATCTTGCCCTTTGGTCAAACTATTTCGGATGCATCATCAACTCCGTGATGACACTCTTTGGGAGAAAAGAAACAGAGCTTGCAAAGCACTTGACTACAAACAGTTGCTAAACGTGAAAGCATGCTAGTGACAAATTGCTTTGAAACCAGAGAAAGTAAAAAGCAGGGTTTAAAGGGTCACCACAAAGAGACCAAAGATGTAAATATAATGTAGTACAAAAATTTCCTCTCTGCTTCATTTCTGGGAAATTTAAATTAAAATACAGATAAATTTTGTAAATGTGCCCCTTCTACTAAAGTTCCCACTGCAAACTAACTTGGTGGGTTTTTGTTGTGGTTGCCTTTTTAATCTCTCTCTCTCTCTCTCTCTCTCTCTCTCTCTCTCTCTCTCTCTCTCTCTCTCTCTCTCTCTGTCTCTCTCTGTCTCTCTGTCTCTCTGTCTCTCTCTCTCTGTCTCTCTCTCTCTCTTTCTCTCTCTCTCTCTCTCTCTCTCTCTCTCTCTCTCTCTCTCTCTCTCTTCCTTTCTCCCTCTGTGTGTGTGTGTTTGTGTGTGTATGTGTTTGTTAGCAGGCTAGAAATTTTATGGCTGATGCCTAGCCTGTCTCTTAACTCATTCTAATTATATTCATAATTAAATTGTAAAAAAAATGTTTGACTAGAGCCAAATGGCTTGCACAGGTGTCTTTTTGTAGGAATGGTTTAGTGCTAGATAATAAACAACTGGACCTCTATCTACTTAATTTAGCTTAATGAAAAGTCCTTTATAAGTAAAACTAGAAGGTGATTCAGAACTAAAATTGGGCCTTGACTCTGAAATTAATTGAGTGGTAAGACATCAGCTCCATTAGAAAATGTAGTGCTTATCTCTTTGATTTTCCTTAAAACTTTTCTTTTACTTGCACTCCTTTCTTCCATGTCCTTAAGAGGTCACTTTTCAGAGCTATAAACTTATCAAGCTGAGCAATCAGCCAGTCAGCCTTCATGAGTCAGCTTCCTGGGCATCCCTGCTCTCACTGAACATACGTGCTTTCAAAAATACATAACAAAGTGCAGAATTTCTCTTCAGTACCTCGGTGGAAAGTAGTTACCCTGACCCATTCTTCTAATGGTGGATTTAGTGACTGGTTTTCATTGCCTGTTATTAGGTTCACTGCATCAATAGGTCCTAATGAAATGGAGGGTTTGTGGCCTTTCATTCTGCACTGAGAGGCCTGCCTCATTTCACTTTCCTGCACTGACACCACATTGTGAGCAAAACTGAGGTTTCCAGAATATTGTCTACCCACCTACCTCTCTCTAACTCTGTCTCTGGACATATCCCTAGGACAGTGGCCTCTCCTACTTTCCAGTGTGTTTTTCCTCACTCAGTGCAGTATGGTTCTAGTTACGAAGAGAGGTTACATGATGCTACTTGCTGTTGAGTTCATTTTGAGTGAAAAACAAAGTCTTTGTGATGTCTTCAAAGCCATGCATGATCCGGTCACCCACAAATTCCCAGATTATTCTTTATTGTTCTTGTTTTATGCATCTAATTCTAGTGCATTGATCTTCTGGCTCTTCATTAAATATGCCAGGCACATGGAGGGTCTTTGGCTAAGTGATGTCTCTACCATGGCATGTCCCCAGGTTGCCCCACACACCTTTGCTTCTTAGCTCAGGCCACTACATGTGTTAAGCTAAAGTTTCTACCTGCACAACATACCACCACTGACATTCAATTCTTGAGTCCTCTATTCATCATCAATAAAACCTTGAACAAATGTTGAGGTCTCAATTTCCACATCTGTCAAATGGATATGAAAATAGTATCTTATCCTTGGGGATTGTAAAGAATGTCATGAAATGCTAGTGCATTTCACAACAAAGCACTGACAGATTTCTTGGCACATGGCATTCAGCGAATGGTAGTTAGTATTACTAAATCAGAGGACAACCAGACTATCATTAGCCCACAT
This sequence comes from Galemys pyrenaicus, assembly GCA_019455555.1. Lineage (NCBI taxonomy): Eukaryota > Metazoa > Chordata > Mammalia > Eulipotyphla > Talpidae > Galemys > Galemys pyrenaicus. Next base: position 794,758 of record JAGFMF010011581.1, on the reverse strand, counting down.
CCCAGATGAACTTTCCATCTATCCCCACAACTCTTTCCACTCCTCCAGCAACACTATCTCAAGTGGAAAAAAAGTCATCGTTATGCTGCTTTAATATTTGTTTCAGGTACTCCAAACAGTACCAGATAAATTTGAGATAATTTTACAAGATACTCTTGATTTCAAATCCAGGGACTCACTTTCTTTACCTGGTGACATTTCTGCCTTATTATACCAACTGTTCCCCGGCCCAAACTCACTAGATTAGCCCGAAGCCTACCACTTTATTATAGAACATACATCTTAATCACAACCCAGAAGCTAACAGCTTCTCCAGTCTGATGACTCACTATTAAATATTATAAATCTGTGACATTCACAATGGAATCAACTTCAAAGCCATGCCTTCTCCCAATTGGGAAATTAGTTGCCTTGCTGATTGTCTTGTGTTTCAGCTTGTAAAGTCATAGAGTTATGTATATGAGGAGTTTAGGATGTGGCATACAGTGTGTGCAAATATTTGCTTCATTGTAGAGCTTCCTCACAGACCAAAACCCATTAAAGATTAAGAGTTATCAACTAAACCATATTCAGTGGAAAGTCTTTCTCTCTCCCCCCCCCTCTCACGTGTGCATGTGCATGCACGCACACACACACACATTTTTCAAATTCAAGATGTTTCATTTTTAAAATTTCACCTCTCACAGATTGCAATATTCTAGTTTTTTTAATGTGTACTTGTTTATTTGTTTTTACGATTCTCTCAAGACCACTTTGATACTACTCTCCTGAGTACTATTTTGGAAACCTGATATAGAATGAGAACTGACCTCTTCCTGTTTTCTCTTCCCTCACATACCCTAAGTCACACAATCTCATTTGCTGAAACTCCTGTCCTTACTCTGATTTCCAACTTTCTCAATAAAATAATTTTCTTCAAATATCTTCTAAGTTTATCAATGGGCCTCTTAAAATGCAGCATTTCTACAGTGGTTCACTCCTAATTGTTTAGCAGAGTTAAACTTTAGATGTGATGGCTCCTGGAATACTGTATGTTTTCTGGGGGGATCTATTGCTATTGGAACAACGGCAGAGCCACAGTGAGAATTGTCTTGTGGTTTGGAGAATGGAATTTTCCCCTAAGAATTGACTTATACATTTTCTATCTACATTTGGAAAACAAAACATGGAAAAGAGATATACTTTTAAAGAAAATAAGTAGCAGTGCTGGTTTTAAGAGTGAAAGTAATATTCTTGGGAAAATAATGCAAATATATTTTTAAAAATCCATGAACTATACCTACATTTTACTTGATAATTATTAGTTTCGTCCTTTTATAGACTTACTTATAGCTTTCCGTTTAAGTATTTAGTCCCTCTCCCATTTTATTTTATGCATCACATTTGTTATTTATAAAATTGAAATTCAAAATGTCAAATGCCAAAGTCTGTGAGTCCATGATTATAGTCCAACCAGTCAACTCTTGGCCCCTTTTTTTCTTTCTCTCCTCACTTTGAGTGTCCAGCAGGTGAAAGGTTGACTCTTTCAGATCTCAAGTCCATTTCTTTGCCAAATAACGGATGGGCAGACCTAATTAGTGCCATCTGTTGTGCTAGTTTCAGGTTGATAACATCTTACCACAGATGAAATCAATGATGTTTCTAGCTCCTCTTCCAGGCCCAATAAATCTAATAGTAAGATTGTTCTTTGGCAACTTTTTGTGAATTATCCACTCACTCTAATAGGAACCTAGGAAGGAACCTAACTGCAATGCTTTTTGAAAGTTTCTATTCCTTTATATTCAGTTATGAAAATATTTTAGGCAAAATATTGGAGCACTCCTGAGGAAATATAAGTACCAAAAAAGTCTCCAAAGACCCCATCTCTGATGGTAGGATCTGAAATTCTCATGGCATCTGAAAGCCCAGAGCAGATGTAGAGCGATGTTAGCTAAGTCAAAGACTCAGGGTCATGCACAAGGGGAAAGAGATCAGCTAGAGCACAACTAGAAAAGTCACACTAATCAGTATCGAAATCCTAAGAGCATGTTTTGCTAGCAGTCCCTTAATATTTTAAAATACCCAAAACATAAGCTCCAACCTGTATTCAATATTCTCCATTTTTCTTCTGTGTTCTTTCAATAATTCTCTTGAATCAAGATTTCAAGTTTCTTTGTCACAGATATCAGACACCTCCAAGTGTCCCTTTCTAAAGTTTGAAATTATCTCAACTTGGACTGTCAATAAAATAAAACATTGACTGACAGAATCATCAGAAATTTATTTTGCACTTTTATGGAGGCTAGAAATCTGAGATCAGGGTGTCAACATGATTGAATCCTAGTGGGAGATCTTCCTTTCCTGCAGATGGCTGTTCACTGTGCTCTCGCATGATAGAGAGAACAGGTTCTGTCTTTTCCTCTTCTTTTAAAGCTACACAAATCCCATCATGGGATCCCCACCATCACTACCTCATGTAAATCTATTTATTTCCCTAAGGCCTCAACTCCAAATGCAGTCATGTCATGCAGAGAGTTAGAACTTCAACAGATGAATTTGTTTTTTGGGTTTTTTTTTATTATTATTAACATTTTTTTATTTATATATATTTGACATCAATTGTAATCCCCATGTATTCCCCATCACCATATCACCAGTGCACCATCACTTCAGTCCCCCGTGCTCCCATCTGCCCTCAACCCTCCCCTTCTTCCCTCCCCACCAAGTATCCCCAATTTGTCCTTGTCTTCATTTTTGGTTTTTGTGTCTTTATTGTTATTATTATTATTATTGTTCTTATTCCTTTCCTTAATCCTTATTTGGTTCCCTTATATTCCTCCTAGGGGAGGAACCATCTGGTATTTTTCTTTTGCCTTCTGATTTATTTTGCTGCGCATAATCCCTTCCAGCTCCATGTTCCTATGAATGACTCTAGTTTTTCTTTTTTGATTGCTGAATAGTATTCCATCGTGTATATGTACCATAGCTTCCCAATCCACTCATCTGTTTTTGGGCATTTAGGTTGTTTCCAGGTCTT
>JAGFMF010011581.1:655667-791708 GCA_019455555.1 Galemys pyrenaicus | reverse complement strand
GTGCAGGTATTCTTTTGAATCAGTGTATTTGTGTCTTTTGGGGATATTCCTAGGAGTGGGATTGCTGGATCCTATGGAAGTTCCATTCTTAGTAGATTGCGGAACCGCCATACCAGTAGATGATTTGGGGGAGACAAATCATTCAGTCTATAACAGAAAGTATATACTTCAATGGAGTGTTTTAGAAGTATGACTTTTTTAGTAAAGGGTGAAATTTTCCAACCTTACTCTGACAATATCTTTCCTTGATTTTAATACAATATGTACTTTGCTCTTTATTAATATTACTTAATTTATTTTTTGATTAAGAAATTGAATTCACAATTCCAGCTATGACTTTTACCTGTATCTCTCATATTAAGTTTTGCATTTTTAAAACAACCTGGAGAAAAATGTATGCAACCCTGTACCACTGTGCTCTTTCCCTCAAGATCCCAGGCTGCCAAGAACACCAGCAAGGGAATTTTGTGCTAAGTTTTAAGGTTTTGCCCATGCCTAACATATTTTACTTGAGTGATATAAACACTGAAATTAACACCAAAACCCAATTTCTAACTCCAAATCCTTCAGTTTTATCATTGATTCTTCCTCTCAGCATCATGGCATTTGCAAATCTGAACATGTGTCTTAATGCCTACATCCAAGTATTTGAATATATTTCAAAATCATGTAGCACAGACAGGAAGGCCACTTGGAATAATGGAGCAGCCAGGGATAACAATTTATAGTATTTCAGGAATAACACCGAATACTGTGTCAGTAAGTATAGTACAAAGGAACATTCCGACTTTATGAAGTAAAATTCTTTACACATTTGGACAATGTTTAGAATTAATTTGAGTCATAATCAAGTAATGTTAATACAAAGATAGATCTCAAACTGTTCAAATTCTTATAATTCCAATTTATGCTATACTTACCAGATTTTCACTTGTGTGAAGTCAATTTCTGAACTGGCATAATTTCTTAATGTTTTTCCATGGAGTCTTTAGGGTTCTCTATACACATTATACACAATAGAATACTACTCAGCAATCAAAAATAAATAAACCCATACCATTTCTGCACCATAGATGGAACTGAAAGGGATTATGCTAAGCAAAATAAGCCAGAAGGAGAGAGATAAATACTGGACAGTATCACTTGCACGTGGAATACAGAGAAACAAGAAAAAGCTCAGATAAAGTCAAACATTAAAGCCAACCCTTGAAAGCTGACTATAAATCTAAGGTATCCAGAGGGGAAGGAAGACGAGGGAGAGCACAGTGGACTGTGGTGGAAGACCTCTGGCGCTTTGGTGGTAGGAGTGCTCCTCATGAATACAACCTAAGGAGCAAAATGCCATACAGTGAAACCACTAACGAGGGTGTAAAATAAGGGTAATTCAATTAACATATACAAAAATAACAAGGTCATTTTACCACTTAAGTTAAAATTTGTAATATTCCTTTGTGGTAGATAGTATTCCCATTATTTCAGTTAGGGAACTGAGGCACCTAAAAATTAAATACCATGCCTTAAGCTATGATGGGACATTCCAGAGCTAAAATTTAAACCCAGAACTGAAGGGTCCAGGTGTTACTCTGAACCATGAAACTCTCATTCTTGCCTAATTTGAACATAAAAGTGAGACACTTAGTAGACTTAGAGATGGTTCAAATGAGAGGAAACTAAATAGAACATGAATAAATGTATCTGCTCATACAAATGGTCTCAAAACCTCATTACTTACTTCAGAAAGGTTATTGTCTTGACTATTCAATTTTAAATTAAATCAATGAAATTTTGTATTGTTTTCCATGTCCAAGGCAACGTTACTGGCACTCATTCTCATACATGAGTCATTGGAAATACTTTCTAAAATAAAATTAAACACCAGTGAAGTTCAAACACACCTTGCAGTTGAAGAAGACTACATTAAACTATATGTAGTAACAAGACGCTATATCCGTATTAAGTTTCGTGGCAAGTGAATTAAGAAATAACATCATAAAAATCTTAACATCTTTCATTATGTTATTTCATTTAAAGGTGGGAATCACGTGCCTCTCATGTAATGTTCTAGACATGCATTTTACTGGAGTCTAAAAATTAGATTCATTAGTTCAACTCATCATATTCATAATAAGAAGAATTCAATTATATGGGTCTCCCTGGCAAGAGATTGAGTGTTGCACTATGGGGCTTCCACAGTCACTGCAGTGCAAGTTCAATCCCTGGCCAGGGAGGGAACTCACATGACACAGCAGACCTCTCCTGCCTCTCCCGCAGTGTATTTCAATCTATCTGCCTGTTTTGCTCCCTACTGTGTCTCTGGGGAATCCTCTCACCCCCATACCTCTGGCTTGTACCCCAACTCTTGTATGCATAAATAAATAAAATCTGAAAAAAAGTGTTCAATTATAGTGAAAATATCAATACTATGTTTACTCATAGGTAATGACATTCTTTTTTAAAAAAGTCACCTTTTTGACTTTAACAGAACAGGGGAAGAAGCACAAAGCATGAGTATTACTATTTGGAATTTTATTTATCAAATTGTTTTTCAGGATTTTATTTTTATGATCCTTTTCTCAGATGATTAATTGTAAATTATTGCTGTTGAATTTTTTTAAAGATTTATTTATTTATACATACAAGCACTGGGGTACAGACCAGAGGTGTGGGGAGGTGAGAGGATTCACCAGAGACAGAGTGGGGAGCACAACAGACAGCTGGACTGAAACATACTGCTGAGGGGAGCAGTGAGCAAGGCAGGAGAGGTCTGTCACGCCATGTGGGTCCCCTTACTGGCCGGGGGCAAGGATTGAACTCATGCTGCAGTGACTGCGATTTGCTTCATAGTGCATTGCTTAATCCCTTGCACTACCAGAGAGGCCCCTGCTGTTGAATTTTTATGTGTAAAAACAGAGTCCAAGTTGTCTTATATCTAGGTAGAATAGTATACAATCATTTCCCATTCCTTCATCTGACCTAAACATTCTGGGGTGAGACGTATCTAACGCCTCTTTACAGCTCCATACTAGGTGACTAGAAAAGCATCACATGCTCTGTGGTGTCATTTTCACATCATCCCTCCTTTAAAGATACATAGTAATGAGCATCAATGAACTGAAGTAAGGGAATGGGAGTATTGATGGTGAGTTGGTTAAATAAGAGAGGAGGTTACCATGCTTCACTTAATCCACTTTTTTAATAGTAAATTTATGGGTTAACTGCTTACATCTCCCCCAAGTTCTTACCTGTCTTAACAAACTCTGCTACACCTTCAGAACAATAGGTCACCTCGAGTTTCATAGTTTCTATATATCAAAGTAGTATTACTATATAATGTACAGAGTCTTCATGTTGATGATTTAAAGTTTATGAGAGAGGAAGGGGAAAATTAAAAGAGCAAATATTTTAATCAGACTAGTTAACTCTTACAGACTTCAAAGGGTTACCTGAACTAATGCCACTTGCCAGAGTTAAATGCAGAGCAATGGTGGAGAGAACAGTGAAACTGTACTATAAAAATAAATTACTGTCATGAATATTAAGCAACAAGAATATAATAAACATGACTGTTTGCATGATTCTGATTTATTGGTACTGATATGCGTATAAATTATGACACTAAGTGTTTATTCTAGTTGTTTTAGAATACGGGCCAAACAAAGCTGGGTGGACACTTCCCGCAGACCTTTCCATCTGCCACCAAATTCCTTTCTCACTGCTCCTGTTTCTATGCTTCTAATCAGTGGCACCAGGACCACGTGTGAGCAGCCATTTACAGGCTAAAGTAGATAGTCTTTCCAGGGTATGGGGTTACAACTACTCTAGTGAAGTTTCTCTGTCCTTTTGTAGTAGAACAACTCAGCTGCAAAACATCCTGAAGGCTCTTCCTACTTGCTCTGTTAAACAGTGCTCGCTTTAACACAAGAGGATTCATTACTGTATTTATGAACCTCTTGGCACCAGATTTGTGATTTGCCATTGCTCAGTAGCTCTGAGTTTTCATACTTGCTTAGCCGTAGATGTTCAGTCACTATTGTGGAGAGGAGGTTAATGACCAAAAAAAAAAAAAAAAAAAGAGAGAGAGGATGAGTGGGGATATAGAGAGGTTGTGGGAAGGGAAAATCAAGCTATATATCCATTTAAAAATTAAAATCTGGAGTTACCTCAACTGCCATAGATAACTATACAAGTAGCCCAATGTTGGTCATGCTGATATTCACAAGTAGAAGATATTAAGATTTGCCATCAGTTTTAATTGACACTATTTGGAACCAGATATTTGTTAAACAGATGGCTAGAATAAGGTATTGCACAAGAAAATAGCATTCTCCTGCCTCAGGTTTTCAGTTTTCATGTTAAATCTCATCAAAGTTCACTTCAGGAGATTAATTATTTAAGTTTTCTTTGCTCTGACATTGGTTGCAACCTACAAGGAAGATAGCCAGAAATTTAATAACATTAACAAAGATGCAATTTTAGAATACAGATATAAATTGATGATACCTGTAAAGCACTGCTGCTGATATAAACACATGTCTATAGAGGAAATGCCAGCTAACATTCTTGATAAGGCAAGAGCTATTACTTGCTCAGAGTTGACACTCTTAGAACTTTGTTGGAGGGCAATTTAGGTCTATCACAAACCTTAAAATGTACGTTACTTAGTATAGGCTATTACATATCTAGAAACTTACCTTAGCTAATCTCCCTATACATACACAAAAATGAGTACAAGCTTATTCTTCAAAATAGTACTGTTATAGAGAAATGTGTAAAGATGACATACACATCCAAACTTAAGGGCTGTTTAATGATAGCATATTTATATAATGAAATAGTATACAGTTGTTAAATTGTGTTGTAGAAATCCACACAAGATAAAATGCCCATCAATGTTTAAAAGAAAATAAGCATCTACAGTATGAAACTATTTTAAAATATATGTGTAAATATTTATAAGTAAAGAAAAAGTATTTGCTTCAAAATACTAAAGAGGTATTATTTCTGCAGGATTATATAGCATTATCATTCTCTTTTTGCTTCATTCTGTTCTACAAGTTTTTACACTTTTTCTAGAGACAGGACCAAGAAATTTGTGCTTTTATAAGCTCTCCAGGTTATTCATGTGCATGAAAAGTTTCAAAAGCATTTAGTAGCTACATGAATTCTAAACTGATCACCAACTTGAAAATCTTTATTTTGCAAATTAAAGATTTAAATATAGATGAAATATTATGACAAAAGGTTACAAAGACTTAATGAAAACTTGTATAAACAATTGTGATTAAGTTGAGAATTCAAATAAACATGAGACTAGAACTGTACTTAACAGAGAAATTATGTTGATGAGTTGTTTTACACAAATTAGAATAGTGAACCAAATACAACTCATGAAGTGATTTTGTGTCCTGTCATTGTCTTATAGACATAGGAATAAGAAAGTTCACTGTATCTTTGAGATGCAAAGAATTATTCCAGGATTATGCAACTAATTGAACTGCAGGTCAGAAGTTGAGAGTGATCAGAATAAAAATTTTAACAAATTTGAAGGTACCATAATTCATATTGATGTGTGTGTAGGAAAAAAAATGATGACTAAAATTAGAGTTCCCACAAATGAGAAGAATCATACAATTTGATGAATATTTAGAATGCAGAATTGTTTTTAATTTTAAGCAAAGCAATAAGAAATGACCTAAAATAGTGAATTAAACAAGAAAAATTGAACCTTGGCTACTTTTGACATAGCTTTCCTGAGCTGCAAGCTAAAAGATACCCTTCAAGTAAGCGAAACAAACTCTTTTGATTCAAGAAAGAGAAAAGATATGCAGATTGAAAAGAACTTTAAACTCTAAGTCTACACTATCATTAAGTGTACTTAAATTTGCACCATATAATTATTATGATTGTAGCAATTAATCAATCAACTGATTAACATGTAGGGTCAGCAGGATCCAGTGATGTTATCTTGAAGCTTGAATTAATTAATTATACTTTCTTCAACATTATTATTTTCTATTTGTGTACCTAGTTTGTGCAAGTTGTCCCTATTGATAAATGCGGTTAGTCTGTCTTCTTCTCACAGCGAGCATATAAGCACTCACTGAGGTACTTTTGTAGACATAAAGTCAGAATTATAAGAAAATTGAAATATTTTCAATGCTTCCTGAAGCAATTGTTATGTTGCTTTTTATTATTCAGTGTCTTATATAAATTATACAAATTAATAAGATTATTTGGAATGATTTTTAATATGATTAAATTGTGTCAGAGTAAGTCAAATTCAACTACTCTGTTGTTTCTCATACAGTAATTATTCAGAAAATTCAACTTGTATTACAAGAAGCATAAAGTCAGCATCTTGTAAATACATGTTTGAAAAAGTTAATATTTAATTTTTTCAAATATCTAATCTCTTTTGCACATTTATTGTGTAATATTTAAGACTGCATTATTTCCATGTGTTAGATGAGGAAACTGAAGCTCAAACACGCTAAGTGCTTTGTCCAGTCTCCCAGTCTGCTAAGACTCATACTGGACTTGAACAATGTTTTCAGCAAAAAAGTGTTGATTAACTGAGCACACACAATGTTGAAAGTCACAGACAGTAAGATGAACAGGACATAGCGCCCAGGAACTTTTTTTAAAAAAAGATTTATTTATTTATGCATACAAGAACTGTGGTACAGGCCAGAGGTGTGGGAGATGAGAAGGTTCACCAGAGATACAGTGGAGAGCAGAATAGACAGATAGACTAAAATACGCTGCAGAGGGGAGCAGTGGGTAAGCCAGGAGGGGTCTGCTGCATTATATGGGTCACTTCCCTGGCCAGGGATTGAACTTGTCCTGCAGTGGCTACGGATTCTTCATTGTGTGTTGCTTAACCCCATGCACCACCAGAGAGGCCCCAGCACCCATGAACTTTACAGACAAACTGACATGTGACAAGATACAAATGCTACACCATAATAGAGACATGAAAGGCCAAGAGAGCATGAAGATACACCTTTCCACTAGTGAGGGTGTCTCAGGATGATATTCTTCATCGAGTTCCTCCATGTAAAAAAGGTAGAGACAAAAGGAATAAATATATTGTGATATGAAACCTGTCGCTTATGTTAAAACTGACTTTTTCCCCCTTCTTAATAGAACTCTCCTATTAGGAGGGCCTGTCTCAGTTGGAGACTCTGCCCTTTTGCTTGCAGACTGTCTGACGCCTTTGTAAAGTGGGCCACTGCATTGTTGATTACTGAACACCAGGGTGGTCTGTGAGCCGCTGTTTTCTGCCATTCCACAGTGAGACAACATCTTCTGAAGTTCTGGTCTCAGATGTCCTTAGAGAATGGTTTGTGTTCCCTAAGAAGCTTAGGTCTGTATGATTTACATGTAGCATTTTAAACTCCTGTTGTGGAATGCCTGAATTGAGATTTATATACGCTGAAAACAATTTTTCAGGTCTGTGTATGACATTTAGTTATGTATTGTATCATCTATGCTCATTTATCCATGTAACTGGGAAGAGATATCCATGTGACACACAGTAACAAAGATCTGAAAATCTTATATTCTACAGCTGAATAGCTCTGGTTACTTCCTACGATTTCATAATCAAATGATTAAGTATTTTGTCAATCCAAATTAGATGGTTTAAATTTCGATTTGAAAAGAAGAGAGAGAGACAATTGGAATAAGACATGAAATGGCCAGAGTTCCCTTTTGCCTGATTTGATCATTTTCTCCCATTTACTCTTGATTTTTTTCCAAGTGAAACAGCATATTTCCTGGATATGAAAGTTTGTCAAATGATGACAAAAAAATTCCAAAAACAATTTCAACCTGTGAATGAAAAATAAACATTTGTACACTTGAAAGTACTGAAAGATGCAAAGAAACCCACAGAAATGTGTCTATCAAGCAGCTCAAACCAGAAGACCCAGAATATGAGGTTGCTCATGTGCACACATTTGTGTGTGTGTATGGGGGGTTGTTGTGCATGAGTGTGGTGTGAGATGTATGCTTGCCATAGTGTAAAAGAGTTGAATTAGCTCCCACTTGACTAGATGAGAGCCCTTCATTCTTATTTTGAAAGCAATCAATTGAGCATGGTTAATTAGGATATCACCAAGTAGTTAAGAAAGAAAAAAAAGGCAATACACTTATTAGAAAATATATTTTAAATCTGTACACTACAGTGCTGATCGAAGGATTACTGAAAGAATTCACCCAAACTATGGTTGTTAGGAGCTTTCTGCACATTTTTCTCGAATGACAACAAATTATTATAGTTATTTTATGTACGACTACAGTGCTGCCTTTCTGAGAATCATTGAGTCATAAACAAAGAACACATTCCAGTCCTCCAAGCAATAGTTGTAAGAAGACAAGCAAAATATATCTCATTTGAGAAAAAAAATTATAATTCTATCTTTATTCTGTTCATCAGTGTTCTTTTAACTCAATTTACAAATATACATTATTTCTGGAATGTAAAATTAGAGTAAAATTCTGAATAACCTTATTAACTACCTGCACCATTTTATTAAAGGTTTCTCTTTCTTTGGAAAGTCTGTGTCCCAAGTAAATTAACTTTTCTCATTAATATGGAAAATGAAAATGGACTCCATATTTTCACAGACACACCCTTTTCATTATCTTCTGATGGTTTATAACACTTTTAAAAATAGTTTTAGAACACAGCAGCCCAAATTGGCTGAACCTCAATTCTCAGAATATTAATCCATTCAATGAACTGATACTCTATCACCTAGACTTTGCCCGGATACACTTATAGTTTCCATGCAAGTCTTCTTAACCTTAATAATGGCAGATTGACTATTTACATGTTGTAAGGCTTGAAAACAAAGGTAGAAGAGCAAAATCCACATTCTGTCTTAATTCTTGGATGGCTTCTTGTTACTCAAGTTCTACATTTACACTTTAGCCCTCTTTCATGATTTAACTTGACAATTAATAGAAGCAGAATATTATGTGTGCTTAAATGCAGGAAAATATAAATGTTAAAGTTTTACATACATTCCTTAATGCTTTAAGTACAGTATTGAGCAGGTTCTAAGTACTGGTCGTGGCTTGGGTACTTCAGACTTTGTTGCTGTTGTTTGCTTTTAGGAAGCCCTAATGTTTTTAAGAGCATTCATTTGGAATTTTTATGTCAAAGATAATGATCATTTGTCCTTCTTCTCATGCCTGAACCTCTACGAGAATCAGCTTGGATATCAGTCAGACCCACGTGGTGAAGTTGGACATGGGGAGTCCTTGTTTCTTCACTGTAACTGAGATTTTAGGATATTTTGTGTTCCCTTTTTATAGTAGAAATATTTCAGCTGCAAATAAGTGACAATCTAGATAAGAAATTAATCTTGACATCAGAAATTAAAGCATACATTTTCAAATAAAAATAGTCACCTATTATCCAAAGTTATAACAGAGACTCCCACCATAGAGTATAATCAAATATACAATTTCCTATGATTTCTCATTCAGTTTTCCAAAAGAAAGCCGCATGCTTATAAAGATGCATTGTTAGCACATTTCTGCATCTTTATTTCTCATGTCTATATTTATTCTTTTTGCCATTCCTGGAATGAATAGTAAGGCAGACTTTGCAATTCAACTATATAAAAGAGGGCCATATCTGTAGATCAATGAACATATGAGGGACACCTGACCCTTTGCCTGGGGTCATTGTAATACTAACCCCATAGTGAAAACCACATTGCTGACCTACACCAGATGACTTATAAGCAAGTCAAGAGCTTTCTCTAATCTCACTTTATAACCTCTAGTCAATGTACTCACTGTGTTTGGCACAGTCAAGGTCAGAGAAAGAAAATATTTCCAATAATTTCTGCCATTTCCTTTTCAAATATTGTATAAAAGCAGACTCTTTATTGTCAACAAGTGTAATTCTCTTCTTTCTTCTCACCGTCCTCCTCCTTCATCATCATCATCTATAAAACAGGCTGAGTAACCAGCATGTGGTTCTATATTCTAATTGGTATTTGTTGAAGAAACAAAAGGCTGAAATTCAGATCTCTTGTTCATTTCAAAACAGTTGTCAAATTTGCCTTTGGACTAGAAAAGAAAACTTTGGAGAAATTGACATCTCAGTCACTGGTTAGGAAGCAAATATGGAAGCGCAAAATGGCATTTTTAAACAAAACTGCTTTCCTGACCATAACTGAATTTTCACATTGTCAGCACTTCCATTATAAACATTTTTTTTTTAGTTGGGAGTTTATAACGCAAATGTAAAGATTTGCTATGGGCTAAATCTCAACCCAAGAGCAAATGTTTATACCAATTTTGAAAACAATCAGCTTGCCCATTTGTAGTTATGCATGTGTTCATCATCTGTTATTGCTTGTCCAATGCTCTCCAACTTCTGGGAGAAAAAGCAGACATCTGGAGAAAAGAAACAATGTTTGCTCTCCGGCAGATGTAGTCTATTTTCCACAACCATTGAATAAGGAAGATATCGAATAAATATGGGCCGTTAATACAAGGAAATGAAAATGACAAATTCTGCATGCATAACAATACTGTTGAAGTACATAATTGGTCAGTCTAAGAATTGGTCACTCTGAGTCATTAGAATTCAAGATTCTACCCATTTTACAGATGGAAGGAACTAGGACACTACCTTGAATCTCAATAGACAAATACCCTCTTCTATTCTCCCTCATACTTCAAGGATTACCAAAGTTAGTGAAGAATAATCATTTTGGCAAGAATAACTAATATTTTCCAAAGACTGTAAATGATTTTTTAACGTCCAGTTTCATGTTGTTCATGGTTTAGTTTTTATTTTTCATCTCTTTTTAAATTCAATTACCTAAATACTCAATTAGCTCCTTACCAAAAAAAAAAAAAAATATATATATATATATATATCAGAAATTATTTCTATCTGGAACAACTCTGAAAATATTCCCTAATTGTCAGCACTTTATGAACTACAGGATTAAGGCTGGGTCTACACAGATATTCTTTCAAAATAATAAAGTTTCAGTGAGTAATTACTTTCTGCCACCTACATTGGATGGCATCACGTATAACAAAGGGCAGATAGAATCTACCAAGAAAAGAGTGGGTTCATAAGTGATTTAAATTATTTTAATTTAGGCTCAAATTAGCTCAACCACATCAAATAAGTCATTCATTCTCTCGGGTTTCATATTTGGGTTAACTAAGAAAAATAATCTCTAACCATCTCTTGTAGCTTTAAATATCTATGATTTTATGTTGCTATACCTTATAGTGCCTTCCTCAGATGTTTGCATTTCCTTGATGAATTGTTAAGTCTTTGTGTGATTTTTTTCAGCCTTTTATATACACCATGCATCAAGTTTTCTCTAGATCAATAGCACAACTAAACGAGGGAAGCACTTCTGCCATGTTCTAAGAAAGAAGATTGTGTTAGTTGAAAGTTAAAATTAAAAATCCTTGTACAGAACAAATCCTGTTTATAAGTACATTTCATTTTTGCTACTGGTGATTTCTGTAGCATTGAGGGCAAAATTAAATTCTTGATTTAGTCTGTCAGGTCTATATGGTGGTATATAATATACCAGTAGGTAAGTTTTAAACATTATCATTAAATTATTACCAAAACCCTTATAATAAATTATTATATTTGAAATTAGCTTTAGAGTATAACTACAAAGCTCTTAGCACATCTCATTTTTATGTAAATCACCACATTCCCAAATGTTGCCCATTATTACTATGCTATACATTTACTACTTACAGTGAGCCTAAGAATTCTTATAGGAAGATTCTGTGTCTCAATGCACAAAATAGATTTTTAATACGTAAAACCATCAGTAATATGCCTGTCATCAGTAGAAAGAGTCAAGTGCAATGGCTTCACTGCAATGTAAGTTTCCAGATTTATTTTTAGGTTTGGTCTTGCTGTATTTTTATGATTGAAACTGTATAGTAAAAGTAGTCAGTTTTGGAGAAATTCATGTGAATTTTTTTCAAACTATATAAAGGTTTAATTTGGTACACAAATGTAGTATAAAATTTAATAAGTATGACACAATTTGACATATGTATACTTCATGAAGTCATCACCACAAACAACAACAAAAAAATAAGCTCATCTTTCACTCCCACCCTCAGGTTTCCTTATGTTCTTTCATAATCCCCTCCCTCAGGTCTGTTGCCTTCCCCATAACAGATCATCTGCTTTCCATCATTACAGATATGTTTCTATTTTCTAGATTACTATGTATGTAGAATTTATTATATGATGTCTACTCTTTTTTTGCTTGGTTCATTTTATGAAAAACAGTTATTTTAAAAATCATTAATTTGCATGTCTTAAGAATTAATCCTTTTTACTGCTAAGTAGTATTCTACAGTAAAGATATATGACAATTTGCCTATAAATTTACCAGCTGATGAACATTTAGATTATCCACTTTGGGATTATTATAAATAGAACTGCTAAGAACATTTGTGTATAAGTCTTGAATTTGTGCATAATTATACATCTTGTACTTCCTGTATGCTTTCATTTCTCTTGTGTAAATTCCCAGGTGTGGAATAACTAGGTCACATGGTAGTTGCATATTTAACTTTATTATTAACTGTCAGACTGCAATTTTCTACATAGATGATTATGACACCTTTCAACTAACGCAATTATTACTTTTCATTTCCTATTTCTTTTTCTTGCCTAATTGCATTGGCTAAAACCTCCAGTATGATATTAAATAGAAAACATGTAAGTAAACATGTTTGTCTTGTGACTTCTTTAGATGGAAAGTACATACTCTTTCACCATTAAGTTTGATCCTAGATATAGGCTTTTCCTTTACCTATGTTTCCAGATAACTTTTATCAGAATAGATGTTGGATTTTGTCAAATTTTTCCTGATTCTATTGAGATAATCACTTGCTCTTTTATTTTTCGTTTATAGCAAAATTAAATTACAATAACAGAGTTTTCAAATGTTGCACCAGACCTGCATTGCAACAGGTCCAATTTTATGAGAATGTTTTAACTAAAAAAATTAACTTCTTTATTAGATATACTAGTTATTCAGTTATCGGTTTATTTCTTCTTGAATAAGTGTTGGTAGTTTTTTTACTTACAAGGAATTTCTCCATTTTGTCTAATTTTTTTAGTATATTTGTATAAATTTTATGATACTAGTTCCTTATTATTCTCTCATTGTCTATGGATTTTTGTACTTTCTATGGTTTCTTTCAAGCTCAGTCTAAGGGACAGGGGATCGATGCCTCAAAGAAAATAATATATATATTTAGGAAACTAATGATAATATAAGAAACATGAAATAAAGAGATGAGAAATAAACTTCATCAGAAGTATTATGTGTCCTCTAGACTGAGTTAACATTCACTATACACAATACATCTACTTTCATAATACTGTTAATAATTTGTTTCTATAATTTGGGGAAATCAGTTGTTTAATATCGGCCTCGTTTTCTTCCATTACACCAGAACAGGTTACGGTACATAGCACAGAGTATGTGCTCAAAAGGAATGCTTCAAATGTATTACAAATGAACCAACAGTCATTCACCAGGTTCTGAAATTTGTACTACGATTTATTGTGGCATTTTGCTTTTATCCTGGGAGCAGTCAAAATCCATTAAGGATTTTAAGCAAATGTACGACATTGAGATTTGCCATGTAACATGCATTTATTTAAGTGATGGAAGGTAGTAGACTGGGGATAGACACCAGGTCAGAAGCTATTGCTTATTTATGGAATCTTTGGGAGTGGGAGTGATTAGAGCTTATTTCACTACTTACAGCAGAGAATAAAGGAAAACTAGAAACAGAGAATGAGAGAGAAAAAAAGGCAGCAAAACAGAATCTCAAGAGTTATGGCCTAGATGACTTGTTGGATTATGTGCCACTAAATACATTTTTATAATAATGGCAAAGGAGAAAGCTTTATATTTAAGAAAAATTTCCAGATTGTTACCTGTATAATACAGCAAATTTAATTCTTTTTTCCTGTAATCATTTTAAATGAGATTTCATGGTTTAGTTTAGAAAAAGCTGAGAAAAACACAATATAGTTCCTTGATATGTTTTATTATCAGCATAGCACTGATTCAGTATACAAAGTACAATGAATTCACATAAGAAAATTAACCAAAAAGTAAAACACCCCTTGAAATATGAAATATTTTTCATTTTAGGCTTTTGTGTAGAAATCATGTTCAAATGATTCACATACTTCCCTAAAGCACTTTCAAATTTTCAGTTTTTTTGTCACTCACTTTGATATGATGAGCACCCTCGTTTTTCCAATAAGTATATCAAGATTTAGAAAGATTAAGTGATGTTGCCAATGTCACAAGTCAAAATTATTAGTTTCAAGTTTTGAACCTAGCTATTTTTATTATAGGTTTCTTCCCACTTTACTATTTACCTTATGTAATGTTATATATGAGAGGATCTCACCAGGATCTCTGGTGAGAGGATCCACCAGAGACAGAGTGGGGAGTAGAACAGGCAGACTGACTGAAACACACTGCTGAGGGGAGCAGCGGGCAAGGCAGGAGAGGTCTGTCCCACCACGTGGGCCCCCTCCCTGGCCATCAGCAGGGATCGAACTCATGCTGCAGAGGCTGTGGTTTGCTTCATAGTGCATTGCTTAACCCACTGCGTATGTTATGTTACCCAGTAATGCTCCTGGTTTTGCATTAGTCAACCACAAGTAGAAAAACACAATCAAAAGTTAGAATATGAACTATAAAAACCTCAAATTAAGTTAATAACCTATTTTCCTAGGGCAGCATATTTAAGGAGGATAAAATGAGGTGTGATGAAAAGAGAATAGGCCTTGGAGTCAGGGTCTAACTTGGGTTCAAATTTGGGCACTGTCACATACTAGGAGACATTTTGTGGCAACCAACACTTGACACCTCAGTGTTCTCATATTTAAAATGGGTGTGTTCCCCTAGATTATGGGGTTATTATCAGCATTATCTTAAGCCTTGATAACGTCAGCTGTGAAATTTCTAACATGAAGCCTGATGTTGTGAAAAGTTTGTTTTCCTTCCTTCACTATAGCAGAGTTGATTTCAGGAGCAAGTGTTTTACCTTTTATATATCACTGCCTTACCACACTAGTTAACTGCCTGATAGAAGAAAGACTTTGCACACCTTGTTTATAATCACAAATTTCCATTCAGTTTGAAAGACCACAGTCCCTGGTCTGAAATATGGATCACTTCCCTCCTGTTTTCCTACATCAGCAGTTTCATTTTCCCCCCTGCAGTCTGTGTCCCTGAGGTTGCCTCACCTTGACAAGTCAAGCAGAAAAAAGTTTTAGAAAGAAAGCAAAGTAACTCAGCATTCAGTGTGTCTATTTTCTGGATTTATTTCCAAAACTAGAAAATATTTGATTTTCTTCTAGGACCAAGACTATTAGCTCTTATGCAGTATGTGGTTTTTCACTGTCTGCGAGCCTCATGTAAACCTGTTCTAATTCTGAACTGATTAAGTGCAGCTTGATTTCTAGATGGCAGTTGTTTATAAGTCATAATAGTCTTCTTCATTATTGTGCATAATCCACAATGATACTTACCTTGCATATAAGATGATGTCTTTGTCCGCAAAAGTCATCTTTGACCACACTGCCCACAGGTTTAGAGTAAAAAGATACCGCAAATGACTGAAAATGTCAACATAAATAACTATCAATAAATATTATGGAATGTAGCAAAGCATTTGGCTTGTATCTTCCTAGCCTACGAGAGTTCATTGTATGGCTATTACTGTCACAAGGGATGTTCCTAGTTTAGCTACATACAGTATTTATGAAGTGCCCATCACCATGGCATCTAAACACTTGGGCAATCTAATTAGGCTAGTCCAATTACTTGTGTAGAAGTAGAAGAGGTGCACTTCCTTATATCCCACTCCACTGGAACCAATTTGATTTTGTTTTCAAAAGCAAGAAAAGCCTTCTGTGAGAATAGCTTTCTAGGCCTCTTGTTCCAAGATTAAAAGACTGTCTGGGTAAAGAAATGACTGTTTCCTATTCCTGAAGGTGATAATGTTCGGAATCAAGCAACTCTCCAGTGGTAGAAAACACCACAGCTCAGAGATCTTGATTGAGAACATTCTACTCCCTTTTCTTTTGAACATCACTCTGGGGGCAGGTAACTGAAAAGTGCTTTCTAAAAGCAGTTCACCTGAAGGTGAATTATTTTCCAAGACCTCCTTGGTGAGAAAGCTGTGCTGTCTCCTGTTTTAGTAAGTCAGAGGCCTTTCCTCCTCTCTAGGAGATTTATCTAGGTCAAACCTGAATTTAACCTTGATAATGAAGACCTCCCCTTAGACTTTTATTTCTGACAGACAAGAAGAACTTAGGACATATTTTCTGGGGTGTGTGTGTGTGTGTGTAATGGTATGTTTTTAACAAGATCTATATATTAGGAAGGTAACATCTGTCTAAATTCGGTTTAAATCTTTGCCTATGTGTCTTTGGGTTGGGGAAGGTTTTGTATGGTGTGCATAATATCTCTTAATATAATCACTAATAAGTATCTTTAGAATTTAAAGTCTATCAGATTTTTAAGAGTTTTTTCTGTGCACTGAAAAAAACTGAATATCATGTAGACATAGAAAATGGTATGTTGCTAATACATATCTCACAATAAAGGGCAGTTATCTTTTGGGGCTGCCAAGGCTTCTCTCTGAAATTTATCACTAATTCAGGTTGATATGAATCTAATTTATCTGATATTTTATTTTATTATGTTTTTCATAACTAAGTAACAATCAAGTCAATATGGCCTGTAATGTTTCAAAGGAGAATTTAAAATTTCATAGAACTAACATTTATCTTGAAACTAGGCAGACTTATTTTGCTCTTTGCTCCTGTCTATATACCAATATAATACTTGTCACTCAGTTTTTAAACAGTCTTATTTTCTATTTGTCATCTCCTAACATCATAATGTTCTCTACATGCATTTTACTGATTTGTTCTTATTGTTATGTCTTTGAACATAATATATTTAAAGATGATGTTCTTTAGTGTCTCAACCCTCCTGATCCTGTTCTTTTAATTGGTACTTCTCTTTTATTTTAACTCTTAGTTGTGAGACTTTTCTCTTTTTCAATCGTTTTTTTTTAAGTTTCTGAGTTCATGGAAAATATCCCTATGCAGTCACATCACTTACTTTAGCTAACTGCTCTTCCTTCTCATCAGATCATTTGCATTGTACTTCCAGAATTTCATTTTTTACAGTGTTCTTTTCCTCTTGAGTCATCTTCATCTACAGAAATTCTTACCAAGGGATTGCAAACAATTTTCTCTGGTCATGAGAATGATGGTTAAAATTATTGAACATCTACTTCATGACAAGAATTTTATGTGCATTATCTCATTTCCTCCCTACAATTATCTTCATTGCACTGGTATGAATACTAGAGTTCAGAGAAGACAAGCATAAGCAGTAATGGACAGAGCAGGGTAGAATTTCAGGAATATTTGATTCAAAAGTGTCTATTCTTAGTCATTATTCATCTGGAATGCTTATCTAAGGAGCTGGAATTAAACTTTCCTAATTTATTTTCTCCCATAAACTACTAAGGAATTTAACTGTTCCTGTGTCGCTGTTGAATACTGTGACAGTGAGATTGTGTTTGGCTGCAATTGGTAGAGCATTGTCTCAAAGTATTTAAGAAACAATAAACTACATTTGCCTGTGTAATTAGAAAGAGTTGCATGAGATCAGGTGTATTACGGGGCTTATTGATACAGGGATTCAAAAATGGACCCCACTGACCCAAGTCTATAGCTTGGGATCCATTGTACTGAGATCACAGTACACTGAGATCCGCAGTGCTGGTTTCGTCCTACTGCTGATTTCCCTCATCATGTAGGCTAGCCAAGAGTAACAACACAAGCCATGTCCTTTCTCTGCCATGTCTGGTGAGAGGCAAAGGAGCACACTTCCTAATAATCGCAACAAACCTTTCCTTTTATCTAACTGATTTGAATAGTGTCACATGCCTGCTTCTTAACATAGATTAGATTAGATATAATCATCCCTGAACAATATTAAAATTGCATTTACAAGAAGGAGAAGATGGATATAAAATATGCAGTCAACAGTCGCTTCAGTTCAACTCATCCAACACTTATGTATCCTTCTGCTCCAAAATTTACTTCCAAAGCCTTCCTATCTATTTGAAGTTGAAGCACTCACTCCTCCCCTAAGTCTCATAGAGCTCTGGAAAAGGATTCCAAAAACCTGAGGTTTGTGCTTATTTTTTTTGGTCAGGTATGATGTCTCTCCTCTGAAAGATTGGTGAATACATACCACTAAAACACTATTCAAGAAATGGAGCAGAAGGGGAAAGTACAACTTGCTACATATTATATTATATACAATATAAGATTATAACTTATAAAATTTCTATCTGTAAAAGTGAACCGTGAAACCCAGTAGTGTTCTTTGCTCATGGGATATGTGAGTGACCTCCATATTCTTGCTGTGGAGTAATTTTTCTGGGTCAGCTAGTCTGTAGTACCTGATTCCACTGGTTTGCAAAATTCTCATTTATCCATTGTCTTCCATGGTCATGATGTAAAAGATCTGGGAAAGTGTATCATTGAACAGCATCCTCATGCCCAAGGGTCCAGGGAAATGTTAAGGAATTATCTAAACTTCTTAGATAGTCATGGGCTTATTTGGCCACACAACACATAAGCAGTTGAGAACACTTCTCATTTATTTGTTCCTAATCAATAATATCAACTTTCAATAATTCTAGAAACTTTGTAGTCATATTTTGCAAATTTTAGTTTCTTAGCAACAAGCTCTGTTTTCTGCCTGTTTCCTGACATGTGTCTAATTGATATTGCCTTTATCTGAGAACCTTTTTTGAAAGAAATTGAAGCAATAGGTGGCTACTCTTACATAAAGAAGAACACTAAAATAATCAACACAGGCCAACATTCTGAATTTTTTATTGATTTGCCTGATCTTCCGAAAGTGACTTTATGGATAGGAACATGGTCTGTGTTTCAAAATACAAGAGAGCTAATCGAATATTTGTTGCAGTAAATATTATAATAATAATTACAAAATCATTGCCTAAAATGATGAGATCCTCAATGTTTTATTCTCTTTATTTGTATATATTTGACATCAATTGTAATCCCCATGTATTCCCTATCACCATTTCACCAGTGCACCATAACATCAGTCCCTTGTGCTCTTATCTGCCCTCAACTATCTCCTGTTCCCTTATATTCCTCCTAGGGGAGAAACCATCCGATATTTTTCTTTTGCCTTCTAACTTATTTCGCTGAGCATAATCCTTTCCAGCTCCATCCATGTTCCTATGAATTACTCTAGTTTATCTTTTTTGATTGCTGAATAGTATTCCATCATGTATATGTACCACATCTTCCTTATCCAATCATCTGTTTTGGGGCATTTAGGTTGTTTCCAGGTCTTACCTATTGTAAAGAGTGCTGCTATAAACATAGGAGTGCAGGTATTCTTTTGAATCAGTGTATTTGTGTCTTTTGGGGATATTCCTAGTAGTGGGATTACTGGATCATGAAAGTTCCATTGAGATCCTCAGTGTTGTTCTCACCAACTCCTCTTGCAAATTCCTCTGTATAAAACTTGTCACTTAACATTTATTAACTTAGGTTTTTAAAATTACATCAAAGTATATTTGTCCCTTCTCCTACACCTTTAGTATAATTCTTCCACTCTTGAATATCTTTCTACTCTAATCACTGGATTTCTAGAACTAACAGTGATACCAATTGTGTTTATGAAAAATAAATAAATAAATAAAAAACCTCAACCAAATTTCAAAGTTCCAAAATTCTGGACAGCCTGTGGGAGATCAGAAAAAGGTATATTCCCTAAGGGTTTAAAATAGGATCAGTGGTTTAACATAGTCAGGGACTAACAATAAAGAAATGGTGAGGTATTTACAAAATATCACAGGGACAATAATCATCCTAAAATACACGGCCTATGAGTGATTAAGAGAAGATATCAGGAAATTACTCATTTAAAGGTAGACTTGTATAGTCTCAATGAACCATACTTTAACTTCACTGGGTCATCTTTAAATGTAAGTATACTAAATTGCAAATGTAAAGGCTTGTCAGTGAAAGAAAAACATTGGTTCTATCAAACATGTCTCTGAGAGAAATCTTCTGCTTAACCCTGACCTATTATCTAGTGTTTGTGATGAACAGCAAATAGAATCGGGTGGTGCCCTAATTTTATCTCATCCCAAATTGCTTCTCTGTTGCTGCTATTAAAAATTACCACAAACCTTATGACTTGGATCTGGCAATCCTGTTGTTTAGACACCTACTCTAGTCTCACTGGATTAAAATCAAGGTGTTGACAGCACTGTGTTCCTTTCTAATAATTCTTAGGGAAGAATTCATTTGCCTGCCTTTTCAAACTTTACAGACTTTCTACATGGCCCAGTTCATGGCCCTGTTCTCCTATCTTCAGAAACAACAAACAAGAAGAATTATATCTCTCTTATACTCCTTTTTATTCCAGAGACCCTCTGATACAACCAGGAAATCTGTGCTTTTAAGAACCATGTGATTATATTGGGCCCATTCAAATCTATAATAATTTCATCTCTCAAGGTCCTTAACTAAATCACATATGTAAAATCCTTTTGCTCTGAAGATAACATATCTGTAGGTACCAGGGTTTGGGATATGTTATTTATGAGGGTCCAAAATTCTGCCTAACACATATGTTAAGGGGCTTCTGCAGCAATGGCAGTATGAATTCAATCCCTGGCCAGGGAGGGGACCCACATGGCGCAGCAGACCTCTCCTAGCTCCCCCACTGCTCCCCTCGGCAGTGTATATCAGTCAGTCTGTCTGTTTTGCTCCCCACTTTGTCTCTGGTGAATCCTTTCACCCACTTCGCCTCTGGCCTGTACCCCAGTTCTTGTATGTTTAAATAAATAAAATCTTTAAAAAAAACACGAACACACATTTTAAGCCGTATATGACATTGCTTTAAAATAATAAATACTTCAAAACCTGCATCGTGCTAATATTTATGAATGCAAACTATGAATGGAGAGATAATTAGATGGAAATGAGGAGACATACAATGGTACAAGAAAAAAAGACACACACACCCCTCCTCACCTTTCAGGAATGGACAACATTTGATTTATCCTGTCAGGTGTAGATCTTGTAGTTCTTCTACCACTATAGCACCCATGATCCGTCACCTTTGTACTTCCCCAGGAGATGGTATTCCAAATGTGAAAATGAAATTATCAGTTATCACTACCTTGAAAATAAATGTTCAACAAGACGTGTTGATTTAATCTTTAAGAAAACATTTCGTCCTAATTTGGTATAACAGTTAAGAAAAGAAAAATAAGTTGGGGAAAGTAAGAAAAAGGGTTTGAGGTGTGTTTTATAGATTTAATGATACTAAAATGAAGAATAGTTAGCACTGGTGTTAAACTAGATGCAGTTTAAATTTCAAATACTGTTGGATGGAAAATACTGTGGAGATAGTCATCTGGTTCTTGGTACTATATTGATATATCACTCCCATCACCTCCTGAAAGGTTTCCTAGCTATCTTGATTCACTTTTCTTTTTATTTTCAATTGTTGTATTGTCTTTCACATACACAGCAAAATTTGGCAACAGCTTTGAGTTCTGAATGACTAATGAATTGTTCATCTCTGTGTAGGATCTCCCTGGTGCAAGCTCTGTGTGAGTCTCTATTCCCCTCTATTCAAAGATGACATCGTTGATTGTAGTGATATTACCCATGTATGCAGACCCAGCTGAAAAGACAAATGAGAGACCAACATTCCTTTCTAATACCCCACGCCTTTAAACTATGCCCTTTGTTTGCAGGCGCAATTTGCTGTTTGACAAGTCTGTACTCTGACTCTTCCTTTTACTGCAGCCTACATGACCATTTCACTTTGAATAAATTACCCTGTTCCTTTTTCTGCAGTTGATCTATCCATTATTTTTGTCTTAAAGAATCCCAGAGTTCTGATGTACTTGTGGTTCAATTCACCCTATTCCAATCTTTTGATGAGTAATTCAACTTTCTATTTGAAGCCCAATACTGGAACAATCCCTTAAATTTAAAGACACAGACCACAGAATGTTACAAAATCATTCAAGTTCACAACACAGAACTTGGTTCCCAGGAACACACCTAAAGAGAAGGAGTGAGAAAATAATAAAATTCATATGAGAATAAAAAATAATTTCAAAAACAACCTTCTCTCCTCTCTGAAAGAATCAGAATTTCAATTGATTGTCGCGGTCCAGCTCCAGCTGAAGGCCATGTCCCCAAAGGATGGAATAGAAGTCAGCGAGTGAGGGGGGTTCAGAAGATACAAAACTTGAATCAGGGTATGGTATGTGTCCTACCTGAAGCCTCAGCAGGTCTTTATTTATACATTAGGAGAAAGGGGTGGGATTACATCAACATGTGCATTGATTAGGATTAATAATAACTATATTTTTTTTCTTTCAAGAACAGCTTGGGGTCTTGTGACCTTCAGCCAGGATAGATGATATAGGCAATTACAAAATCAAGACAGCATTTTTCCACTAGTGTTAGAATTATTATGATTGATCTATATTAAGGCAGGTATACTAGTTATTCAATCACAACTATTCTATTTTCACTCTGAGTATAAGATTGATTATTAGTTTAAGGTCAGACTGGTGTCAGCATTCTAAGGAACTGCAGACCTTCAGGAAGAGGAAGGTACCCAAATTAACACCTGGCTAGTATCTATCTATATACCTTGTATTTGGCTTTCAATAAGAATCATTGGTTTCATTGTCTTTAGATTTGATCGATAATGTATGTTGTTAAGGAAACTTTTGTATTGGATTAAATTTAATTAACGCAAAAGCAAAAAGGGTGAGGAGGGGTTCTGCAACTATTATCACCTGAGGAATGCAGACTCTACCTTTCACAATGGCCCAGTTATGAAGGTCATGCTTAGGTTCCTGAGGCTTGTAGCCCCATAGTAAAATGTTTGAATCTAAAAATTTTCCTAATATCTAATTTTAGAATTTGTAGAATAACCACATTCCAATTGTATCTATTTTTACCTGGTTTTATGATATTAATTTTCTAGAATTTGTATTATAATATTAGCCAATTAGTAGTACATCATCAGAATGCAGAGCAGCCAATTACTTTGTTTAATAAAACAGCCAATTATACAACCACCCCCATGGATGATATTCCAGCAAGCACATTTTTAGTAACTTACAAAACTTTAATTATTAAATTGGCTAAAACAAAAAGGAGTCCAAGGAGGGCCAGCTATGGAGCCTCTGATTTTTCAGGAAAGTTTCCCTATGACAGGCTTTTGCCTCACGGCATAGGTAGGTGGCCCTCATCAATTGATTTCAAATATGGAACTGATAGCTAGGTTGGAAGTTTAACTTTCTATCAGATCTCAGATCCCTGAGCTTATATCTTAAAATTTAAACTATAACATTTATTGAGTATTTATTATGTGCCAAATCCTTGCCTAAATACATTAAATGTGTCCATTTAAACTTTACAGCAACCCTAGGGGATAGGTACTTTTATCTCTACTTTGCTGAAAACTGAAGTATAGAAAAGTTACCCTAGTTTACTCTTCTATCTAGAAGAGGGACTATCATTCAAACTAGGCATTGTGGCACCAAAGTCAGCCACTTAGTCACTAATCCATGTCTCCTATCTTGCTGTATAATTAGAAATTATTCTGTTACCTATCCAATGGTGAAGCCCAAATCTAGAAATCCAGAACATTATACATTGAATGCATGAATGAATGAGTAAATGAACAAACTAAACATACCCACCATGTAGCAAACATTTAAAGGCCAGTGCATATGTAGATATGATATGGAAATCCAAAATGATAATTATAACAGCCATGATTTGTTGAGCACTAGCTGTATACCCAAATTGTGTTTTCTAGAAAAGTCAAAGTAACTCAAACAATACCTATCACTCTCCCTATTTTACAGTGAGGAAACTAAGAGAGATTTTATTCGGCTGGTCCAAAGTTAGGACACTGGTAATTTACAAACTAAAGACAGAAAAGACTTGTAAACTTTAGAAATCAGGCTCCACCTAAAAAGACCCTTAGTGCTTCTTAAAGTTCTTAGAGTCAATTGCATCTCTTACCTCAACCTTAGTCCCACTGCCTTTATTTATTTTTAGTTATTTTCTCTTATAATGCAAATATTTCTCTTTTTTATTTTATTATTTTTATTTTTTTTCTTTCCTCTTTTTCTTTATTTATATATATTTGACATCAATTGTGGTTCACATGGGTTTCCCACCACCATTTCACCAGTGCACAATCACCTCAGTCCTTTGTGCTCTTTCTGCCCTCAACCAATTCCTTTCCACCTCCCCACAAAGTGTTTCTGATTTGTCCGTCTTTTTGTTTCTTGTTGTGTTTTTTAAAATTGTTATTATTCTTTTCCTTGGTCACTTATTTGTTTCTCTTATATTCCTCCTAGGAGTGAAACTATCCAGTATTTTTCTTTTGCCTTCTGACTTAATTCGCTGAGCATCATCCCTTCTAGCTCCATCCATGTTTCTACAAATGACTCTAGTTTATCTTTTTTGATTGCTGAATAGTATTCCATCATGTATATGTACCACATTTTCTTGATCTAATCATCTTTTTGGACATTTAGGTTGTTTCCAGGTCTCTCCTATTGTAAATAGTGCTGCTATAAACATAGGTGTGCAGGTATTCTTTTGAATCAGTTTTTTTTGTGTCTTTTGGGTATACTCCTAGATACAGGAGTTCCATTTTTAGTAGTTTGAGGAACCACCACACTGCTTTCCACAGTGGTTGGACAGTTTGCATATAATGCAAATATGTCACTTCTTTCTCTGTATTTTCCATGCTATTGTGTTTCTTCTTGGTGTAAACATGTGTAACATGTATCGTACCTCTATAGAATATTTTGATTCAATTATATTTTGATAAAACTTGGGGTTGAAGATTGGTGAGACTGATGATTCACTCTATTTGAGATTGCCTTCTCTGTCATACTACCAGCCAGCCATCAAAAAGACAGTTCAAAGGATAGCAAGAATAAAGGATACACATGAAGTCATTCCTGCCTACCCCTCGATGCTTTTAAGAACATGTACAGAGTAAGGACTCTAATAGGTCACTGGCATACAGAACTTTCTACAGCTGTTTTTTGTGTTTCTCCAGATGTTCTTTGTGTTGTTCAACTGGTGGTGGCAACCACACCATTCAAATCTGCCTTATAATCCTATTTGTCTTAGTGCCACAATAACATCTACCAAGCTCTCTGGTTTTTTATTCCAATAACAAGACCCTTTCGGGCATAACCAATGTTTACTATTAGAAAAATCTACATAAAAACTGAAATATATATTTGAGTTCCATATATATAATGTAAATTCCTTATATTTAACTACATAGTGCTTAGAAAAATCAATTCCTTTGCAGCTACAGATTCCCAATAGACATGCCTTTTTTCTCTATCTGATCAACAACTAAACTGACCTACTCATTAAACAAAAAGGATTAACTAGGGTAAAGCATCAAGCCCAGGACAAAAAAAAAAAAAAAAAATTGGAGGAAGTCACTGGAAAAGAAATCTCAAGAATACTCATTAGTTCTTCTGGCTTTCACTACACTACCTCATTTCTACAACTATATTTTCTTTGAGAACAATGTGCTAATGGCATGCCTACTGAGAAAATGATGTGTCAGAGAGCTAAATAACATAGTCTATGTTATTGGTTGAACAATAATTGAACATTACTATGAACAATGTTCATACAATATAATGCAATGAAGAAGCAGCTTAGACTTTGTTTTGAAGGGTCCTTTTGTGAAACTATTATTTTGGTTCAGTGGTTTAAAAGTTAGACTTTATTAACCAGTTTTTCTATATCAGTGGGAAGTTTGCTTCTAGGTATACATGTGTGGTGCTCTAAGTATTTCTACTTGAGTGATCACCTGAAAGAGTAGCTCTTTGGAGTCTGTCATTAGTAATGGTTCTTTTTGACATATATTAACAGTTGGCTACAATGCATCATTTCTGATTTAGCAGAAAATTTTGCTGTTTAATGATAGAACTGAAGGTTTTTCACTTTTATCAAATTATTGATTTGACTGATAAAGTTCATCTTTATTATATCTTCAATAAGAATTTTAAGAAGGAACCCTAGCAAAATTTTGAAGTGATTAAACAAATGACACATTTATATAGGTATTCAACTAAAATAATTGGGGCTAAAAATTATATAATTTACTTCAGTAATGATCTATAATCAGTCATTATGTAAAATCATGTTTGCTTTGTTGTTCTAGGAGTAGTTTTATGAAATCAGATTGTAATGTATCCACATCTTTATGTGATCTTGAAAGACTTATGATTTTCTTTATGTATTTCCTTAAATATAATATATAATACTCATATAAAAAGGTTCATAGTAGTTGTTTCATGTGAATTCAGGCCTACACTCTTATACCTTCAGTTGACGATGACAGAACAATCATCATTGGTCTGTTTAATTCTCCATGATATTATACAAAAAGTATATGCTTGAGACTATGAAAAATCCATTGTTAATAATTTTATTAATATATCAATAATTGTAACCTAGATCATGGGAAGCCTGCTTTAATAAAAAGAATATGTTACCTAACTAGAGGGAACTAGATAGCATTACTTGCAACAAATTGGTAGAATTTTAATAGTTCTAGCAGAACTGAAAATTTGAGATACAGTATTAGATTTACATGATGTTAACGTCATTATAAACTGATATTCTAAGATCAAAAAATAAAGTGGAGAAGAAAGGCCCAGACATATAGCAAACAAACTCAGAAAGTGACTCATTCAAATATGAGAAACTACCACATTTAATGTACTGGCTAAAATATGAAACAAAGTTAATTAATGACAATATTTAATAGACAGACAATATATGATAAATTTGTTAAAGGCTGATTGCAAAATTTAGCAAATATATACACTTGCATTAAATTGGTTCAACTTAATGGAAAGTGTGTAGAACCTCAACATAGCCCAGTGAGGAAGAAAATGCTGGTTAAAAAATGTAGAAGAAAAGTGTTGTGATATTGGGCATACCTCTCCTTGCCATGTTATCCTTTAATTGTCCAGAATGAAAATGAGCTAAGTTAAATGAATTTGTACAATTTTTGCTTTGCTAAAATAGAAACATCCAAGGACAAAGGTAAAGCAAAAAAACTAGAATTAAATGCTAATTTGACTAAATGACCAGATCAAGAATTCATTAACACAATTTTGTATTCCTGTTCTTTCAACATTTACTGAAAAAATGAGTTAAAAAAATAAATATCAGAAAAGCAGTATTTGCTTTTCTGTACTATAGAGTTAACTGCTAATGGATTTTCTCTCATACTTTAAACAATTGTACAATTGAATAAAGTAGGAGGTATTAAGATACTGAAAAATAAATGTAAGGAATCACATGAAATAAACCTCATTATTTCTCTAGCTTTCTGTCTAAATACACTTTGATATTGCAACTTAGGGTAAAGGAGAATAAAAGAGGTAGTGGTGTTGGTGAGTAGAAAAGGCAGAGGCTGCTAAATTCAGGGCTGCTAATCAACTAGAATTTGTAGAGGGTGATAACAGAGAAGAAAGCTTTGCAAAAAGAACTTCCATAAGTCTGCAAGGTGACTGACTATGTATGTTTGCCTGAAAGTTGGGCTACATATTCAAAAGATATCCATGAGGCCTAATAGAAATACACTGGTTCAAGACTGAGAGGTGAAACAAAATACTAGTGGCTCACATTGCTAAATGACAATGCAGTTTCAGTTCAGTAAGAATAGAGGAATATCTGAGTAATTTCAAAACTTATGTGAAACCTCAAAAAGACTCCACCTATCTAAGAAGCTGTGAATAAGGCTTATGCCCCAGAATTGAGTTCAAAGTTGAACTAGACCTGCCCTAAATGATAAATAATGAATTTTCACAAGACCAGAAATATCTGCCAGTAACTACCTCCCATGAAAATCTTCTATTCTTTAAATAAAAATAATGCAACCAAGATTCCCTAAAATATATCATCCATGAGACAATGAAAAATGCTAGAAAGTGATATGACAGAAATTATGACCTAAAATTAAGAAAAAGCAGACAACAGAAAAAGACCTTCAGATGACCAGAATAGTAAAGTTAGCAGACAAGGACTTCAAGAGTTATTATAAATATGTTCAAAGAGTTAAAGGAAAAGATGGCTATGTTGAGCAAACATGAGGGAATTCAACACAGAAATGTTTGTTTGTTTTTTTTAAATGAAGAAAGAAAACCTAATGGAAGTTTTAAACTGAAAAGTATAATATCTGAAGTAAAATTTTACTGCCTGGGTTAAACAGTTTGAGATATTTAAAATAAAAGGGATTGCTGAACTTGAAGGGACATCAATATATATTACCCAACAAAAGAATAAAGAGGAAAATGTTTGAGCAAAAAAAGAACAGAACTCAATGACTTAGGGAATAAAATCGTGTGACATACATATGATTGGATATATGGTAAGAGAGAAAGAAATGAACACAAAATATATATATATGTATGTGTAATATATATATATGGAGGAACTAAGATGAAAATTTCCCAAATTTGATGACAAAAATTCAAGTTTTAAAGCCAGGAAGCTCCCCAAGCAGAAAACATAACCCCCCATTAAAAAAAAAAAAACAAACCCTAAACTGCATATGTAAACTGAAAATCCAAGATAAAAATGAAACTCCATGAATTATGATTGACTTCTGACTAAAATAAATTAAAATAATATTTACAGTGCCAGAAAAGAATAAACCAACTCAGTGTCTTGACACATACTCAAACTTGTACAGGATGTACTATCCAGGACAATAAGAAAGGAAACTTTGGAAAAATAATTCACAGATGATAGTACATATGTGAAAAATACTAAGGAATCAATAAATCACTACTGAAAATAATAAGCAAATTTATAAACATCATAGAATCAAGATCAAAAGAAAAAAGCAATTGTGTATTCTGCATACAAGCAACAAATGATTAGAAAATAAGATTTGAAAAATTTAAATTTACATTTACATCAAAAAGGTTTGAAACATTTAGCAACAGTGTTACCAAAAGTAATGAAATGCTAATGCATCAAGGACTACAAAGCATTGATGAAAAAAATTTAAAGTCCTAAATGAATAGGAGATATATCATTTTCATGGATTAGAAAATTCAATATTGACAAGATGTCGGCTCTACCAAAATTGATTGGAATCAACACAATTTCCCAATAAGCTTTTTTTATAGTTAATGACAGGTTGATTCAAAAATTAATATGAAAATGGAAACTGCAAAGAATAGTTAAAACTATGTTGAGGTGAAGAAAATAATCAATGGGTAAAGAATATTTTCATCAAATAGCATTAGACAAATAAATGATAATGTGAAAAAGAATCCCAAACTTTAATTTTACCTCACAATATACACATCAACTTAGAGAGTGATTAGAGTTGAAGCACAGACTTAAAAGTAATATAAAAACATAATGGGGGGGGCCTCCCCTGGTAGCACAATGGGTTAAGCAACACACTGTGAAGCAAAACACAGCCACTGCTGCACAAGTTCAATCTCTGCCTCTGGCCAGGGAGGTGACCCACAGGGCACAGAAGACCTCTTCTGTCTCGCCGGCTGCTCCCCTCAGCAGTGTGTTTCAGTCAATTTGCCTGTTCTATTCCCCACTCTGTCTCTAGTGAATCTCTCACTCCCCACGTTTGGCCTGTACCCCAGCTCTTGTATGCGTAAATAAATAAATATTTAAAAAGAAATAAAAACATAATGGCTTATGGAAGAAAACATTATGGAATGCCTTCTAGAATACTTAGCAATTTGAAAAAATCTTTTAAGATAGGATATAGAGGGCCTCCCTGGTGGCGCAGTGGGTTAAGCAACACACTATGACGCAAACCGCAACCACTGCAGTACGAGTTTGATCCCTGCTGCCGGCCAGGGAGGGGACCCACATGGTGCAGCAGACCTCTCCTGCTGTGCCCGCTGCTCCCCTCAGCACTGTGCTTCTGTTGATCTGCCTGTTCTGCTCCCCGCTCTGTCTGTGGTGAATCCTCTCACCCCCCCACACCTCTGGCCTGTACCCCAGTGCTTGTATGCATAAATAAATAAATCTTTAAAAAAAAAAAAAAAAGATAGGATATAGAAACCAATAACCTTAAAAAAATTGTATTTTATTTTTAAAAGTAAAAAAAAAAACAAGTCATAAATTGAGAAAAAATATTCATAAATCTGATTATGGTCTTTTACTACTATGAGATATATATATTTATATACACAGGTATAAATATATATGCATATATATTAAAACTCCTAAAATCAGAAAATAATCTTATAAAAATGGACAGTAAACTTAAACAGATATTCATAAAAGATGATAGATGATCAAAACATGAAAAGTTTTTTGACATTAATAGTCATCAAGGAACTGCAAATAAAACTAAGATGGAATATAGCTTTATATCCATCTGAATAACTAAAATTAAAATGACTATCAACACCAAATATTGATGAAAATAGAGAGCAACTAAAATCTCATACATTCCTGGCAAAGTGTAAATTGGTATAATTATTTGAAAAATAATTGAGACAGTTTCTTAGAAATTGAGCATATTTCTACCTATGACCCGAAAATTGTACTCCCAGTTGTATACCCAAAAGCAATAAAAAATGTTTTTAATAAAAAGACTTATACAGGAACCCACAAACTTTATTCATCACAACCAAAACCCTTAAAATGACTGATATGTTTATTAAAAAGATAACTGGTCAACAGTTACCATAATGATATAGTACTCAACATTTTTAAAGAATAATTACACACAATTATATGAAAAATCATTAGAATTTTTCTTGAGCAAAAAAATGTCAGACACAAAATACCTACCTGATTCCATTTATATGAAACCCAAAAACAAGCAAAGTTAATCAATTATGACTGAAATTAGAATAATTTTGATAGGAGAATAATGGAAGTAGACTGAAAGATGTCCAAGGGAAGTTTGGGGGGTTAGAAAATGTTCTGTAATTGAATTGGGATTGGGGTGTTGTCTACATGAGTGCATACATTTGTCAAAACTAATCAAATTGTTCATTAGATTTGTGCATTTCACTGTGAATTTTACTTCAATTTTCTTTGAATTTTTAAAAGGGAAAATAATTTTAAGATCATTTAGTGTGTTTCACTGTATGTCATCCTGTTTTGATTCTACATGGTCCCAGTAGCCATTTCATTGTTTCATTTATCTTCATGGTTCCAGTGATTCTAATATTGAATTGGAATGTCTCAAAATGGTGAAGCCCCAGAATAGCAGTTAATTTAGTTTAAAGCAAAGATTTTAAAAAAAAGAAAATAGGAAATGTAAGCCTGATAAGTCTGCTTGGGGATTTCTTTGTTG
Organism: Galemys pyrenaicus; assembly: GCA_019455555.1. Taxonomy (NCBI): domain Eukaryota; kingdom Metazoa; phylum Chordata; class Mammalia; order Eulipotyphla; family Talpidae; genus Galemys; species Galemys pyrenaicus. Next base: position 760,167 of record JAGFMF010011581.1, on the reverse strand, counting down.
TAAACACCAAGTTGGAGAATAAATGGGTGATATACTTGGTGACTAAATCATGAGATTAAGTACCAGAAGCAGTGAGTAAACAAGGACATGTATATTGCTCAATTTAAGTATAGTTGCTGAGCTTGTGTGTGTGTGTGTGTGGTTTATTTTATTTTTAGACCATCAACCTCACTTTTACACAATGTTTCTGAATGATTATGGGTTTTTATTAACCCATATAATATGATATTTCCTTTCTTCGGATCTCAAAAATCTGTCTCTTTATTGTGCCTTCTATTTTAATTACTTCTATGTCGTATTATTCCTCTTTAGTTGTGCTCTTAAAACTCAAAACTGTTTATTATGTCCCTTACACCTAGCACCTAACCCTTCCTCAATTTAAACCAAGTGCTTGGTAACTGTTTTCAATATTTGGTGAAATGGATTTTATTGAACTGAATGAAATAACCTTTGTAGGTAATGGAATCACATGTCAGGCAATATTAATAGGTATTTGAAGAAATTAGTTCCCTTGTAGCTTTATATAAGAAAGTTATTGACTTTGCCACCTGCATGGCACTGATCTAAGAAATTTTTAAAAATCAAGGAAAACAAGGCATAGTTCCTATTTTCAAAGTTCTACCAGATTATCAGGGGAAAGTCAATGTATACAACTGATGTACAATAAAGAAGAAAGATGAAAAAAGAGAGGGAGACATCCATTCTTATGAAAACCCAAAAGAAGAATATGCTATGTATTAGACCAAATTTAATCTGCCCAGCGTATGCATGTTGAGAAAACCAAAATAAATATTAGTAATAGTTTGAGGAATTCTCTTGTCAATAAAGAATCAAGAAGAGAACCTTTTAGAGAACTTTTAGCATACCTTCTACAAATTAAGTGAAAATAATGTGGGTGATGCCAAAACTTTCAGTTGAATTTGTTCCTTTCTTTGTAATAACAATGCACACTAGTCTGTGAGGAGCCCTGATTTCCTATCCCCAGAACTAGATAACTGTTTGGTCATTCTCTTAATCCCTCTGTATGATATACATTATACATTAATTTAGAGACTAGAATAGAATGCTTTCCATGGTCAACTTCAACTATAAAAATGTCACAATTCTATATTCTGTAGTTCTGTAATTTTAATTCTTTGATAAAACCATTTATGCATTATTTATATACATTAATTTATATATACATTATATACATTAATTTAGATTTATATACATTAATTTAATATACATTTATATACATTAATTTAGAGACTAGAATAGAATGCTTTCCATGGTCAACTTCAACTATAAAAATGTCACAATTCTATATTCTGTAGTTCTGTAATTTTAATTCTTTGATAAAACCATTTATGCAATTTTAGTGATTGGAAAGATGTTGCTGTGTTTAACAAACATCATTGAGCCAAGTGCTAGCTACATTGAAAGTATTTTCAGTAACGTTAATGTTAAATATATTTCCTAAAATCAAATGAATTTATGCCTAAATATTTTTATTTTTATTCTAAGAAATAATGCCCATGAAAGCAAACATTTCCAGTGTTACTTATGCTTCCCTAGTACACATTAAAACAAATAGATAAACATTAAATATGTTTCTTGTGCCACCAATAAAAAGCATGTTCTACTGTGTTAGTGAATTAAGAAAGACTTATCCATTGTCTTTGCTAGTTGACATAAATGACTTTGCTAATCATAAATGTTATCCTAATGGGTCAACCTATATGCACCAGTATCTAGAAAGACTGAGAAAATACATATATTACATTCCATCAGAATCTTCTAAAGTCTGATATTCAACTCTTAAGTGGATATATGCATTACCTGGAAAACAATTTGCAAAATAGATTTTTAAAGTTCATAGTAAATTGGGGAAAAGGCTACATTACATTTGAACCTTAATAAATACTTAATAACCCATAAGACAAATAGCCATGAATTACTAGAATGATTTCAAGCACAATGCTTCTGCATAGAGCCAACCTGCTCTCTTATTTTTTCTCATTATAAAACAGGAGTTATAATATTGCAAAGTTTATTAGCTCTGTTGATTTATGTATTTTATAAAATAGGACATTTAAATAATATGGAACTAGAAGTGTTAAAAATCTGTCTCCTTTCTCTTCATTCCCTACTCTATCTAGTCTCCTCTACCCAAGATAACTTTAAAATGCCTTTCTCATAGAGAAGAAAACGTTAAGATTCCTTTAACTTTGTCCTCTTTATGGCACTTGAATGATGGGTGTGTGTGTGTGTGTGTGTGTGTGTGTGTGTGTGTATACAAGCTTAGGTCCTCAGGTGGAACCGTGGTTCCTGTGCTTTCGTCCTCGAAGCTGTTTTTCTGGAAGGGAATGGAGGCAGCTGTGTTTACAGCTCAAGTCTTGGCATACATTTACCAGAATCTATTATTCATATCATTCAGTATCAGGGAGAGATCTCAGGCCACCTGTCTATCTGACAAATTCACCCTTTTGTGAGCTTTCTGTTCATAGCAAATTATGTTCACATTGATGAATTGAGTTTTTATGAGCATTGCTAACTAACATTCTCACAGAAGGCCAGGGGCAAGAGCCTGCAAGTGTTTCTGGTCCACAAGTAAATGATAAAAAAAAGAAAGAAAAAAAATGGTAGTGTTTAAAGACAATTGCCATGGAGGGATAGTTAAATCACTTGGCAATGCCTTAATATTTATAATTCCAAGACTTTCCATAAATTATTGCAAATACTCTGCTTATAACAAACAAAAACATGGAAAAAAATCCGCATTTTATTTTTTCTGTAGCACAGAATATTCTTTTAAAATTGTTCTACATTTTGACAGGTAAGCATTGACCAGAGTAAAACATGGAGTAGTTGAAGTATGCCCAGCATTAATAAATCCGGCAATTTTATACTATAATGTGGAAATCTTACAGCAATTACAGCTTAAATTCCAGCTTCATATTTCCATAGATACAAAATGGATTTTTTTTTTTAATCTCCAGAAACCCTATACTGGTTATGAAGCTAAGCCATGTGGCATGAGTTAAATAAATGAGAGCAATCTTTCACAAAAGACTAACAGAAATCCTGCTAAATGGTGGGTGGGGAAATACCCAATGTTCATGATAAAAATGAAGATTTCCTTCAGTTTACATATAGTATTGGTTCTTCTCTCAGGCTTCTGAGAGAAGCCCTTTGCATTTATTCTGTCTCTTACTCTGTATTTCATTTAAAGCAGCTGAAAAAAGGGAGAGGATTTCACGAGAAAGACACATTCTAGTTTTACTATACCCACATTTCAAAGCTCTTATTCAGAACCTACTTAAAATGATAAACTTGATTTTGAAGCAAACCCACTAGTCATTATGTATTTAAATAAGAAAGCAACAAAACATAAATTTTATAAGATAGTGAGAATACCTTCGATAAAACCCATGTTCTCGGTTCACTTCCTAACTGTGACCCTGGCATCCCCAAAGTCAGATTATTACCTTAGATAAAGTGTAAACTTATTCTCTTAAGTCTTAGTGAAAGTCAGTGGAAATTTCTAAAGCTCTTCGCAGTAGCCTGCCAAAATGTGTCAGACACATCACCTTTCAATGCAAAGACACCATAGCACAAAGAACACTTGGCATTATCCCTTGAAATTGCACACCTTTCGGAGAAGCAAATGGGAAGTGTAGTCTGTTAAACACCATATGTGAGGGAGCTGCACCAGTCTCATTTCTCTTTCCAAATGCTACAAGCTGCTCCCTCATTGCGGTGTGTGTGACTCTGGGACAAGATCAGCGACAACCCAGTGTGTAACTGTCCCCAATATCGCTTGGCCAGTTGACCACTTATTCCACTCAACATGATACTATGTTTTAGTGACCGCTGGAAAATAGAAAACATAGTCCTTTATGTTAATTCAGTAGAAACTTTTGCGAACTTTCTAGTGACTGCCATTGTCTTAGATCAATGGGTAAAACATGGAGACTGAGTTCGTTATCCTTCAAGTATGGAGAGACACAGGCATAGAAAATTTTCTTTTTTAACTTTTAGGTTGCCCTGGTCTAAATATATTACAGATAGATGTTTATATCTTATTAAAAATAAATTTTGGGAGAATCATGGCAACATAATGTTGATCACTGGTTTGGTTGGCATTTTCTGTGGTGAGCATGGTGACCATTCATGCCAGATTCTCTGTAACAGTTCAGTTTTCAAACAGTCCATCCTTTTATCCAAACATATGCTCCTGTTTTAGTTTAGAAAATATGGTAAAAGCAGCTTTAAGGCAACAAAAAATTTACCTGCAAGAAATTTTCACTATAAGATTATGGAAATTAAGATAGGCGCTAGACATTGAGGGTTTTTATGACTAAGTAACCAGTCTGACGTCAAGAACGCATGCTTTGGTGTCGAAGTCATGTCAAACAGCATCCTGCAGCTCAGTGCCATATTCCTAGTGTCAAACAGCTGAAGGACCACCATTTTGCTCCCTGGAATTGTGTCTGCATTTCAAGCATTGCTAGAAGGCTGAAAGTTGGCTGCAGCTGGCAGAGCATTGTTCTTTTTTTAACCCATGTGATAGGTATCTTCAACAGTGTCAAACAAATTTGTAGAGCTGGTGATTAGTTGCCCAAAGAGCATAATGTATGCATTATTAATTAAAGAAGGTAAGTTTGGCTAATTGTCATTTCTATACAGTAGCAGTGCACTAAGATACATTTTAACAATCTATAAATAATTGATAATTTTTTTTCTTTCATCTTCCTTCCTAGTTTGCATAAAACTAATGACTTGGTAAATGTTACTCACTTCAAAATATTCCACTGCTTCTATGAAAATTAAACTAACACTGTAACCTTAGCAAATAAGGAGATTTTTTTCCCTTTTATTGCAGGTTAAAAAAGGAAATATAACACTTGTAACAAAAAATGTGATTCTGTGAAATCCAAATGAGAATCATAAATAATATAAAATCAGCATTAAAAGTGTGACTTTAATAAATAGAATTGAAATTAAATATGCAAAGGTATATGTATGTATACATGCACATATATGTATACATATATGTATACAAAGATATAGATATATCTATATATAATACATGATATTTTTATATGGATATATATCTGCAACCCCATAGTTCTGCTTATTTATATTTTAAGAACCTAATTCCATGACCCACAGGTTTGCTCCAAGATACCTTCCATGCTAGTGTTTCAATACTCCCTAATACCTACATGAATAATCCTTTAAATCTGGTTGGCAGAGGACACAAAATGTTTTTCCATTGAGGTGTTTGTAGATTCTCTATGCTTTGTTAATTGATTATAACACCTAGCTGGATCCCATAACAAGAGCTGTACTGCAGGGAAAGTACCTACTCCTCCCTTTTTTGAGGAGTTCTCTGTTATTTATACAAATCCACAATCTGTCAGTCTTGTATAATAACACAAGACCTTACTCTCTAATTTTCAACGCAACTGAATACATTCCCGGAGTTATTGATGGCACTATAATTTCACGTTTATTTTGTTTGGAATACATTGTGCTTTAAAAAAGATTTTTTAAGAAGATCCACAAACTAAAGTATTGCCTAAGTGACATATTGTTATTTAAGCCTTCGTTGAGTCTTACATATGCTTCATTATGATAAAAAACAGGTTGTAAGGACTGATTCTGTGACCTTTTTTTCTCATTTTAACCCTACTGATATGTCACCCATGGCAACCTTAAACTGATTTTAATAGAGTCGATCCTATTATTCATTTAAATTGAGGTGCAAGAGCACTTAGACCAGGGAAATTTGCATTCAGCAAATGGGGATTTGATGAGCAAAAATGATAAGATATATGTTGTATAACATGGCCTATTTTGCTAGCAAATAAACAGCTCTTGAAATTGATAAACTTCAGAATATTTTATCTTCAAATGTTTATACATAAATGATTAAAATGCATTAGCAATTCTGCTTTTGAAAAAAAACATATTGGGGAAACAACACAGTTGTGTTGCTTAAATTTGTAATTAACAAATTTATTACTAATTCTGTTCAGTTCTTTAATATGCTGCATTCCTGAAGAAGAACATTAATACACAATGGCAGAAAGAAGCTAATTTTAAGACTTTGGAGAAATGAATGTCTTTTAATGCTGTGTGTTTCTCTTATCTACATGCCACATTATTGTAATAAGTACATTCAGGAATAATTTCTTTTCAAATATTTTTACAAATCTTGCTCTTATTTGCATGCAAGTAAGTTGTCAGCTTAAATCTTTGAAATGCAAAATATATCTCATTTCTATATTTCATCAAGGAGCCTTTCATGTTTAATAAATTACAACTTAGATCCTCCAAGACTTTGTTTTTCATTAACTAAAAGCAAAAGGATACATTTAAAATCTTAATCACAACCTGCAAGGGTATTTGCATGTTGCTGATATTTGTCTTGATGGGACTTTTAATATTTGCAAACTAATCAGGATAGCAAGGTTATACCAATAATTTCTAAAGACAAAAAACTTTCTGCATTATTTTCTTTATTGTATTCAAGCAGAAAAAAAAAAAAAACTTTAAGTGCCTTTGCCCCAGTAATCTGTAAATTTTTTTTTTGCACTCCTCTCCTAAAGATTGTAATTGAAGAGATGGCCACATCTCAGAAGCACTATTGAAAAATGTGTAGAAGAATGTCACATCTGGGTTTGGTGTAGTCTTTTATTAGTGCTCAATCAGCATGTATTGGACAGAATCGTTAACAACACAAAATAAGCAAGGTAAATTACCCACTTCCACTACACCCAATAACCACCTCGTGATACTGCATAGAGATGTGCATCCAGGAGAAATCAAAAGACATCTGCACTCTTAATTTAACCCCAGCTTAGCTAGAAGACAAGGATGTTTGTACTACTTTGGTTTTCGTTGTTATTTTTATTTTGGCCAAATTATCCTAGCTGATCTTGCAGAAAATCTTCTCGATTCTGCAATAGGATGGATCATCTCATCTCAACAGAGACAAAAATGTCTTGACAGCACAATATCCTGATGGGGGGTGGGGTGGTCCCTTGGGCCACAGCAATACAGTGTCACAGAAGAGGCAAACTTCTGTTGAACTTGGTGCCCTGAGACCTGTGGTTAATCTTTTGCTCTAGAATGGAAGATCAAAAAAACCCGAGCTGTTTAAAAAATATGCAGCTAATGTCATGCAGTTAAACTGATGTAGCATGCATGTTGTTTTGCAAGCTAACAGGTTAAATATGGCTTTGCTTTAAGATTCCCATCAAATTTCGTTTTTATAGAGAAATCTCTGAAAGCAGAAGGGGTTGAGGGAGGGTGAGGTAAAAAGAAATAAATCATTGTAGTCTCAGGAACAGTAATCCTTGTTGAGGATTTTGGCTGATTGATATAAATAACATCGTCCCCGCCATCTGTCCGAAGAGGGACCTTTCCAGTCAGTGTTAAGCTGCAACGGCAGAATAATTAATGAATGGTGTCCTTTGTGCTGGTAATAAAGACAAGACAAATTATGTTATAATCCAACTGCTGCTCATTTGTCACAGCCAAATAAAATGTCAAATAAAAGTGAGGGGGGCACTGTGTTTGTTTAATGGACTGCAAGCTACCTGTTTCTATTGTTGACAGACAACTAGAGTGTAAGTTCTGAATGTTGCAGGAAAGAAAAACCTCCAAACAGAATTCGCATTTCCTCAGGAGTGGGGCTGAGAATGTAGGGATACCATGGGGGTGGACTGACAGGAAAACATTGAAGTAAGTTTTAATTAGAGAGCTATAATACCACCCGCTCCTCTGAGTAAGTTGGTTGCGATTACAGAGCAACAGCACTGCCTGGAAAGTCCAAGTTCAAAACACAGACGAGCTATTTGCAAATCTGTAAGAATTTGGTAGGGCTCTCATCTTGCATTTTCAGGATAGACACATTCATCCAGTTGCTAGGAAAGCCAAATAATGAAAACATAGCTGGGATTTAGCAAGTTCCACTGGGAATTACCTATGATAGAGGGCAGGGCTGCACTTCCTCAGAACATGCTCCTGCTGTAAAAATTCACAAACCTGGCATTCATACAGGCATCTGTCGCTTGCTCTAATGCCAGTTCATAGTATACATACAAACATCTGCTTCCGTGCACAAAGGGATACAGAGCGCTTGACAGGTCTGTGTTAGCAGGGTTCGCAATGCCAGTTCTTTATGCAAAAACCCTAATGCTTCCCGTCAAGCCATTAGAAGTGATACAATCAGCCCAGGCCCCATTAAGCCATCAGTGTCCACCTGTGATAAAGATGGCCATTTGTTTTCTTAAAGCCCACTTAATGTCTGCTTAACTCAATTTGTCAGGAAATGTAGAACAATTTCCTCACAGCCTGAAATTTGGTAGTGGTTCAAAGTCAAAAGGCCAGGTCTAGTCCTATTCAAATGATATAATAAACAGTCTTCAAATCGAAATCTCCCTTGAGGAGCTGATGTTTACTTTTTTTAAAAAAATTACGTTAGTTGGAAAAGGATAACATTTGTCTCCTTTTTTATTTCTAAAATGCTGGAATCTATGAGTAGAAAGGGCTATTGCTTGATTCTCTAAGAAAGTAACTTTATTTTCCTTTAAAATTCAGTCAGAAATGGGTTTTAGAGAGAACAGAAGAGGTTTTGCAGAGCACCAGTATCTTGTTATGGCAATCACCTCCAGCCTCTCTAAGAATCCTATTTTAATAAGTGTAAATTTGCTTTTTATTCTAATTCTATTGAAAACCTTCCCCATACTCTCATGATTCTAATTACTTGTTGGAGATTAATATTGCCTTTTCATAGGCCCTAAAAGAGAAAAACAAATAATTTTCTTGAAAATATTTTATTTTGAAAATGATGTTAATCAAATATGAGGGCTGACTTTGCCCCATCACAGTTTATTTTGAGCATCTGATCAGTTGCCTATGCTTAAAGATACCTGATCACCTGGAGGTTAGAATGGAATGAGAAGATATTTCTAAGATTAACCAACAGGGGGCTCTCTTAAATATTCCAGATACACTGGCTTCCCACTGTTCCAAATTTGTGATCCATGCAAACTGAATACCAATTTTGAATATAATTCAAACCCCCCAATTTAATTTTCTTTGTCAAAAAACTTTTGCATTCAGAACATTTAATTTCTGTTTACTTGTTTCTCTGCTGGTAGAGCCAGAAGTGAATTATTGACTTGAACTCTAAAGAGTAATTTCTCTACTGACTATGCAAGATGAACTGAAGAATTGAGTCAATTATCTGGATAATTTTATCAACAGATATAATCTGTACAATAGGTACACTTGAAGTAGAAGTAAAGCTAAAGAATGTAAATTAACTGGATGCTGCCTCGCTTCTCACTTTTGTGTATAAGTAGCTTAATAAATGTAATTTACAAAAGAAAAGAGAGGTTGACTTTAAGATATGATTTAAAGGGATAAGTATATGAATAAAATGCGTTTCAATATAAAATGAATAGCAGCCTTTTTTATTTAACTTAGGAACATTACCATGAAATCTCATCCTTTCACTGGTATTGCACTGATAGGTTTTATTTTCCACTCTTCAGAGATTTAGCAGTATAATTCCCTAAGAAAGGGTTTGATTGAGGAAGAATCAGAAATTAGAATATGGATTAGGATATATTTACATATATGGCACTGCAGAATCCTCGGTCTTTCTACTGACTGTTAATGTGTAGTCCTGTGACATATTATATCTTCTGTACTCTCCCTGCAAGTACCTAGATATACTCTTTTCAACCATGAGAAGAAAGTGTTGAACTTGGATCTTGATTTCTAGATATTGTAATAATATATTCATTGAATAAAAGATCAATTGCAACAAAAATCTTAGAAGAAAGTCTAATACATTGTTTCCTAAAAATGGTCAGATCATAATTTTTTTTTGCAGCATAGAGCAACTAAAATTAATCATCTGTACCAAACAGGGAGAGTTATTTTTATTATAAAGATAACACATATGCAACAGGAAATTTGAAAAATGCACTTTAAAATTGAAAAAATCATCCATTTTTCTATAGTCAAAGATAACTTTTCATGGTTAGTATTTTGGTATTTTCTATCAGTGTTTTTAATTAATTACTCAGAAAAACTATAATTATATATCCCAGTAATTAAACTTATTTTAAGTTGTCTCTTTTAACAGACCACAACAAAATACTAACTAGTTATTGAAGGTAACTTGAAAAGTGAAGTAAAAATAAGAAAATTACAATTAATTCTGAATTTGAATCATCATTTTTTGAGGATATTTTCTTTCAACCCTTTTGCTCTATTTAGCCTACTTAATTTTAAAACATATGTAACATTATAGCAAAAATTATAATTATATGATTGATTATTTGCCCTTTATCACTTTAACTGTCAATACAATTATAATATATACAAAGCATGTATACCAAAGACTCTTAGCAATGGAGTAAATATTCTGTTGTTCTCTGAAGACTAGTTTTTAAGAAGGCAGAAAAAACCTGTTCGTAACTCTCCAGTGCAATGTTCCAATAATGGTGTTTGGAACCAAATGATATAACTGAAAAACCCTAACCATTGTTTTAAATGGTCACCCTAAGCCCCAGAACTTTGTCTGAACTGTGAAGAGTAGACCCTAGGAAGTCATATTCTGGTAATGAGAATGAAATGAAAACCAGAGTGAAATAATCCAAAGAGTTTTGAATTCAAACTAAGGATAGAAGATACTTAAGTTTCTTTATGATATCTGTATTCTTGAGTTACAGCGGTAAATTCATCACTTGGTTGACTTATATAAGCCCTCATGAATACTTTTCAAGAAAGAAGTGCTATTATATATCTTTACACAGATGAAAATATCTGTTATCTTAACATGTAAAATATGAGTGTGCACAGTTTGAGGGACATAACTGTTACCTCCTACAAGCAATCAATACTGCTTTGTTTTACTTTGGAATTGAATGAGATAAGTCTTAGGAAAGACTGGACGTTTATTTTCTCTTATTTTTGTTCAAATATTTGTGGGATAGTGCTTGATTTTTATCATTCCAATATTTTGCCAGGACATGTCATGATAGTGTCTCTATACGCGATGATTTTTTTTCTTAGAAACTAGCTATCATTTTCAGTACTGAGATAGGTTTTTTTTTTTCCACTAACATAAGATTTCTTTAATTTTGTTTGATTATTACATAGTTTTCAATGCTTAGTTTCTTCCTTAATATACTTATTAACTACATGTAATCTCTTAATTCTCTGACTTCCAATTTTTTTTTCCATATTTTTTGTTTCCACATTCTGGACAGGCTTCTCTAGTTTATCATCCATATAACTACCCTACCTTTATCTACATGACAATTTATCTTTCATTGTAAAATTTAATATTGTTTTGGATTTTTAAGTTTTCACTCTATCATCCCTCATCATCTTATCCTTTTCATCTTATACCTTTTCATCTTACCCTTTTCTCTCCTTGTAACTTGCTGATCATTTTTGTTATATTATTTGATATTTGAATTTGATTGAAAATGCTAAATAATTTTCTAATTGTCTGGTGGCCCTTGTAGGAGTTCTGAACACTGAGCATTGTTTTCTTATCTGAAATGAGTTTTTCATAGGTCATACATTGTTGGAAATTTTGTTATCTTTACTCATCTCAAATGGTGGAAATATATCCAACACTCCATGCATACATATCACATGTTAACCTCTGCTTCAGCTCTGGAGTAATCCTTATTCTGAAGCTATACACAGATGACAAATTGATGATCACAATTCATATTAATTTGTATATTGCATATTTGTTGTGGTATAACCCTACTACCCTGACATCGTTTTCCCCACCGTATTCTTTAAATTCCTGGCTCTCTAAAAAATTAAGAGCATAAAACATTAGAACTCCAATAATTTATTCACGAGAGAGTTTTGTCAGTCTCTACCCTGCTATGTTTTACAGATGGACTACAATTCTTATAGTGATATGTGCCATTATTAAGGCATCCTTTCTAACTTCCACTCACAATCTCTTTAGTTGTTTATGGAATAGGTTAGCTATGTTTAAACTATTGCAGATAGAAGAGAAGTCTTGATCTTTAGTTAGAAAAGGAGAGGACTGAGGAGGAAGGAAAGGAGGAAAGGATTTACACTACCGAGAGCATTAGCTGAAGAGGGGAGTCTGGCCCACTCTTGTGAGTTGACATAGACTTGTTGAGTCTTTGATTCTGAAATGAGACAGTTGAATAAAAATAAGGATGTTCCTGTCGCTTTCAGAAGGGCAGGCTTTCTGGGTCAATAGTTCAATAGCACAGGTGGTTCCACCACTGGCATTTTCCAATTAAGTCAATGTGTCTTGACGGAAATGACTTTTAATGTTTTGTCATCATATTACTGTCAGTCCCTGTTTATTTTCAGGACTCTAGTCTATTTTCTTTGTCTTGAAGCATATTTAATTACAAGTTCCAAGAGGCAGCTAGGTGTGCCCCAACTAAATGACATTTTAAACCGAAAGTCAAGGTTTGTACTGCCTCTTTTAGAGGACTTCACATTGAAAGTTTATATTCAAATTCTCCTTTGGAGTGTGACCTCTGCTTATGACTTCTTCTTTACATTTGCATCTTTACCTGGAAATGGTAAGAGGCCTGAGAATAGGATATTTATTTTTAGTCTTGCCATTTGCAAGGTCCTTTGAGCTTCTATGAAGATACTTAGAATCATGAAATGTAAATCAAACATTTATTGTAATGATAGATTTCAAAGTACTATTTTCCATTTGGGGGAGTTTCCTTTTCATTATCTAAACCACACCTTGGTTCTTTATAAAAAGAATTTTGGACTTATACCATAGAAAAAGTTTCTATTGGCTTGAATTGCTGGTAAGGAGGTGTGTGAATGGCCTCAAGTTATACATTTGCAGAGGAAATATCATCCAGATGCTCAAATCAGCCTTTTCTTGGCAGACAACTAAGAACCATTCCAAACTTGAATCTAAAATCTTTAACAAAAGAATTCCACAATCTCTTACCTTTGGAAAGGACATTAATTAAAAGGAACAGTCATATCCCCTGTGATCAGAGTTTAACTACTATTAATCAGAGTTCACCACACAATTAACACTTTGAACTGATTAGCAAGTGGAAATCATAGCAAGAAATTTTGAGGTTAAAACAGCGACTGGACATAATCTCTTACCCAACTCACTGTTATTTAAAAAAATTAAGTGTCCTACTCATAACGAACTGGGCAGATTTTGTTTTCAGTGAGGTGTTTGCCGTTACATATTGCACATAATGTATGGCACTGTTAGGAAGAAAAAATTGGAGTCAAAGTGGCTGGAAAGTTAGGTCTGCTCTGTAGCACTGTGAGATTGTTGACATCTGCCGAGGTTGGAGCGCTCAGTAAGCAGGAAATGGGGTGTCACTCTGAGTGGTAGTTTACCATTATCCTGGCATCCTAATGAAGTGTCTGCAGTGCACAGAGCTTCTGGATGGCATCTTAACGCACGGCTAAGCAAAAGCACTTCTCTCCCTGTCACTGTCATCCATCTGCCTGCACCCTACTGTAGCCAATGGGATGGAACCATGCTACAATGTGCTATAAGCCATTTAGAGTTGCACATTGCATAATCAGTCCCATCAAATATGTAAAAAATGGCTATTATTGGTTATTTTCCTCAAACTCTGGCACCTGGAGTTTGATACATTAAAGTTAAACTTTTCCAAGTGCTGTTTATGCTATTAATTCCACTTTTTCCCTACTGTCTAAGTGGGAATGAGTTGTATCCTCATTGTCTTAAAGTCCTGCTAATGGAGGGAAAGAGTTGTATGAATATTCATTAAAAACTTCACTGTACATCACACTTGGTGAATTCATCAATTTACAATATAATGGAATGGTCATATTTTTGAGATAACCATTTTTAAGGAAAAGACAAAGAATAAATCAACTCAAATTTCAGCTTGGTTGTTTTCATCTTAGGGTGTATTACATAGTTTGTAGTGATAATTTGAGGTCTTTCAATGGATTTCTTTAAAGATATGGTGTATTTCACCAGGTACATGGGCCTTTTAAACTATTATTGTAAATGTTGGATGATTAAATTTGGTACTTAATATTTCCTCCAATGAAATTCAAATTCAGGGGAGAGGAAACTATCTGTTATTAGGTGGCACAAATAGAGCAAGGTGTTTTTGTGGTATCCTCCCCGAACTTCTAGATAGATCACGTGTGATCCTCCCAACATAGCTACAAAGCACCCGGCAATTCACTGGCAAGAATTGAAATTGTAAGATGGCCACAAAGTTGAGAAAGCACTTTCTGTAATACGCAGGGGCAACAGGAATCTGTTAAATTGGGGAGAGGAGTAGATAAATAAAAGGGCATAACATAACTCAGTTGCATCAGGAATTTTTCGCAGGCATTAAAACTATGGTAAACATAACAGCAGGAAAGCTTGCTCTGCAGCTCAGTGGGAAGCTTAAAGCGTCTGCCCGAGCTGTGCCTGGCTCGAGCCACTGCTAGAAGTCTCCGACTTTCATTAGCACTCAACAATTCACCCAGTTCCCCAGAAAAAGAAAAATCCAAGCAGCAAAAGCCTTCGCTAATTATTGTAAATGCTCCCAGGTTACAGTATTTGGGGGCCATAATGGTTGGATCATTGTTAAACTAGAACAAGAGTCATTCTGAAATAAAAAAAAAAAAAAAAAGAATAAAGAAACTTGGTTGTTGTCTGTTTTAAACCAGTGTAGTCTTTCATTTGAATGGTGAGACAGTATGTGGAATATTAGACCACTTCTTTATAATGAAATTTTATGTAACTTAACCAAAGTATATAAAACTCCTTTTGAGCAGTAAATGTGTAGGTTAATTTCACCAGTGGCATCCTCCATACACACCCTACCCCCAAATTTATGCAAGCATGCATGTCTCACAAGTCATTGATACAGAAACTGTTTCCTTTGAAGGAACCTTGTAATAACACAAAATTTAATGTGAAAACAAATGTAACACAGTGAGCTGACTAATGCATATCACAGTAAAATATTCTCCATTCAGTTAAAAGCTGCCCCCTCCCAACCCTGTGAAAAATACTGGCCTCTTCAAAGGAAGAGAGGTCTGTTGCTGATGCCCATCAGTATTTGAAATGGTGGATTTTTTTTTTTTTAAATGGAATGATAGGTGTTTATTTTTGCTAAATCTAGACTTGGGAATCTGGTTTCTTCATTCATATCCCCCCAGCTGCTGTCAGCATTACAGCACATCAGCTTTTCTTCATGTGCGAATATTTCTCCAGAACTCATTTGCAAAAGAGTGGAAGCAATATTAAACACCACATCCAAACCTCTTTTAAACACACAAAGAAATGGGAAAACACATCAGAACTAGACCATTGAGAAAATCCTCCTTTCAAATTTACTGTTTGCTTCACATGCTAGTATAAAATATCCCACAAAGTCCCGTTTGTGATCCATTTGAAACAATCTTGATTTGCTTAAATTGTCACATTCTTCTGGCACATTTCTTCCTAAATGCAAAAATGGCAAAGAATTCTCCTCCCTCTTCATTATAAAAGTGCAGAATTTCTGGCTTGTTTATTCCTAATGGAACACTTGAGAAAGAAAAAAATATATAAATATCTCTTTCAGAAGATTAGTTGTCTCAATCTTTTTTAAAGAGAGGATTTGTTCACTTTTTCCCCATGGTAAACAACTTGGGCTTTTCATTGTAATTTTCCATTGTCAAATTAATGCATTTCACTTTACTGACTTGGTCCCATGGCTCTAAGACATCATACCTATGAATATTCTTATTTTCTATAGTATATATTTATGTGTGTCATTAGCACACAGATAGTTGCAGGATAAGAAATTCAGGAAAGAAACCATGCATTTTCTTAAACAAATTTGTTGGAGCAACCCATCTCCTCCATTGTAACTCTGTTTTAACGGAGTCTGAAAAACTCACAATCCAATAAAATAAAACTCTCTTTCACTCCTAATAAGAACACATTTCCAAGCTAAGAAATTTAGGCAAGAAATGGCATACGTGTGTTGAGTATTTCAAATCAAGCATCAGAAATATTGTCTGATCTTCTGGTAAATATTCTATTGACAAGGTCAAGAACAGAGAAAAGTCTGACCACCAAGACAGAAGGGAGAATAAGCATTAAAAAAAAAGTGAACAAGTAGACAGTTTTTCAACTTCAATTTCTAAAATACTGTGCAATCCTATTTACACAATGTGAAGGGAAACGCTATAACGATAATGAAAGTGTGTTCATATGTTCACCTATCATATATGTGTTTCTTCAAAAATTGTCTTTTAATTTAAAAAGGCTAATATTTTCAAGAAATGAGAAAGAAAGAGAGAGAGAGAGAGTGTGTCAGACTATGGCAAAAAACCTGGGCTCAGCAGCTTTCTGGGGAAAATGGTGAAATGTGACTATGTGATTTATAATGAGAAAAGGTATCTACAACATACAATTTTCTACCTAGCTGCAAATAATAATTCATAGTGATGTCCCTTCCAGATAAAAGACCTTTGCTATGTAGGACCCATGTGGTAAAATGATCATGATAAATGTCAGACCAGTGCAGGTAACGGCTTTACAAACCATTAAGATTAGCTGGCTCTTTTTCCTGATGATAACAGTAACCATGCTGTGACTCTATGTGGTAATAATATCTCAGTCCTGATAAATGCCAGAGCCAGGCAGAGGTGTTTATCATTCCCGGTTCAGAAATGCTGACTAAAGTTACCACATGTTGCCTGTTTTTCTTCCTTTACAATAGTCTCACAATTAAAAAAAAAAAAAGCTGAATCATAAAATTATTTTATTCTCCATTTCTTAAAGGATTTCAGTGTTGGTGCTATTAACTCTCCCTTGCTCAGTGCCACTATGTGGCCATGTCAAATGAAATGGCCAGAAACAGTCTGACACACTAAACATTATCTCTTCTTCAGAGGTCTTTTGTTTAAAATGAAAAGTTCAGGATAAAGTTAATATGTGTTCTTTAAAAATATTTTTAGCCCAAGGAGAGGAGAAAATATTTCTTAGTTCGCATGTTTCCTAGTTGTGTGACAGATCCTCTTGGTATTCAAGTGAGATTTTAAAAATCCCCTGTAAGTTTAATTTGTCTATCAGTGGAGAGAAGAAGACACTTGTATTAAAAATCTTCAAATCTGGAAAAGCATCTGTAGCATTTCTGCTTGCATGAAAATGTACAAAGATCATATTCGATAAAATAACTACTTGCATATTTGAAATGAATTATTGGTTTATGATTAGAAAGATGTCCAGTGATTCAAATGATAAGACTTGTTTATTATTTTTAAAAAGCCTATAAAGGCAAGTGTTTATGAATAAATGTAGTTTAAAGAAAATTCTCATAGAACAGAATCTCAAAGTGAGGTTTATTTTCTCTACACTGACTATTGTCTGAGGATGAATTAGTATCATTTGTAAGTTACAGAAATGTACTTGGACACCACAAAATTTACTGTGAAAACAAGAAACTTCAGGGAGGACAATCCTATCATGCTTTTCCCATAAAAATGCCGCCTTACTCTTTAGACAAAGAGGGCCATCACCAAAAATCTGAAGAAGCTGGTCTTAACACTCTGATTCAGGATGTTGAATTTTGGGAAATATTATCCTAAAGTTGGTTGCACCAGAGTAACACTCCTTATTCAGTTACTTAAGAGCCTAAAACTTGGATACCTTTTCAAAACTCAATGTGAGATCAGTGTACCAGAAGTCCTTAGAATAATATAGATATTACAGGGAAAGGCACAGATGATTTTATTGCTTTCCTGAATATATTTGGGCATGTATAAAAAAGAATAATAATTCAAGGCCCTTCAGAAATTAAGATTTTACATTTGTTGATTTATTACTAGTTGCTTTTCTTAATTGTCTTAATATTTTTTAGTATATAGAAGTTAATCTCCTAGGAGCTTCTTGATTATCCCTTCTGTTTATACTTGAAAGATATAAACTTCAATGATACTCATATTAGGATAATTTAATTAAATTTAAACATCTCTTTGTATTTTATCTGTCCCTCTAAATTGTAAAATGCCAAGCAATAGGGACCAATTTTGTGTCTGCCACAGATTATCATAGATTTTAATAAATAATTGTTTTCTTCAATTACGTAAGTTGTTTAAAAAAATGTGTCATGATGTTTACATGACTTGACATGACATTCCTCAACAGCCAACTAAACTTTTGCAAGTTAAAAGAATATTGTCAAAGAATTGTTTCCAGGAATAGGGTACACTGAAATAAAATATTCTCTGATGACTATCATCAACAAGATAAGAGCCAAAAAATATTGGTTAGTGTTTGGAGGAAAAAGAACACACACGCTGGTAGAGGGGATGTAGACTGATATGGTCACCATGAAAAACACTATGAGATTCCTCAAATATGTAAGAATAGCAATTCCATATGATCCAGCTCTTACACTTCTGAGTATTTATCTAAATAATTTGAAATTCTTTGAATAGCTAAACACTAATTTAAAGAGATGAATGCGCCCCTATCTTCATTACAGCAGTATTCAAAATAGACAAATTTGGAAACTACCTAAATGTCCACTCATAGATAAATGGAGTTTGAAAAGGATGTGGTATACATACACAATGGAATATTACTCAGCTTTTTAAAAAAGATGAAATCTTGCCATTTGTAACAACAATAATGGGCCTTGAGGGTATTATGTTAAGTGAAAGACAAGGAAAGACAAATACCCTATTATTTCATTCATTTGCAGAAAATTAAAAAAAAAAAAGTTATTTGACTGTAACAACAAAATAGTGGTTACGAAAATAGAAGAAGGACCAAGGGTGTGACGGAGGGTGGAGACTAGACTTGATAGTGGTGATCATACTGTAGTTGTGTATAGATGTTAAATTATAATGCTTTTTAATCTGAAACCTACATAATGTTATAAAACCACATTCAATAATATTTAAAAGACAGTAGTTCCTGAAAATTATTAACAAAGTTTTCTTTGAATTCATTTATTTCTCTTGTTAGGCGGCACATTTCTCTAACTAGATTCCTAAATGATCATGATAAAAAAAAAAAAATAGAACAAAAGAACTCTTTTCTTCCCTATACAGCCCTGACATGTGAGTGACTACCATGTTTTCCAGACAGGGTACAAGGATACAATAATGGTTCTAGAATATATATCAGAAGCAGAACAGCTGTGATATTGCTGACCTCCTGAAAACAAAGGGACACAGTTGTCCTTTAAGAATTACGAATAGAATAAATAGATCTCCCTATAGATTGGTTAATGGGAGAATCTGATCTTTCCTTCCTCTGGGTGAACCTATGTAACAAAGCAGAATTATTTTTGAAATACGATTTACTACATAGCTATAAATAAGTTGAGAATAACAAATGTATGGATGATAAGGCCGGAAAAGTGTCCGGGGGTCATCAGGTCCAGGGTTCTGCCCTGCACAGAGCTCTTTCTGTCATTGTATAACTTTATCTTATCTCTTTGCAAAGAAAAGCACTCAGTTGTAAATGTCCTTGTTTTAGTAGCAACATTTCATGCAGATAAATGTAAATATAACAACTATCATAAAGCATATTTTTTTAAAAAAATGTGTGCTCAAACCCATGAATCAGAGAAAACTATAAAGTCACATCCTTATCATAACATTAAAGGCTATCTCACATCATATAAGAGCTGCTACTTCTCTACTAGCCTGAAGTTGTTTTTGATGAAGCTCACTTACCACAGAGTTCAGTGTCATTTGAGACGATGGGGCCAGGTGGGTGAGGAAAAGAAACAGTGTAATATTTTAATACATACATATAAATTATATTTTTTACATATTTTCAGTAGTACTATGGAAAGGTTTTATACACAGTTATGGCTTCACAGCATAGAGAATGGAGAGACTCTTGGCTTTTAGAGAGAGAACTAAAATGGAGGTATTGAAGAATATGGGATAGATAACAAAATAAATCATAAGGGCACAAGGGTAGGAGCAAATGTAAGTGAAAGGAGAAATAATTGTGGAGTTTATTATTACTGGAAAGATTTGATCCCATTTTCTTAGTATACAAGGAATCTAAGTGGTTCTCTAATTCCCAGTGTATAGAGTCCCCCTCCCCCACTTTAGTCACAGTTTAAAAAAGTTAGAGCTATCTCAGTCTTCTCAAAACTCGCAATACTTCACAATAATGAGAAACCATATGCTGAAGGAGAAATATTAATAGAAGATGCTGTCTTTCAGATGCTCACTGAATCAATTGAAAACAGTTGACACATCTTTAGTAAGCTGTGTATGAATCTTAGCTCATTAACTACTCCTGTATTATGTATGCTGATTCCAATTCCTAATATGACACATCAATAAACCAGATCTGAAAAGGTGTCATTTCGATTTTAATGTATCCAATTGTATTTTTAGATGTTCCTCCACTTAGATGTGTTTGTGTTATTTCCTGATTTTATGAGCTGTAGAAGAGTAGGTGTGGTATTGATTTGAATGGGAAACTACTGCATTCTTAGAACCTTTTCAAATATTTTATTCTGATTATGTTGTAAGAGAAATAAATTGTTCCTCTTTAATAATATTTCAGTTCTCTAAGCCATTGTCCAGTTCCTTTCCAGTAGTTAAGTATAAATTAGCCACAAGCATGTGAGTACAACTATCTAATTGTCCAATTCCTTGAGTATGTGTGAAAGTGCAGAAAAGGAAAACATTTCTCTCAAATATTCTTCACATAATGTTTCTTATAAGCATACATGGGAACCACCATATATTTTTAAAAAGATTCTTATGCACAACTGAACTGCTCGCCTATCAGATCATCAGTCACTCAGTATATCCAAACTATTTAGTTTGTTGTGAAATGTCTCAAGTTACCACAATTCTATTTTCACCAGTTAGTACTAATTCAGCTCAAGTACTAGTAACTATATTTTGAACACTCACACAATCAAATAATATGCTTTTTGCTAAAAATAAAGGTGAATCAGGCTAGTATGGACCTCAGAAATGTTAGGGGTTGGCAGTCATGGAGTACTTATTTTTACTAGTTATATTGACACATTACATACTATCTTGTTAACTCATGAAACTTGACTTTTAGATACTATCTAAGGAAAGTAAGCAACTTATCTAAGACTACCCAACTAATAACAAGTTGCAAAATTCAAACCAAGGGCGGTCCACTCCAATTCATGTTCATGTCATTCATTTGTTCACTTGTTCTTCATTCAGCCCACTACATGCTATATTGTTAACACTGTTAATCTGCAAGGGCCCTTTCTACTCTTTTGGCCAAAAGGTTATATCTGCTGTCAGACTAAGATTGTACAACTGGTCTCTCTCTTTCTCAATCTCCCCTCCCCCTTGCCCTGTTTTGTCTCTTTCTGTTGTAAATGTCTAATCTTTATTGGTTTGGAAATCTTCTAAGAATAATTGTAATTTTGAAAGCATGGATTGTGGGAGTCATTACATATAGACCTCTGTGGTTTAAGGAAGAAGAAACTTCCAAATAGAAGTCTTCTACTACGAAGACTGTCCCTGCCCCACTTTAGTCAAATACTATCTTCTGCGGGTTATTTTCTTTTGCAAAAGAATGTTGTTTTGTGGTTTTTGGTTTTTTTTTTTTTTTTTTTTTTTTTAACTCCAGCTTCTGAACTAAATCTTATCCCACTCTATATGTATATACCTAGTAACAGGTGACTATGAATTGAACTTTGGAAGCGTATCATATTAGGGACTGTGTTTGACATTACTATCAAAGACCCATCCTTAACAACTTCAGTACTTAAGGACTTATTTTATTATGTCAAAGAAACCCAGAAACAAGCAGTATGAGAACAGTCTATTGCTCCATAGATTCAGGGAGACTCCTTCTATCTGTGCGTTCTAATCTGCATGACCTCAATTCCGAATGTCATTACATAGTACAAGACTTCTACAATATTCTGAGAAGCAGAAGAAGAAAGGCAAAAAGGCTAAAAAGCTAAATCAGTTCCCTATACATTAGCTCTTCAGAAATCCCATTTAACTCTCACTAGTTGGTCTTAGAAATATAGCCACACCAGCTGCCAAGGAAGTTGGAAAATGGACTTTTTTAGTTAAGAATATCTCCAACCCCCTACCCAACACTGGCTCTGTCTTGTTAAAGAAAAGAGAATGGATATTGAGTGGTTGTCTGCCTTATATGTTATTCTCTTATACATGGTAGCTTTTTTCAGCAGTGGCTCCTATAGAATCATCAGAAACTCTATGCTAAAAGTAAGAGATGAAGATAAGGAAGAAAAAGTATCCACATCAGTGTAAACTCTTTAAACAAGTGTTTAAACAATTATGCTTCTAAATGTTTAGGTCTAGTTAAAATTATAATAAGATGAATCTGTAGCATACCAAGTAACTCAACTCTTATTATGCCACCCACCTCCACAAAGGAGAAAAAGAAACAAAATGAAGAAAATAAATTTATGTGGCATGTAATTTTGAAAAACTTTCTTTTTTTTTTATGTTTATGATTAGGTATTAAGGCTTTAGGGGTTTGTTTGGTTTTTTTTTTTTTGCACTTTCTTACTTTATAGCAAAAACAAAATAAATGTATCAGGGAGAAAGAGTAACATAAAAGTATTTGAAAAATCTTACTCTTTCACAAATATTGGTTATGGAATCACACTCTGTCTTTGTGTATTTGCTTCCTGTGGTTACTGTAACAAGTTATCACCAACACATGGCTTAAAATATGAATTTCTTATCTTACATTCCAGAGGTCACAAATAGGAAATCTGTTCCTCTGGGTAAAAATCAAGGCCTTGGCAGACCTGTGCCTTCTAAAGACTCTATTTCTTCTTCTTTCTTGATTTTTTTAGAGGCTGTCTTCATTCCTTGGTTGATGGTCCTTCATCATATAGTGTTTTCTCCTACTTTTCATTGTCATATCACAGTCTCTCTCCCTATTCTGATCCTCCTGTTTCCTATTGAACCACCGAGGATAAACTCTTCACCTTGGAATCCCTAACTTAATCACATCTGTAGAGTTCCTTTTGCTATGGAAGGTAACATATTCACAGGCTCAGACTAGGACATCTTTTGGAAGCTCATTATGTACCCTAATATGTTGTAAATTAGTAAAACTTTTATGAAAATTCATTAAATATCTGACCTTAACAAGAACAGTGTATCACAGTCCTACTGTTGCTGCTGTCATATTACCATGACATAATTCAGAATCAAAATAGACTAGTTTCACCATGTGGAATATACCCTTTGGCTGCTGGTTAGGTAAATCGCTGTCTTAGTCCAAAATACTCCTAAGAAAATTCTCTCATGTACCTATGAAATCTCATTTGTTTCTAATCTTCCCTTTTAATTTTTTATTTTTTTTTAGAAAAGCAAGACAGCAACGCAAGAATTGAAACTGTAAAATCTCTTGTGCAAAAACTTCCTCCACCAAATCGTGACACCATGAAAGTTCTCTTTGGACATCTAACTAAGTAAGTTCTAAGGGGTTCTATGTGTATTCATATACCCATTTCTCATATGAGCAATACTTAGTTTCAAATTACTAAGACCAGAGTTTCCAAATGCGTCTACCTCCTATTTTTCCCTTTGTCTGATTTGAGCCTTGCTGCAGATACCATACTGGGAGAGAATGTACTAGGAATATGAAGAAGAACTCACAAGAGAGGAACTTTTAAAATAATTTCTATTTCCTGGCCTTTTCAACAAGTAGATATTTGCTGATTGTCAAAACCATAGCCAGAGCCCTAGTATGGGTCATCTTAACTTTGTCATCTACTACTGTGGGAAGACCATCAAATCATTCCGACATGATTCAAATGACTCCATGTATCAAGTTGTATGACTACACATAAGTTACTTAAACTCTCTGACATCCAATTTCCTCATCTGTAAAATGTTAATTCAGATTGATATGTTGCTATCCGAGCAATCAGTAAAAAAAAAAAAAAGTATTCAAGGCCAAAAAAAAGCCCAGAGAATCCAAAGAGTTTGATGCATTTGAATATCAGGAAGCAGGCCATGGTGGCCAGAGCCTAATGAACCAGGGAGATGGTGGAAGGAGCAAAGGCCACAGGTGTTAAATGAGTGTCATTTAAAAAAGGTTCTTGTGCGTCATGACCAGAGATTTGGGTTCCATTTTAAATACAATGAATAATTATAGAGTGCTAATTTAAAGTATAAAATACCCTTTTGGCTGCCATCTGGAAAATGGATTGCATAAGGAAAAGCAGAATACCTTTTCAGAGGTAACCATAATTAGTACAAGCAAGAGGTAATACTAGCCTGAGGAAAGACCTGAAAGGGAACTGGGTAGAGATATTTTGGAAGAGGTTCAGGTTGGATTTGTTTGCCGCTGATTGAGATATAACACAAATGATGTGGCTTTAGTTTTCACCATATACACATAGTAATGGTGAAGCCTGCTAGAGCTTCAAATGGCTGGGCAGCTTGGCTTTTATGAGATTAAATCTCTTTAATCACCTTAATCACCCATTCTTTGGGTTGAGTCATTCCTCCAGATTATTCAACTAATCCATTACATGATTTTAATTGTAAATGTAATACATGCAAATGTACACATACGTAATTTAAGCAACAGTGATGCATATAAAAAGTGGAATTTGCTTACCAGCCCCTCTTAGCCTGCTGAGCAGAAGTAACTAACATTCTTGTATATATCTTTCCAGAACTGTTTCTAAGTACATTCAAACATATGTGTGTGTGGCCGTTTATTGTATTAATAACACTACACATATAGTTTAGCAACTATTTTGTAACTCATGGACAGCCTTCTAGTTCATTAAGCAGATTTATCTGATCCTTTCTAATGGTGACATAGTATTCCATGGTACATGGTCCATAATTAGCCTCACCAGTCACTACATTAGGGAACATATTTTAATCTAACTCATCATGTCAGTTTTTTTCTTCTTTACTCCCAGAGGGGAACCTTGTGTCTAAATTCAGAACATCCATGATTGCTAGATAAATTATCCTTCTTGTCACCCCCACATACTGACTACGTGGGAAACCCACTATGGTTTACTGAAAGGATCTTAGGTTTTACAGAAACAGTAAAATCTAGAGTCAAATCCTTGTCTATCCTTTACCCCCATTTAATCTTAGGCACTTAAAATCGGATTAAATAATATCAACCATTATCTTGTGGTTATGAGAATTAAATGAGATAATGCATATAAAATGTCTGGCACAAGGTAAGCATTCCTCAAGGTTAATTCTTTTCCCTTAAGCTTCAGACACACCATGAAAGAGGGTTCAAGTTACAAGTAAATACTGCAGTGCTTATCTCAGTAACTTTAACTGGACAAAGTCATAAAACAAATGGAAAAGTACACTCTTTAATGCTATGTAATACCTAGTCTTGGAGATCTTGAGAAATATCCATTACTCAGTCTCAATTATTCCTTTTCATTCCAACTGAAAGAACAGCTATAAAATGAAGAAACTGAGAGTCAGCTAAACCCTTCTTTGAAAAAAAAAGTAAGCCTCGCAGATGAGACTCCATCCATTAAAAGCCTTCAGATTATGAGAATCTTCCATCTTTCTACCACACAATACTAGCACCAAAATATTAATGTGTGATTTTGTTTCCTATCCCTAAATTTCTAATGTTGTTAGAACTTTCATTCAGTTCTGTAGAAGTGGAAATAGATGTTTTAACAAAAACTTAAATTGGATTTTTATATCACCTTCACGGCATTCACATTATAAGATTTTTCATTATAGATGGAGATGAAAGTGTTATTTGATAGCCACCAACCTTTCTTGAGTGGGGTGACCATATTCTATCCTGCACTGATTTATAAACTGGGTTTAATTGTGCACAAGTGTGTGCACATGATTATATCTTGTTAAGCATTTCTTGCTAAGTTTTTGATAAACAGCCAATCGTGGCATGTCATCAAAGCCTAAGAAGACTAAATAAGAAGATTGTTTAACTAGAATTTAAATATATTCATGTTTGAAAGAATCATTAGGATGTTTTCCTTAGTCTTGATGCATTTGGTACTTCTTCAAAAAAAATCTACCGTCAACACTTGCATACAGTGTTTATTCAAAATTGTTGCAAATATATATATTTTGAAGTTTGTTTAGTGAAGGTCAAGGAATGTAATGAAGTGCCAGAAATTCCACTTGACCTATGGACTGTACAGCCAACAGAGAAGAACTTCATTTTTTCAGAGTTCTGAGTTAAGTGTTCCCTTAAAAGCAGAGCAGCTACCTATTTGAAAAAGTTTATTACAATATAGTTGGACTAGAAGGTGAATACAAGATCTATTCTTCAAGACCAGAATTTTGAAAGGGCTGTGATTGTATTACACATGATTACATAATTGCTACACAAGCGAAGTAGTCTCAGGATCCTCATTCTTGATCAAACTCAAGGTGAAATTCTGTGCTTCTGTTGTGATAGCCTGAAACCAGGAAATCAGAATAGATTATGATTTCAGAGTGTCATCAGCTAGAAATTTTTATTAGTAATACTTTCACCAGTTGACATTACAGTGATAAGCATCGCAAGATTCCACAGTACTTTCTGAATCATCATATAAATGGCAAGTTCTATCTCTATAAAATCAAAATGAGGTATCAAGTCATTTTCCTGTAGCCTGCTTCTTTGTGAAGGCAGGGAAGCAAAGCAAGATGAAGTTAATGGGGAAGAGGACCTAGATAGATAAGATTTACTTGCTGATGGGTAGTAATTAGGGGCTAAGATCCAGGCAAAAGAGTGTATTAGATATAAAGAACTACTGAAACTTTATCCATCAGACAAATGTTTGAAGTTCTCAGCATTTATGAAAGAGTCATCGGACAACAGAGTATAGTGTGAATGAGAGAGAGGAAAATACCCAGAAGGTTACATGGGAGTTAGTTGGAACGATGATCAAATAGAATGAAAAAGTACAAATCTTGAGAATTTGTTCCCCAAAAACATCCAAAATTTTATTCTTCTTACTTCTTTATCCCTGTATCCAGTCAGTCATACAGGTAAGTCATGGTTTTAGAGCTGTGTAGTTGTGAAAAAAGTCCTTCTGACAGCATTTAAAAAAAAAAAAGTAAAGGCAATGTTATGTTAAAGGATGCTCTTTTCTCTATTTTGCAAATACAAAGAAATGTTTTGTATTTTACAAATACAAAGAAAAAAGTGAAGCCATAAGAAAATTAATGAAATAGACTGGATTCCATTTTGGAAGGTGTGTGTTCAATTAAATCTGTGTTGCTGTTTGGAATGTACAAACCAGACTATAGGGGATGCTGACTATGAAATACTGTATGTCTTAGGAGTGATAATCTTTCAGATCTTCATACCTTTTGAGCGAGTCATCATAATTGCTGAGAACTAATCCCAAGTGACATGGTGGGGGCTCTAGGGGAGGCAATTGGTGCAATTAAAATTGCTTATGACTGGACCTCCCTGGTAGCCTAGGGATTAAGTCTCAGTGCTACATGACCTGAGTTCAGTTCCAGCCAGGGAGCTAACCCATCTATGGCACAGCAGACCTTTCCTATCTCACTTGCTTCTCCCCTTAGCAGTGTTCCTGTTCTTCTTCCCACTCTGTCTCTGGTGAATCATCTCACTCCACCCTACTCCTGCACCTCTGGCCTATACCCCAGTTCTTCTAAGCCAAAAAAAAAAAAAAAATTGCTCATGATGGTACTTATTACACTGATGGATACTAAGTATCCAGTCATAGGGGAAGGTCTTTATCACCTGAGTGAAATGTAGCTCATACATAATTTTATTTTTAATTTTGGGAAATGCTGAAATGCTTCTGTTAATAAAGTCAGGGATACAACATTTTATATAATCAAAGACTATATAGCTGTAAAGATGTGAAAAAGTTGTACACCTGGAAAAGACTGTACAGATACTGATATATTACTGCTTCTTTCTTAGAGATGTTGAATTATAAGAGGTTTTCTCCCTCATGTTTCTTTTTCTCCCTTAACAAGAGTGTGGAATAAACAATGAGGTTAAGAGAATAGATTAAAATAATGTGGTTATGGGAGGTAAACAGATCTGAAAGTGATTCTTGAATCTGCCACTTATTGTAGGGATAACTTTGGACAAATCATTAAACCTGCATTTCTATTTTCTCATCTATAAAGTGGAAGTCATAACAAATCTATTTCTGTGGCAATAAGTAAAGTATTAAAACATAAAGAGTCCTACTCAGTACCTAGCACATATAGGATCTAGATATACTGACATATTATTATATATCATTTAATAATAGAGAACTATGAAGTAATTTTTAATGAAATAGATACAGAAAGAATTGCAGAAACTAGGTTGCAAAACTTTCTAGATTCCAGAAAATTCTTCATATAGTTACACAATCTTTTTCCAAACTGAAGCTTCTATACTGACCTGACTAACCCCCTACCCCAATTTCTTCTAACTCTCAGTGAGGCTGTTTTCACATTTGACAAGTCACATGACACCCCCATGCCATGCCCAAGTCCATTTGACCTCCCCAGTCCAACGCTATTCTGTCACAGACTCTCCATCAACCTGGTATACCTCTTGCCCGTGTTCTAGGATCCAAAAGTGTCTGCTTTCAAATTGGCAGCTTGCTATAAAATGTTGTAGTCTACCTTAATTTGGGCAGAGGTGAGGAGGCTAGAGATAAGCACAGAACTTCCTTTGCATCTTGTCCAGGGAATAGTTGTTACAACAGTGTCCTAGGAACAGTTCTCTTGCTTGATTGTCTAAGTTATCAGGGTGTCTCTTGTGGTGAGAATTTTCTGCCAAGCAGAAAAAAACACACCAGCTTTATGAAAACCAGGTGAGTAAGACATTTTGAAGTCAATAGGGTCTTGTCCTACCTATGCCTCAATTCCCCAATGTAAGGTCTCCTAGAACTCATTCAATCACATAGCCACTAGAACTGTCACTGAACTTTCAAAATTCTGAAACTCCTGTTGCCACTACTATTAGTAAAGTATTCTAGCTATTACTAATGTCTTTTTTCTACAATTTTATTTCCAAGATAAAAATAATACATCATAATTATAGAAAATTTAGTAAATAAATACCAAAATATTTCCACTGAGCAAAATTGAACATGGTAGCCATATTTACTTTGTGGCACACATCTTGGAAGCCAAAACAATCTCAAATTTTTGAGGGAGGGAGGGCATTAAAAAAAAAAAAACACATTAAATTCCTCTGCAGGTATGCATTACTCAAAGAAGTCAAGACGTCTTAGAAATGGGTGGCTTTTAGAGATGACTTTAGGAAATCTTGCTATTCAGTTATTTTCAGAAATAGCCTTGGAAGAATATATTTGTGCAAAATTTAGGTGCAAATAAACATTCTTATAGGAGACTGGCGTTTTGTAAAAAAGATTGAAAGCAGAGTTAAAATCTTCCCTTTTTCATTGACTCTCAGAAAATCGCCCAGCTGTTCATAGAATTCCAAGGTGAAAAAATGATATGGCTGAATAGACAAATCTCATGGAAGCATGCCAGTTGAATGCCTTGTTGAAAGGGGAAATTGTTGAGCTGTGGCTATTTTGTGAGAGTAAACTGATATTTAAAGACTTTCTGTGGTCTTCATGGATGTTAAATAAAATATTCTCCAAAAGCATGTCAAGAGGCAACTTAAATGACAATGACCTAGAAATATAAGGGTTGCGTGAGGAAATTATTCCTTTACCCTGTCTTTAAAACAGTACTGTGGGTGCTTTTAACTTCGGTGGTGGGGGTGGGGGAATAGACATGACTAAAAAATGGACTTGAAAACCAAGGAGTCCTTGCCCTTCACTCTGGTTGTCAAGGGCAATGGCTATTGAGCTTTGAGTCTCCCCGGGTCCCTGAATGCTCAGCGCTGGTGTGCGTTGGAGCAGTGTGTGTTTTTCTGTGCAGTCTCTGGCACTCCATCCTTTTTCTGTACGCTTTGGTCTCTCACTCAACCACAATACCTGATATGCAAGGACTTGCAGGCCATGGGTATTTTTACTGGAGAATGAGGAACCTGTGGAAATTGTTATTTTCTTTTCCCTCTCTCTCTTTTCTTTTCCTTTCCACACCCCCTCCCCACCAAGGGACAAGGGCTGCAAGTTGTTTGAAATAAGCCAGAAGCCTAATAGCTCCTTTGCATGTGTATTTGAAATGGCACCCTAATCACTTTGAAGAGCTAATGTACTTCCTATGGGCCTGAAATTTCTCAACTGGACTCCCGTGGCAGAATTTGGCCTGGTAGTTAAGAAAATTAATTACTCTGATCGTGAGGATGAAGCAATAGTTCCCAACTCCCTGTAGTAATCATTAAAATGTCATCTACTTAGGAGACATCTTGGCACAGGATTTATAAGGTTTGTGAGCTGGGGACTAAGGTTCAATGATCCTTCCAGTTGTGGATCCTTGTTCTAGAGGAAGACTTTTGGTGATAAGGTTTTTAAGGCAACATTAAATTATTACTTTATTTCTGTCAATTTAACATTTGAATGGTGACATTAACCACTGAATAATAGGAAATAAAACAAAAATAAAACTTGAAATGACTACTGCCCAGCTCTTTTCATCAAGTCTATACTAGTGGTGGCCCACCCCTTGGGGAGTTTCACTCAGAAGAGGCATATCTTTTAAGCTGCTACCTACCTCACTTCTGTGAATCTTGGCCTTTTACCTAATGGAAAGAACCAGGGGTTTGGAATCAAAAGACAGGCTTAAGTCCCAACCTCAGCCCTTAGGAACTACACAGAATGAAAAACATTTCAATGTCTCTCTCTAACTTTCCCTTTTGCTCCTGTGTGAAATAGGTCAAGTAAATTCACATTTATGAAAATACTTATTAACTGTGAAATTCTATCCACTCATTCCTTCCGGAAGTCTTAAATGGATGTCTCATATATTCCAGCACTGAGATAGGACAGGGCTTGGCACACTGTGACCCACTGTGATCCACATCCAGTCTGCTGCCTGTTTAGTTTTATTGGAACACACACACACATGCACACACACACATACCTATCTGTTTATGTATTGTCTACAGCTGCTTTCATGCTATAATCATAAGTTAGGTTGCTATAACAAGTTGCACAAGACCAAAATATTTACTATCTGACCCTTTACAGAAAAAAAATTGCTGACCCCTCAACTAGATACAAGATGCAAAAAGTAGACTATTATCCCTACTTATTTTATAACTTTCTGGGGTAGATAATTAATAAACAAATATAAGTATAGTATGATATTATAAGACAGTGACAGCACCAAGCAGTAGTTGAAAACTAATATAGAGAAACCAAACAATGTCTTCCAGAAAAGTTGACACAGACTATCCTTAAAGATATCAGCATAGCAGACAACAGGCATACCATAAACAGAGAATACTGTGTCCAGAAAGGCACAGAAAAGAATAATAGTGTGGTGAATAAATGGCCAATCCCTTAGAGTGACTAGAAAATTAGGAAACAAAATAAGTGGCAGAATATAAGCTCAGAGTGTTATAAATTAGAGCTGAATGTTGAAGAACATGTTCTTTCCTAAAGTCTTTGATATTCACTCTGTGGGCATTAGGTAAATCACTGAAAGGTCTGAACAGACGATGAGGTGATGAGATTTGTATTTGTAAAGATGAGAATCTTTGTGAGTGTAAAGGATGGCCTGTCGAAGGACAACATAATAAAGAGGTAGACATAACATTCCCAGCTAGAGTTCCCAAAGCAAGACAGAGTGGTGGAGGAGGGCGAAAAGGGGGGAATACAGGAGACATGGAGGCAGTAACTCCAATAGGAAGTGCTCACCAAGTACATATAAAAGAGTAGGAAAAAGGAAGATTCCAGAATGCACTCAGGTTGTTGACTAACCCTGAACTCACATAGAGGAAAAGGACAAAACAGGTGACAAGGAAGAAGCTGACAGTTTTGGACATGATTTGGCCATTATTTGTGTTCTACTAGAAACAACCATTAGAAAACAAGACAGGCATGAAAGATGATTGAATCTAATTTAAATTTAGGGTCATCAGTTTCAAAATGGCAACAGGGGATGGTCATGAATAGCCCAAGGGACAGTGTGAATCTGGAAGGACACTGAGGACAGATTCCTGAGGATGTCTGTCATTGAAGTGTGTGTCAGAGGAAGATACTGGGAAAGAAGTCTGAAGATGGCATGTAGGGGTAATGGAGTGAAAAATTGACAAAAGCAGAGGTATTTTATTTTGTACTTAAAACTACCACATCTATAAAGAAGGTTTAGAAAATTCTTATGGTAACAGGATAGTAGACTGAATTTCTCATGGTGGTAAGCTACTGTTCTACCCTTCATCTGTGGCTCTTGAAAAATCACAGGAATGAGTAGTATATTCTCATAGGAAGAAAAAATGTCATTCTACAGCATAGTCCAGTCCAGAAAATATTGGTAAAGATAGAAATTTGAAAGAAATAAACTGCTTCTTCTGTCATTAGAGCACAAGCTGCAAGAGGGCAGGGGTTTGTGTCAATATGCTTCCTGCTTTATCCCCAGAGCCTAGTACAGTGCCCCACAAATTATAGATAAACAGGAAATTTTACTTACTAAGTAGGATCTCATGGCTTCACTGAACAAGAGAGTAATTTAATAGCCAGTGAGAGTTCCGATTAAGATCACCTTCTTAAGTCTGCAATCTTGGAAACTTGATATATTTCAGACTAGGACTAAGACTGTTCCATTTTGAGGGCTGTTCCTCTCAAGTTTATCTCTCCTGTCCTGATATTTATCTTTCATCATGATGAAGAGATGAACAGCTCTGAATGTAAAAGAAGCAATATCAACACTCAGGCTGTATGTTCAGAGGTCCTGAATACAAGGATGAATGAGTGCTACAGATGCTGACCCTCCCAAGGGGCCGTGAGCACGAAGTCTATAACACCCACCTGTGCTGGAGCCTGTTCACTCAGTCACTGCAGTCCAACATGGGGCTGCCAGTCTCTCTGAATTCTTCACTATCTGGGATTTTTGGAACAGAAAAAAATTAGTCTTATATCTGTCATTACTCCCACTCCTGTCTCCTGTCACATCCAATCTCCCTGTCATCATTGGTTTCCAGACCAAATATTGACTTCCTATTACCTTGAATTTTTAGTATAAAGTGGACTCCCAATGAGTCCCATGTGAAGCAAATAGAGGTATATATTTGCAAATATATACACCTTGATTGCAAAGCTTTTCCTCTGCTATTGCAAATATATAAACCTCTAAAGTTCAGTCCCCTGGTTTTTTAGAGTAGAGACATAGCAATCTTCAAAGTGAAAGGAGAAAAAAAAAATCAAACAAACCTCAAGTCACCTGATTTCCAGTCTACTAGACCACATTCTGCTTACTTGCCAATACCAATACTCAATTGTGTTCCCAGGGAAGAAATGATAAAACAAAGAGTGAGAATTAGGAGCTAACTTGTGATAAAGACACAGACCTATAGCTCAAATTCCCTTTTCTGTTATTGAACACCCACTACAAATGCAGCTCTTTAAATAAAATTACCTAATTAGTAAACTGACATTTTAAAAAAGGGTTTCTTAGTGTCTGTCCAACCCATCCCTTCCACCGCCCTCTCTTTTATTCTTTCTCTCCCTCCCCCTCCCTCCATTCTTCCTCCCTCCTCAAACACATTGTTTTCCACCTAAGAGGCACCGAGAATGTTTTATTTTTAGGAATTCACTTTGAATACAAGCTCCATATCTACCTTCATTAAGGCCATGTGTACATGTATACATATGCACACTTACAGTGTGTTTTTAAAAGACAATGACGGCGCTGCCTCTTACCACCTTCTTTCTCCTCTTTAAATGGAAAGCACTGAACCCAGATGCCCAACCACAGAAGATAGTCTTCCAGAAGCAGCATCTGGCTTCCTGGCAAGCCCTTCAGGCGAGTTGTTTGGGGAGCTTTGCAGTTGTCTCTCGGTCTGTCACGTGTATCGGATACTGTGGCCTCTCTGGCTGGCATGTTCTGGCAGCTGCCAATTCCTTTCGGTTCACCTTTAATTCTGAGAACTAGTTTCCTCATTTTCATTTCTTACTGGACTTATTTTTCTCCCCACTGCCCATAAGAATTCCAGGACAGGACTAATTTCTCCTTGCTGTCTGCCTGTCAACTTCCTCTCCAGGCCTTCGCTTTTGAACCGAAGCAACCCTCTGTCATTTAGTTCTACATTAAAATAGGTTACTTTTAATAATATTTCTTAGCCACTTCTTGTCAGCATAACTCCTTGTAAACTGTGGGGTTGTTCCTTGAAAAGAAAAACAAAACATTCCATCGGAGTAATTTATTCTGGTCTGTACACAGACATGAAAGTATTCTTGACATTTGTGTATTATTTAGTTAAATCATATTGGCTCCCCACATCCTTGTCACACCATGAACAAAAGAGCATCGCAGGACTGGAAAAGATGAGACAACACAGCAACATTTACAAATAGCACCCGCTTCAGGACACTAAATTTCAAAAGTAACTGTGTGTGTGTGTGTCTGTGTTTTACCTGTGTGTATATATATATATGTATATATATACGTGTGTGTGTATATATATATACATATACACACACACACACACATATATTTTACTGCTAAAGAATTCTGTAGGGTTTTTTATGGATAATTGTTAAGAACACAGAGTCCAATGGTAGCCCACGCACCAGGAAGCCGTGACAAGGTGCTGACAAGTCCGGCAGCAATCCCCAGAATGCAGAGAAGAAAGCAGAAATTAGAGCTGCATGGTGACATCCAGGAATAGTTAACACGGAGTAGCTGCACATTTCCATGTTGTGGGTTTTTTTTTTTCCCTCATGCAAGAAAAAGTACAGATTTTATATAAGATTTCAGATCTAAGACTATATGATCTGGGCTGAGAAAAGTTTGAACTTCAGCAACAGACAGGAGAAAATCTCAGTCATAAATAATAATTGATCTGTGGCCAGTGAAAGACTCAAACCCACACTTGACTTTGAAGAGGTACACAATTGAAACCATGGACTTAACTGGAATGAGAGCCTCTTGGGGACAAGGAAATGAATTTAGGGGCTGCTTGGATTGGAACATTGGGAAAATCTCCTTTGAAACCATCTCTATAAGAGTAAAGCCCAAATTTAAGACTAGAATCTTTGTCTCAATGACATTTTTTGATCTATAGTTTTTCCTCAGCTCTATAATTTGTTAATGTGTACAGAGGAAGTGGGAATACATTCAGAACTTAGAAACTTTATACTAAATATTGCCCTATACATAGAGATTCCTACTTCTCACTTCCAGTAATTTCTTCTCTTCTGTGGTACATTCATGTTCTTTTTAACCAGGCTCCTTCCTCTTGCAATTTTCCCCTTTCTTTTTAATGCCTTTTCCTCCTAATATCATCATCATCCTCAAATTCTTCCTCCCATCCTTCATCAAGAATTCTCTATGCCATCAAAGCATTGATGCCTACATAGTCTTTCTCCCCATTTACAAATATATAGAAAGCTCATATCATGTGATAATGGAAAAATTTTGCCAGGTTGACGATCAATCCCTGGGATGTGTTCAGTTATGTCATCTACCTCCCGGCCCTGACCTGACAGTGCTCACTCTCCTCAGTCTCACTCTCCCAACTTTCTGGCTCTTACCCTTGCTCTTCTCACAGGGATTCACAAACCAACCTATCTGTTACAAGCAATTGGTTCATCCACCCATCTGACTGAATAAGCCCTTCATGTTTTCTTCATTCTCATTTTCAAAGAGACAAGCAGACACTTTGAGATTCAGACATAGCAAGGAGTAAGCATGACAGAGACCCAGGCTCTCGTGCAATGAAAACACTTCTTTGAGTGTGTTCCATGAACTAACTGTCAATATCTACCTCTTAATATTCTTCCTGTATCAGTTTGTTCATTCATTCATTCATTCATCTCCCATTGTGTTTGAGATATGGAAAGATAAAAGATGTAACCCCTAAAAGAATTTTTATCTAATTAATGTTCTTTGTGCTTGGACACCTAAAAAGAATTAATTTACTCACATGGTAAAAAAACAAACAAAACAAAACAAAAAAAACATGCAAACTGACAGCTCACCTAAATCTGATTTTCCCCCATTTGCATACATTTTTGCAATCATTTTACTGCCCAGAAAAATTTAACTTTCAAAACCATCTCTCCTGTGATTAGAACACACCCCTGTATTCATGGCTCCCTGCTCACCCATCTTTTTCCCCTTATCTTTTATTTCCAAGTGCCATTCCAGAGCCCTAAGTGCTTTCCTGGTACTGACCTTTGAGTCATCAGAAAGGGATTCCATTCACTCTCCTGGTGCCATATTTCCTAGCAAGGGTCAGACATTCCCCACAGAGATAGCAAGGCATTTTAAGGGTGGTTTACATACTCCATTATATTTTTCTAACTGGAGGAAAGGAGAAATAAAATGCATGCCCTGTTTTCTCTGACCTCACTCTCCATTCATATCGCAGAAAAAATAACCAACTCCTAGAGAACCAAGTTCTTAAAGTCACTGGCAATCACAGGCGATTTTACCCTTCATCCTTTATCCACCCCCATCACATCTTGCTGTTCTCTGCATGAGTTTTCTCTCCAATACTCTGTAATAGGCTAGGTAGGCCTAGAAGCAGGTGACTACATAGAGAAACCAAAGTAATGTTCATTGTCAGATTCTAGGAATTACTGATCCCAAAGCACTTTTCTCCAAGAAATGGCAATCTAGAAGACAACAGGCATGCGGTTGTATGTGGGATTGTGGGCGGTGGAAACAGTGGGGGTGGGGAGAGGGATGGCCGGAAAGAGACGTTTTGTTCATCGCAGATGCAGCCACCTGAAAAACACCAGCTAATTAGCAGTCTGTAGCCACACAACACAGCAGTTTAGTGCAAGAAGTGAACAATACTTTACCTAATTGAAACTACAGAGCCAACTTAGGTAGGCTGCATGCAATTACACAGCTTGGAAGTCAGCCAGGACACTGAGGTTAACAACCCCTTCTCTCACAAAAAGCACCACGGGAACTTTCATGACCACAAGTGGTAAGGCTGTCATCCTGCAGCCCATCCAAAAAGCCTCACCTCTCACAACCCAGGCTCCACCAGAAAGGCTTAATGGTGTCAACTAACTGGCTGGGGAAGAAGAGCACCCTCTATTGGCACAGATGTGCCTGCACTTCCTGACTAATTCACCATCCGCAGAAAATGGGTTTTCACTTACTAGAGTGAAGAGGAGTCAAACGACAAGAACATCCAGAGGATCCAGCTGTGGACAAGGGACCTAGGAGCACTCCTGCATCTGATAATTCTACTTACTTCCAACACAACTGTCATCTAAACATTTTGGAAAGGTCTAACTTGGGATTTCTCAAACTTAAATGTGCTTACATATCACATTGCCTACAGAGCTTGTTGAAAATACAGACTCCTATTCAAAAGAGCCCCATCTGGGTTGGGGTCTGAGATTTTGCATAAAGAACAAGTTCCCAGGTGCTGCTGGTTTGGGAAGCAAGTTTTCAGAAGCAAGTTCATTCAAGGGAAGAGAACAAGTTCTCTATATATGCAAGTTGCAGAGGCTGGACAAAGGGAAAGTGGGCTGCAGTGTGAGACTTAATGTCCAGAAAGTCCACTCTCATTTGTCCTAGAAACTAAAAGAAGCAGCAACATGGAGAGTCCAAAGTTGTTAACATCCACTTCACTCCTAATATGCCTTTTACTACTGAGAGATGGAGAGAGGCAGAAAATTTTGATCCTAAATGTGTTTCATGAATGAGAAGCCCACCCCGTACAGTGTCACAATTTTCCTCTCATAGGCTATTGATATAAGAGAGACACATCAGCAAACGGTGGTCTATGATGACCGCCAAGAATCAAAACTGTCTGATTTCAAGATGAATCAAGAGAAGACAAGATGGCAGGATGCAGACTTTCAAAGACTGACCAAAGGACACTAAAGGGAGTCAGAATCTTTCCTCAGTGCTTTCTAAAATAAAATCAGAGATGATGAAAAACATCAAATAATGGGCATTTTTAAGCTTATATTATGCAAATTTCATTTATTACAGTGCGCAACAGATGCTTTCATGCTAAAGCCTGCATGTACCATTAAAAACTTAATTGTTAGTTGGATTAATGATTTTATTCTTTATCCAGTTATTTTCTAATTGCTTTTTACACTAATATCTACATATTTTGTGACTTTTTAATGACAGATTTTGCTTTAGATGTATGGAAAGAAGCACAGACATACACACATGCTTAAATAGCAAGGCCCAATTAATCCCTGCTGAAAGCAGTATGGGTTCCTACATTGAGATATGCTGTAAA
Organism: Galemys pyrenaicus; assembly: GCA_019455555.1. Classification (NCBI taxonomy): domain Eukaryota; kingdom Metazoa; phylum Chordata; class Mammalia; order Eulipotyphla; family Talpidae; genus Galemys; species Galemys pyrenaicus. The sequence continues at coordinate 721,862 of JAGFMF010011581.1, read as the reverse complement.
CACACTGTAAACTAGATAAGGCTTAAGTTTAAATATACATTTATCCTAATATATATCTCATCAGTATAGCTGCAAAAATGCTATTACTTGCCAAAGATATATAAATCTAGGATGTCATTCAAAATATATCACTTGAAATGTTCAGTTATCTAAGCTAGCATGGTAAAGTACATATACAATGCAAAGCCTATAAGCATCAATCAATAAATCAACAATGTCTCTGCAGTGTCTTCATACCACACTGGGGAGAGCTAGGAAAATTTTTTTTAAAAAAGCCTTGCAGAGCTACTAATTTAACAGGGGACAAAGCAGTTATGAAAATAAGGTAGAAAGTAAATAATTGTTAAACATTATGTACAAAGAAAATAGTCTAAAATAGTTGAAAAGTCTCCAAGGAAAGGTAGAATTTAGATTAGACTTTGAAAAGCACAAGGATTGGGTTGAGAAAAGCCAGGAGACACCAGAATGTAACAGCCTGTGCCTATGCCATGGAGCAAAGGAGTCAAGGCCCCAGTGCAGGAAGGAAAACTCTAATCTGACATCTCAAACAATAGGACATCAGTGCAGGTTATTGAGCAGTTGAGAATACAAATTTTGCCTTTCTTTTAAATATATCAATTAATCAACATGTCCTATATAAAATAGCTTTAGGATGGAATAACTGAAGAAAGGGGCAGGGGTAAAGCTGGAAATTGAATAACTATCTCAATGTAACTAGAGAGCAATTATTTCTATGTTGGCTGTGGAGTTTGGTGCAAAGAAAGGAATTCCTAGAGACAAATTAAAGGAAGGCAGAGTATTCACTTATAGGTTTGATATGATGGATGAATAATTGGAATGAGTTTGAGACAATGTCAATGTGTTCAATATGCAGACTAAAGAGAGTGGAAATTCACTGGTAGAAACTAGATCAACATTGATTACGTGACATCTATGTTCCAGGTTCTGCTCTAGAAACTCACGATTCAGCCACAAACAACAGAAATCACCTTTGTCCTCATGGAGCTTACATGGTGAATGTAGTACTCATAATAAAAATAAACAAACATGTTAGAAGGCGATGTCATATAACGACCTAGAGGAAATAAGGCATAGTAAGGAACATCAAGAGTGCTGTGGGAGTGGTTTGCAGTAAAAAATCAAGTGTTTGGGGAAGAAGGTAAGATTTGAGAAAAGACTTGAAAGGAGGAAGGGAGTGAGTGAAATGGATATGGAAGCCAAAGTGTTTCAGGCAGAGAGAACATCTAGGGTCTTAGTGACTTCGTGTTTTACAGCAAAACAAAGAGGCCAGTGTGGCTGGAGTCCAGAGAAGGGTGGGAAGAGGAGTTGAAGAATCATATCATTGATGAGGCCAGATCACATGGGGCGTTAGGGGCCATTATGAGGAGTTAGTCTTTTGCTCTGAGTTTAAAGACAGAGGAGCCATTGTAGAGTTTGCACCAAGAATGACATGAACTGACTTAAGTTTTAAAAGAATCATAACGTTGAGTGTACATTCTAGGAAAACTATTTTAATTATATAGTTATCAATGTAATTAAAAAGAGTTATTAGTAGGTGGAAAGTGCTTCATCCATTTGTCTCTGACAGATTGAGAATCTAAAGAAATTAGGGTAAGTTTCCCCAGTAGCTTTGGTCATGTCACATCACTTCTCCTTCCTGTTTTATCACCTTCAACGTGGCAATATTGCTTAATTTTATCCACCTGTCTTGTGTGTGTGTATGTGTGTGAGACAGAGAGAGAGGGAGAGAGAGAAGGAGAGGGAGGAAGATGTGTGAGAGAGAAATATAATGAAATAAAGAAAGTGAAAGCCAAGAATATATACTGTTACTAGAGTTTGAAACAATTGGAATTCCAAACAGAGTCCAGTCCAGGCACTTCATCTTACATTGAATCCCAAGTGGAGAGCACTCTGGAGCCTACATCCTGAGCTGATGACTCCTTAACTATGATACCTGGGTAACAGCTTCTCTTCTGTGTTAAAAAAGATTGTGTTACCTATACCTCAGAGGACTTAATTATTTCCATATAAATAAATACCTGTTATAAACTCAAACTGCCTAAGAGGTAAAGCCCTCCCCCATCTACTTCTACTATAACCACAGAGAGTTCTACTCAGTCTGTTGTGAATTTGTAGTCAATCTTTTCTCCTAGGCAGGTTAACTTTAATTCCTTGAAGGCAGGAGTAACTTCTTCCTGAATTTTGTAGTGCTTCCTATAACTAGCAAAGGATAGAGTAACAGAAGGTATTTAACAATCACTTTAGCAAATAGATAAGTGAAGGTATGCATTAGAAAAGGAAATGTAGATTTGGGAGAGCCTATTTTAGAGTAAACACTTCAAATCATGAAAACAAATGTGTCACCAACAGAGTTCAGAGCCTGGAGAGAAGATGGAGTTGAAAAAGCATGTTGGGGACAGAGAGAGAAGGAATCACTAACCAACAAAAGGAAACTAAGTAAAAAGTAAATAGATAGTTCAGAATCATACATATTATAAAACCCTAAAGAGTACAATCAAATAGTATAACTCAAGAAATAACTTCCGCTCCGAAAGGATCCAAACAAATTTCAATTAGCTGTCAATTCACCAGTCAGAAATCTCTAATAACCATTCGTTTATCTAATAACCACACTCTAGCACAGAGATAACTCAAGTTCCTAATGAGAGCTTCAAGATTCAGAAGTTCATCATGAATCATCAAAGGATGATAACATGATGTCTGTTGTAATTCTAATATTAATTGTGTTGTTTGATTACTACTTTTCTGCATATGATAATATATGTAAGTGTTTGTCACTAGAGCATTTGCTTAATCAGAACCTTATACTCCCCAGGGCTTCTCAGTAAAAGAAGTATACTGGAAATGAAAGAAAACTGCATATAAAACCATTTCCCAGTCTGTATCTTAAGTACATACTTAGCAGGCCATCATGCAACATACCTAGCCAATAACCTCTATGTCATCTCATGAGCCCACTTTGTGTGCATGTGTGCCTTTTTAACTGACATTTTGGAATTCACCTGAAAGCATCAATAATTTGCCAAGACAAAACTTGGGCTGTGGAGAAGACATCATATTTAACCCAAATCTGGAAGAAGCACCTTACTCAATTCTTTTATTCATTATGATCTTACCGTTTATATTCATCATGATCACAATTTAAGGATTCTAAGTCATAGGAAAACTGGTCTCTGGACAATAAAGAGTTAAGTCCAGAAAGTTCACCCCCTATGCCTTTATTTCAATTCCTCCTTCCCTTTGGTACCACAAAATGAATAATGCCTTAGACATAGTTTTTGCAATGCTAATATTTGAACAGTAAAAGATACCTTAAGACCTTCATCAAGATTTTTTAAGGCCTCATTTAATGTCAGTGTCAAGGTTCTGTGAAGAATAATTAATACAACAAAACAAGGTCTATGTGCCCATCGATTGCCAGGGGATTTATGCAGGTAACTCATTAATGCTGCAGGGGCTCTGCATGTAAATCCCAAAGCCTCGATAGAGAAATGGGACCCAATGATTTTTCCCCCTATAAAAAACACAAACAAATGACAAGTATAAAAGCAGATAACCTGAATATCTATACAAACGACTATATGGCTTATAAATGTTTTCCATTTACATCCTGTCACCTCTTCTTTTCACATGTATAAAAGATGGGACAATTATTTCAACAAACCCACCCATATAAATCAACGCAGTTTTGCTGTGGGAAGACTGGGTGTTTAAGGCATTTAATATTTCAGCATAGCCAGATTATCACTGGGATCCATTTCGCTTTGTGGTCAAGTGCATGATTAGCACTGTGACAGGATATTGGCCATTTTCGTATGAAGATTTGCAAATCCTAGTAAACAAATACCAGTTGGAAAAATTAAGAACAAGTCTGTGGACTGGAATGCACCCTACTTGTAATGGGAACAAAAAGCTGGCAATCAAATCTAAAGAAAAAGCTAAATCACAGCAGAATGACCTACTTTAAGGCATTTGCCAAAGAGGCAGTGTTTTTAGACAGCTCTTCTGAAGTAGCGTCTTTCTGTCTATGCCATCTGCAGATTTATTACTGCCTGAAAAAAACAACCAAAAAAAAAAAAAAAAGCTCTATTTGAATGATACTAAGAGCCTGGTCTATAGGAAAGATTCCAGTTTTGTGGGCACCACACCCACACCTACTGATGTGGTCCAAGGTTTTGCTTTAGAGGCACCTAATTAAGAAACCCTGACTCATTTACATGGAGACGTTTGATCTAAATTACACTCCAAACCGCACCAAATTGGGAGCATCTGTGAATGTGAAATGTTTGTTCCCTGTGACGGCTAGAACAGGGCCAGCTCTGGACGGCACATGTTCAAGTGACGAAAAATATTTCACATGTAACGTACTTCTGAGACCCACTTTTCCACTAATAATTCATAGTGATCCTAACCAGTATCTGTACTTCCACAATTATTTCAGGCTGTGAAAAATTATGTCACTTTTTTTTTCCTACAGCTAAAAAGAGGTAGGAGACCACCTACTTTGTTTGTTGTCATTGATAAAAGGCTGTCAGTACAGCCAATAGGAAAAAGGCAAAGCTGGATAATGTAGAGTCTGGTCATTATTATGGAAAGAGATATAATATCTATAGATACATGGATAAATGACAGAGAGACAGACGGATAGATATCTTAGGATCCAGAAATGCAGAATGTGATCTTAAGAGATAAGTCTCAAAAATTACTCTCTTTCATCACTGCCTTAACTTCTCCAATTTTCCATTTAGCTTGCTGTTTCTCAGCAAAGCTTTGTCTCCCAACTCCTCCGTGGCTAGATTTGTGTTCAGAAGACGCTGCCATAAAGGTCAGGACACTGACACACTAGAAGTCACATCATCATCATCATCATCTGCAGTTAGAGAGCATTCAGTACAGTCCATCTCTCTTCCACAAAGCAAAATGTCTAAGTACATGAAAAAATATTTCTGCCTTGAAATGCTATAAACAGTCCTCAGCACATAATTCTCAGAAAAGAGTGCAGTGCTTCATGTACAATAAATGGGATTTTTTATAGGTAGTCATCCCTGCCCTTTGACCCTTGACAGTCGCTTTGACTTCTTATGTCACATAGAAGCCATGTTTCAGCTGGAGTCCAAAGAACAAGAAAGAAACTTTAAAAAATAGCACCAGTTTCTTTTGTCTAAGAAAGATATTAATGCATTGATCTGACATACTATATTTTGCAGTAGCTAGAATGAGATTTGAATATATTAATATTTTCAGCAGTGGAGCCCAGGGAGCCCAGTTAATAACTTATGCATGGATACATAGATATACTTCAGACAGAGGTAAGGTTTTGCGCTGTCGTGTTGGTAATACTTAGAGAGATCGAATGAAAGAGGCTGTTCTCCCGAGTCTTTGTTGTGGGCATGCATTGTGACAGTATGGAGCCAGAGTTCTTCTGGTTGTCTACACAGCCTGGATTCAATAAACTGTTATATATGCATATTATGACAATGTGGTCAAGGAAACCAGATTTTTTTACTCTACCTTCAAGTGCCTATGTAGCCTAAATCTGGTGCTTATTTTTCTTGTCCCCATTCAATATGTTAACTTATTCATAATTTAATACAGGTTATGTTCATTTTATAATTAAAGTTAGAGACTTAGTTAAAGCACTCAGACTGTACTGTATGAAAAATAATCATCTCTTTCTATATTGTACTTTATGGTTCCATGTGAATCCTAAATCAGGGTAATCTTAGACTATATTTGTTTGCTCAGACTGCCATAGCAAAATACCACAGACTGGATGACTTAAACAACAGAAATTTAGTTTCTCACATTTTCGGAGGCTGGAAATCTAAGATCAAGGTGTCAGCAGGTTTGGTGTCTTCTGAAGTTTCTCTCAGTTTGCAGATGACAGCTTCTCTCTGTGACCTCACATGCTGTTCCCTGTGTCCACACCCTGGTTAACTCTGTCTCAATTCCCTCTTCTTATTAGAAACGTAAAGGGGAAAGTCCACCTTAACAGTCTCATTTTGAGTTAAGACCTTAACTTAAGGTTTAAGTTAAGACTTCCTTAAGACCTTAACCCCAAATGTAGTCACATTCTAAGCTAGAGGGAAGGAGGCCCTTAGGGCTTCAACATATGAATTGGGGACAGGCCATAGTTTGACCCATAACATAGACCACGGGTATATTCATGCTGCTGACACACCCCCTGCCAAATATGTACTTACTGGAGCCCAAAGCAAAAATTAATACTTTCAAATCTGTGGTATTTTTCAAGTATGATTTTCATCACCCCTCAACTGTAAGGAACAATGAAGACTTTCTAAGGTTTGGGGATACAAGCATCAGCTTGACTCTGTTCATACCTCCTTGCTAGACTATAAGGAAGCAGTTACCAAGTACAGTAAGTATTACCACAGTGCCTGCCCGAGCTCCACCCCGCCTTCAGGGACCCCTGGTCTGGAGGCATAAGTGCCTCCCTTTCCATTACTGCCTCCCTCCATTAGGAGCAGATAATGCGAGAGATATCACTTTCACAATAAAACATTGCACTTATACCACACCTTTCAACTCAGCATTTCCAAATGCTTTAAAAATCATTATTATTTTTATTATTTATTTGTGGAATCCCAGCAGTCAACTCAGCACTGGGAAGTGCAGTGAAAGCCACAGAGCTAAGGTCTCGGTTACACAGACATAAACCGACACTCAAATTTCTCTCTGATGTGCCAGTAAAAATCTGAAGGTAGATGTTTGTGTGTATAGCCAAAAAAAATAAAAAAAAAAAACAGATAAATAAACTTCTTTACTTATATAGCTACTTACATAGCTGAAGAAATTTAGAAAAGGACTATTTGTTGGACTTTGTTGTTCCAATAAACTAAGAATGAAACTAAGAGGAAAGCAAGAAAGCAAACATAGTATCCGACCTAAAGTTCAGAAAGTGGAAATGAATTGCCCTCATCAAGGACTACTACAATAACACTTTTTAAGGGGTTATTAAGCAGTACAGGAAGTAGAAATCAATCATGCTCTGCATATTGTTCACTGGTCTTTATTTCCTGGGTCAAATCTGCTTGACATTCAATTTAATACAGTCTTTCATCAAGCTGAAAGGCCCTGGAGAAACTTTCACTAGCCACCCACATTTTCCAGCAGGGTTTGTTGCCAGGTCCACCTCATTTTTGTTTTTTGACTTTGTATCATCATTGCATATTCTGCCTTTGCCCACTGAAAGTACTATATTATTTTACACTACTTCTCAAGGTGGTGGTTATATGCTGTCCTTTCCACTCAAACTTGGTCCAGTGCCTGACACATAGTAGGTGCTCAATAAAGATTTGTAAGATGAACAACAAATTTTCATAGTATTCTACACAACAGTCTAGAAGTACATTTGACATATCCTGCCCCCACAATGAAGTTACAAGCTAAGACAGGTTACAACAAATCAGAGACAGTCCAGATACAGATTAAAAATCTAATGAAACAATGATTTTGATTGCTTTAAATCAAAGTGACCAAAGGCATTTAAGGAAAGTATGCATTGAAATTTATCTTGAGTAGTGTTGACTTTAACCAGTGAAGGTTTTGGGGAAGAAGTATGAGTTCAGGAATTTTAGTTATAATGAGAGAGATCATAAACTGGGAGTTAGTTCCACTGGAACCACAGAGGAGCACTGAAAGTAGAAGCAGGGGTCAGTAATTGAACTTACAAGATCAGAGAAGGCAAGGGAGTTAAGGGAGGTAGAAGAAAGTTACATTACTTGGAGTGTTCTAAAGAAAGGCTTTCAAGGAAGATAAAGATCATCAGGTGTAAAGACTACTTTCAGGATATTATCAGCGACATAGGGACATCATTAGTAACAGCACTGGGGAGATAATAAAGTAGGAATTCAGAAAACAAGAGCTGCCACAATGCTGCCTGAAAAGTGAAGAGGAGGTTCCTTTGACCCCCAGTGCTTGATGCCAACCTCCACCCTGGGTAGTTCCACATCACCCCCAGAGCTGGAAGCTTAGAAAGGCTCTGAACACACACTGCAACCATAAGTCTTTCTCAGTCTACATGGGGAGTGAATCACAAAAGTGCAATTTCTGTGCTTGAAGGAAAGCATGTGTCTTTGCCTTTCACCACATCAAATTGGCAATGCAAAAAGAATATATGCCCTTCCGTATTGGACTGTTTTGCAACTTAAACATCCTTATCCTTTTAGAGGCAGCATGTCTTCTGAAAATGTGCACTAAACCACTGAGAAGTTGCTGGCTTCATCTCAAAACCCACCAAGTAACAGCAGCTCAGCTCACAACAGAGCTTAAAAGTCAAAAGTACCTGACTAACCCCAATTAAAACAATAACAAAACAAATTCAATTACTGCCTTGACTCAAGCTGCTTTATTATATTTTACATTTAGATTTCACATGTTTATATTTCTAAGTATGATGTCTCTCAAAAAATGAGTTTAAAATCAGAAAGTAGTAAAGTGACTTCACAGACACGTGTGGAAGGTTTTAGTTTGGGGGGCAGTTGGAGGGTAGGGGAAGGAATTGGTTTGTTTTCACTTCTGCGGCACTTCAGTCCAATCAACACCTAGGCCATTCCTTCAAAGAAAAAATAAGAGAAACTTTTAAAAAATGAGTGAATCATTGTACAGAGGACTCCTTGCAGACATCTGGGAGTTTAACTAGAGACCTCCAATAGGCTAGAAGAGATAGAGAAGCAATAGAGAGTATCTAGCCTTTAGTCTCATTTTCAAGAAGGAAATGCCTTAGAGGTTTTCAAGGTGTCAGAAATGAAGGGAAGAGACAAAGGAAGTGGTCACATCCTCTCATTTCAGAGATGAGCAAAGCTGGGATTTCCCCTGTTCATCTAGTGAGCTCGTAGTTCCTATAACCCAGGTTGACTTGAACTGTAGAAAGAAAATGAAAATAAGCTATCATGAAGACATTTGAGTTCCAACAGACTAATTATCCTAAGTGGTTAAATGCAGTTAGAGTTCTTATCTTTTTAGTTTCCAATAGTGATAATGTCATCATCTTGGTCCCTATTCTAGAAAATTATCAGCACTTCCTTGCTGTCCTCACTGCCATCATTCTACCTGCAGCTCTCATCATGACTTTCATGCATGAATGCATCACTCCACTAGATGGATGAGTTTTCTCAGCAATTCCACTTATGCTTCCTGCAACCCATGTGGCAGACTTGGCCCACACTCTTCTGTTCCATCCAGGTTCCTGTCTAAGCTTTCTGCCCATCACAGGTTCTACCATTTCCTCAAAGGATCTGGCTCAATATCTAGCTCTTAATATTTACCAAAGCAGTCTTTCCCTGTTCTGAATTTGTACCCCTTCTTATAAATAACTAATCTAGTAATTTTGGCACATACAACATAGTGGACAAAGGTCAAAGGCTATTCTTACTCTCTTTTTGTTCTTACAGGAAACGTAGCATGAATCAATACAATTTACTGAGCGCTAAGCATATATCCAATACGTTGTCTAATATTTAAAATAGATGATCTCAGTTTAGCATCTACGTAACCATTTGGCCAACTGTTAGCACCCAGTGACCACATTATTTTCCTAGATCACCCATAAAATGTGGGGTCAGTATTTGAAAGGGGGGCTGTCTGAATCCAAAGAGCTTCTACTTCTAAGCAAAACTGCCCCCCTTTTCATGTAAAGTCATTGAATGCCTGTGAATCTCATAAAAGAATAGGTAAATTATTGCAAAACCTAGTTCCCATACCACTTGACTTGCAAAAGGAAAAATATTTTAAAATGGTGTACCTCGGTGGACAGATGTGGTCAAATAGAGTGATAAGTGAAAATATCCTTTGCTAACAGTTAAGGCAATCACAGGTAGGTGCCGCTACACGGTAGTGCTATGACTCAAAGGGGGTGAATTGAGTCTGGAGTCAAACTTGACTTATGTTTGGAACTTTAGACCGTGTGTCTTGGATATTCTATTAATTTCACCCTTTATTTGCTCTTTTATTTTTTTTTACTCATTTTAAGCATATTTTAACTTTTTTATATTGAATTCATTTTTTTTAAGTTGTGTTTTTTTAAGATTTCTTTATTTGTACATACAAGAGCTGGGGTACAGGCCAGAGTCCAGGGTGGTAAGAGAATTCACCAGAGACAGAGTGGGGAGCAGAACAGGCAGATTAACTAAATACACTGCTGAGGGGAGCAGAGGGGGAGGCAAGAGAGGTCTGCTATGCCATGTGGGTCCCCTCTCTGGCCGGCAGCAGGGATCGAACCCGTGCTGCAGTGGCTGCAGTTTGCTTCATAGTGCGTTGCTCAACCCACTGCGCCACCAGGGAGGCCCCATGAATGCATTTTTCTTATAAAGCAAATGCATTCTTTTAATAAGGTGGAAATGTAAACCACTTTAAAACATAATAAAATCCATAAACAAAATGAAATGGGCATCAGATTTACAGAACAAGTTTAGTATTGTTTACTGCAAGGCTAAAGGTGGCTGACTCATGGCCACATATGTCATTTCAGTCAAGCATAGAAGTCTATTTTTGAAGCTGTGTCTTGGAGAAGATCTAAAATGTGTGGAGTGTCAGGAAGTATTTATATTACATTCATTGTAATTTAAAATATTCATCAGTATTAAAATTAAAATTTTCATTCATGAATGAAAAAAAAATCCCTAAACAATACAAATATCTCTGAGTTTGAAATTTATTTTTTCTCAGATACCATGAGATTTGAAAGCTGATATTTTCAAGCACAGAATTAGAATTTCTGTATGTATTTCAATCCTGTAATTTCAGTTACAGTATTTGAAAGTTGAAATTACAGGATTGAAATACATAGTTTCTCTGTAAAATAATATAGAGACAATAAAGAAAATCTTATTTTATTGCTGACTCTGAAGCCAGCAGATGGCATTTCTCTCTATTGTTATTACCAACCCTCTACTGTGTTTTCTAATGGTGAGGAGACTGGGAACACTGACCTCCTCCAGTAAGATCTCATGCATGTCTCAGTTTTAATAATGAAAGCCCTTGTCCAGATTTCTCCACTTGTGATAAAGAGCAGTGACATTGAGGGAATCTCAGTTCCCGGGAACCAACTTAATTTAGTGAATGAGCCCAGAACAGGAAGTTGGTTAGAAAAAGAGAAAATCTTTCTGACAAATTGTCATTGCCCTCTGCAGCATCAGTGTGCGTCATTATCTGCAACAAATCCTCAAGAACCTCTGAAGACTCTGAGTCAAACCTTTGCTAGGAATGTTGAAAGGATGGATGTTGCATTTGTTTGAACTGCAGGCATGTGTGTGACCAAATAAAGCAGATCCCTGAAGAGTCTTTTTCCAGATGTATATATGACATTTGTACATTACCCGAGCCCATTTTGGAGAGTGAAGGCCCTTCAAAAGTAATATAATCGGTGTGAATGGAGGGTTTGGTACTCAAGAACCCAGATTTCAATTCCCAGTTACATCAGTGAATTGTACCTTCAGTTACTGATTTCAGTACTAAGACAGAAAAACAAAAATTGCTCCAATTTTATTTTTCAGAGGCTATTATAGCAAATTTCACAGACCTATTCCCCAATTCTTGTGCTATAAAACAAGTTACTATAAATTTTCCATCAAAAAGGTCTTTATGCTTATTAAGAGACTAAAAGAATTCATTTCCATATTTCTATGGTTTGCTCAGTTTATGGAACTGAGGCAAAAAATATCTTTGCTCTCTGCTAAAGGGTATTGACCCTCTCCCTATTGAGATATGGGTTGTAAATCTTGGGGATGACCTGGGAATAAATGCAGGAGATTTAAAATTAAATTTTTAGATGTATTTAAAGTTTTAACAGACATCATAGAGGCCAAATTACAATTATAACATGCGTGATACAGGTTGTTGTGTTTTTTTTAAAATACCCCAGTCTCAACTCATTTTTATAAAAACTTAAATATAATTTACCAAAACCAGTAAATTCAAATAAATCTTTGTTCTAAATTTAATTTACTTTTATGTTGGACTGCCCTCATTCCTGTTCACATGTGACTCATGAGCTTTATCTTTCTGTTCAGTGTCCAGTCTAAGTCGTCTAGGAAGTGAGGGAGTGCTTAACCTGGTTTAGATGTGTGTGGACACTAAGTTCCCATCAAACAGTCTGTCCTTTTCCCATCAGAGATAGCTGGGATCAAAAGCAAAAGGTGAAGCAGTCCGTCATGAAATATCCAGTGTCAATGTGTTCTCCCAATTTACTGACTGACCTTCAGCATGCAGCCACACTCCTGACCCTCATGAGATAAAGCCTAAGGGGGAAATGGCACTGAGTACCAATTCTTATGTCCTGTTGTTCTGTGGTCTCAATTAAGTGCTAATTAATTACCACTGGCATCTTTGGCATTGCTTGTCAAATTGCATTTAGGACTATCTTTTCAGTGTTTAAGTATCAGTAGCCAAAATCCACAGTTAAAAATCCCATGTGCTATTATATGCGATTTTTTCCTTTTCAAAATTGTGTTTGAAAATTCAACAAATACATTTATAATCACTGAGGTAGCTTTCAAATGCAGCAGACAGGAATTGGTATTGTCAATTTTGATTAATAGTACTTCATTAATAAACATCCTGTTATTCAGTTTCCACCTGCACTTGCTGATGTTGCCTGGAATCAATTAACTCATATAATTTGATTTATTTTACAAAGACATTTTGGGATGTGTTGTGCTGATGATAAAGGTCCTATTTTAGCAGTTCTTGATGGCATGTTAGATTATACCTGAATGGATTTCTGTTTCTGCGTGGGTATGTATACATGAGTGTATTTTGCAAGTGAGTAGGAAGAAAATGCTGCTTGAGAAATCTTAAAGAAGTCATTTTAAAACGTTGTATGTCGCCTGACTATTCTGCTTTTATCCAAAGACTCCTAAGAAATACATGTTATGTATCCTCTTTCTTAATCAAACCATGTTATTTATCAGATTAGCAAGTCTTCTTTAAAACCAAACAATAAAATGGATTTTTTTAAGCACAAAGTTAAAACACCAGCTAGAGCTAAGATATTGGAGTCAACTATTAGATTCAGCTTAATGTATAATTTTGTTTGTTTTAAATGTAATTTTTTTCCCTCCTCTAGATATTTACAATCTTTGGTTTCTGGATCCATCCATTTAATTCCAATTATGCACTCTATGAAATCATTTCTTAGATTCCTACAGATAAGTACTTAAGAAGCTCTAGGTTTGGTGCAAGTCACAAAAATCTAACTCAGATTGCTTAGGAGAGAGAGAAGGAGAGAGAGACAGAGACAGAGAGAGAGAGAGGAATTATTATTGGATAATTTAGTTGAATATCCCATGATTAGATAAGACTTTAAGTATAACTAGATCCAAGTAACAAAGGCTGTTGCCAGGAGTGGGATCTTTCTACTTCTAAATCCTTCTTATCTTTTCATCTCTAAACTCATCTTTGCACTTTAGATATTTGTTCCTGCTCACTTCAGCAGCACATCTAGTAAGATATTTGCTCCAGGGAACTAGATGGGTAGCACCAATTCATCCTTTCAGCTTAGCATCTTTAGGGGCAAGTAAGCTTCCTTTTGCTGTGGGAATAAAAAATATTCCTGAGAAACATTCTCCTTGACCTGCCTTGGATCCCTTGGTTATTCCATGTTTGCTCCATTCACTGTGGCAGAGTAATGCCTGGCTTTCATTGGTAGAACTCAGGACAAAGGGTGGTAAACTCCACTGATACCCCAAGACTGGCAGTGGGAAAATTGTCATTCCCCAACAAAGATGAGCTCACAAAAGAAAGAATGATGAGGAGAAATAAAAAATGTCCACATGTCTGCCACAATAAACTAAAACTACAAGCTCTTTTTTTTCCTTACATAACTACACTATCATGAACATAATACTATTCTAATCCATACAAGAAGTAAATGAAGGCTAAAACTAAAAATCACTGATGTCTCTAATTAGAAAATGTTGCCTATCTCTCATTGCCATTTTCTAGCAAATTGACAGCAAGGTCATCCAAAAATTTGATGTAATATCCATCTATCCATGCACTTCTTCATGCAAGTAACTCATGATGCCCTACAAAATGGACACTGAACTGGGCACTAGGGCCACAGAATTAAATAAGGGAGATCCTTAAAGGGCCTATATCTTTAAGTGAGATAGTACAGTGATATGAACTAAGATTTTGGAATTAAATAGACCTGGGTACTGATTATTAGTTGTATAACTATAGACAAAGTTCTAATTCCTTTTGTGTTTCAGTTCGAGTCCTGAAAAATATACCTATACTGTAAGAATTAAATGGATTTTATATATATACATATATATATTCTGCTCAATATAAGATCGAGCACAAAGATAATTGTTCAATAATTAATAGTTATCACTGTACATCGAATAAGATAATATAAGCAAATGACTTTATAAAATGTCTGTCACATAGCAAATGCTCAAGAAATAGTAATTGGCAGCTACTATAATATGAAATATAATGAAGGAATAAATCTAAAGCGAAATTTACAAATTCAACAAATAGATCTGAAACAGGCTTGAGAGAGTTCACCCAGACCTACCCCCATCTTCAGAGAAAACCCTTTAGTAATTCAGATAGAGTAGAATTTATCTTCTCTTCAAAGAAAGTGTTCCCAGAAGCAACCCTCTTCCTTTTTGCTCTCATATTTCATCAGTTTACATAATATTTAATTAAATTACATAATTACAATAATAAGTACAACTGGCATAAACTTGTTTGGGACTCTCTCCTGGGACTTCCCTCTAGTGGGAACAGATGTGCACAGTGGAGAGTCATTAACTAGCCGCAAACATTCAATGTGTTGTGGGCATTGGTCAGTATATTTTACAGAGGAAACAGAGCTGGTTAAGTGGAAGCCAGCCAAGAGAGCTTCAATGGCAATGCGGCCATCTTCTGCATCTCTTCATCTTGTTAAATGCCCCAAGTTCTTGAAAAATGGACACTTTGTTTAAACATCCTTCTATCACTGATATGCTCAAAAATTGATAACCAGAATTTTAAACATGTCTTCTGGGATCTGTTTTTGTTATTTCATAGTCACAACTACATATTTAAGAAAAAAACAAAGTGAATAGGAAATGGTAGAGCATGAAGGATGACTACTTTGTAGTTACCTACATACATTTCTTCCTCTAGTCTTAAATAATAAGCTATACAGTAAATCCTCATTTACTATCTTACTTGGAAATTGTGACTTTAAGGAAAATGTGTTAGGAAACCAGGTCCTTGAATAGCATGGTTTTGTTCAACATCAACTGGGATTGCTTTTTTCTCATCAATGTTATGAGACAGGGCTGAAAAAAAAAAAATAATAGTATTTGAGGACCTGTTGTATAATCAATTCTAAGAAGGAAATGATAGGAATTTGTCTTGCTCGTTGAAATTACACTATCAATTGAGTAGAACCTAAAAGAATATTAGAATATACTTTCCACATTCCACTGGCCAAATATATGAAATTAAGGGACCATTCTAAAAAGACACGTAATTGTGATCTCATGAGTATTTTTAAAAACTATTTGTTCATTTTGTTGTAAATCTCAAAATCAGAATACCTAAAATGGGCAGCATATGTATTTTAAAATTTAGGGCTTCAGGGGATTAATGATGTTGTGTTAAGCTCTGGTTATAGTCACTAAATGTTGAACTCCAGTGAAGTTCTTATTTGTAATCAGGCACTTCTGCTGATAGAGAATTAGAAATAGATGAATCTGTGTCTCAGAACCCTAAAAATTTTATGATCAGAGGAGGAAATAAGCTTTCATATAGAACTGGTCAAATCGGAAAGGAACATACTTTTCATAGATGGCATGAGAGGTAATTTAAAGGGTCTTAAGCAATAATGGCATATTCTAATCCTCAGTCATAAGCTAGATTTAATTTTTTTCAGTGAATCACTAGCAAATCCCAACATAGAATAGAAGAGCTCACTGGCTAGAGGTAACTTGAACCTGTACAAGACTCAAAGTCAGAGGTAACTTATTATGTACAACCTCCAGGTCTGTGATTAAACATCATGGAGATAGACATATTTTAGTATTTGTGTGAAAGACATCTTCGGTAGTCAATTTCAAACATTTTGGTGTAAACAGCAATTTCAAGTTTAATAATTACTCCTAGTGAAAAAATGGTTTATAAACCAGGTTATACCTTTAACTTTGTTTCTCTTCATCCATGAATTAAAATAGCTACACAACTCAGATATATGCTCTGTTTTGTGAATTTACGTTAACAGCCATATCACACCCTGAAATACCCTTCAGATTACTGGGCTTAAGTGCCAGGAAAGGCTCTCTGGTTGGTCCCGTTCCTTGCTTCAAGTCTCCACCCCTGGTCCAAACACATGGCCTTTTCAAAACACATGGCCATGTATATTCATTGGGAAAAAAAGGAATATTCTGGCGCATGCACATGGAAAACATTGAATGGTACACTAGAAAGAGAAACTGGAACCAGGTCATTAAGGAAATAGTGTGTACTATTAAGAAGTGGAATTTTACCTTATGGACAACAGAAAACCAATGATAGTGTTCAAGCTGAGAGGATTGACCCACATAAAGAGACTGAAAGCATTCAGTTGCATGCAGATTCTATCTTGAAAGGCTCTGTGACTTGTGTTTGGGGAGAGGCACAGATTGAACTCAAGTATTCTAGGAAGGACAGAAGCAGACAACAGCCATCAGAGAAAAAGCTGGCAAAAATTAGGTGAAACAGTCAAACCCCCTAGTAATCCATCTGGGATTCAGAGCTGGGTTCTGGTCCTCAAGGGGAATTAAACTGCAAACAAAAAGATCATTTAAGAAAACTGGGTGCATATAGTTCAGCCCCACTGTACCCTGAAATCAATAGTCCGGTAGGATTCAAAGCACTTTAGAAGAAACTTAAGTACAGCTGAGGCAGGCAAGAGATGGCCCCGAGAATCCTCAGGAATTTATCCTTTGTCAATTTACATCACTCCTCTTTCAATTAAAATATTTTTTTCAAATCCCCAAACCTTATAAAATTAAAAAGCCAGCATCTCTCAGGTTATCTGAATTCATCTAGTCATTTCTGGCCTGATTTCCTACGTTGGCTGAACCTTAAACTCACACACACATCATCACTTGTCCATGTTCCCTTATCTTCACAAGTCCTTGGTCTTGCTTTCCAAAAGCTCTCTCCAGGACATACCATTTGGTAGAGCTTTACAGAAGATTCATGAAGGACATCCAGCCTAGAAGATAATTTAAGATTTAAACTGAAATCATATTATTTAAATTATAAGATTTAAACTTTAAATCATAAGCATCCTTATTATTAAAATGCACTTAGGTCATTCTCACTACTCTCCACGAAGGAGTTTTCATGAGTTCTCTTTTCCATTTGACCTCCAATTTCCCACCATGTCACTCTCTCCCAACACTCTTGTTTTTAAATTCTCTCTTCTAACACACAACCTTCATACTTCCATTTCATGTTTAATACAGGAAATCTGTTATTTCTTTTCCTGCATATGTCCCAAGTGTTATCTTTCCACAACCAAATGGTCCATCAAAATGGTTTATTAAGAGACAAAGAAAAAAAGGTTTTCTCCCTTAGGAACTCTTTTTGCCACTATTAAAATATTTTTTCTCTAGCATATTTAATCTAGAAGTTGAGCATCATTATATCCCTTTTTGAATTAAGTATGCCTTACTTTATCTAAATCAATTCGCATATAGTCTATTCTACAATCCCTATATTGTGGGATACATCTGTCACTGTCTGGTTGCTTGTTACTTACAACCATCATGTCAGAATCTTCTTCCTGACTTTCCTCTTGACTTGAATTTATAGAGGCAATGCTATTTAGACAGGTAGAGCTGTAATCTCACAAGTGAGGCTATTCCCTTGGGCCATTATACATGCAAAATATTTCCTCAACTGAAAAATGTTATTGGAGGATTTCACTGAGCACTCCAATAAAGAAATTCCTGAAATTGCAGTGTTGAAACTAGTAAAAAGGGGTCTGCTATAAGAAGCAATATCCTCACCGAGTTGTTGATGCCATTTGAGAAATTTACATCTTGAAACAGCATCGGGCAGTGGTGATAACAAGTGTACTGTCAGCGATCCTCCAGGTCTGTCAATTCATCTCATCCCAGGTAAAGCTGGGGCAGTTTACTGTCTTATTGCAAAATAAATGTGGGCCCTCAAACCATCAGTAACACTGCCTGATGATACTGTTCAGCAACTAAGAGAGGATGAATTCTCCTGGGAAATGATTAGCATGGGTCTACTCAGTTTCCAGTTTGAGAAGTGTATTTATGTACATCAGAGTTGATTTAGACTTCTTTTATCTTTCAAATACTAAAACCATCCTTCCTGTATTTGGGAGTTGAAGAGGGAATACTGAGGTTGTGAATAGTTGTGGGAAAAAAACAGACAGGCAATGCTCTAGCAGCTATACTCAGTGTAGTATACTGTGAAACTCCCTCAATATCCTGTCACTTTCCGTCCTCCCCCATGTTTATCCCACCCCAAATCACCGAACCAAACAATGACCGGCATGTAAAAGACCAAGACAACTCACCAGCACTGAGAAGTAGTGGTCCCTTGACAAACGTGGTGAAAATGTCCCTTTGGCAGGTTATGGACACTGGGCCTTGGCTAGGGGCATTCATGAGCAAGATTAATAAAGACTAATTAGATCGCTTTTGTTGAACTATTTCCAAAGTGGTGAGCAAAATAGAGCCAACTAAAGAAAATATTTAAAAATCTCCCACTGAGCATGCTCAGAGAGAGCATTTTAACTTAATTTTATTTTTAAAATGCTCAACCATTTTCTTCAAAACTTGGCTTGATCTTCCTGATTCAGTGATAACTGAAGTCATGCCAACTTTGATGTTTTTAGCTTTAGCTGGTTTAGAGCTATATGTGATCCCCCCAAAGGTTGGAATGAATTTGTTTCTGAGTGAAGAAGGAAGCATATGTTTTAACCCTCATGTGCCATTTTTTTTAAAGGATGAATTAACATCCTATATTTTACCTTCGGACTTAAAGATTTCTGTTTGAAAATCAAGGAGATGTTTTTCAGAAATTAAAATGGAAACTCTGGCCTTCAGGATGAAGTCTATGGATTTTGTCTGTTTTCACCAAACACATTTGGTGACTTGCATGTCTGGTGCTATTGTCTTTACAATGGCAGCAGAGACAAGGCAGTTGAGAGGCTTGAGCAAGATGGACCACACACAAACCCAATTTCAGGACATCAAAAGAACATAAAACTAATATGCAGAAACACTGGAGCATCTTGAATACATTTTTTCCTAACCAGATAAATGACATGAAGAATGGGAAATAAAAAATGAATTTACATGGCTTTAATCCACCTGACGATTTAATTTTCCCTTCTAATTTATAAAAACAGGAAGGGAGCAATAAACAATGAGAGGTTAGATGCTGAGTGGTACCAAATATAACTGATCCCATTGAGAAAGAAGATACTTAGGGGAGAGAGTTCTCAGGGTAACTTGAGAGCCATGTGTAAATTCCTTTCTATTATCAACCAAACCAAGGCTTCCCTCAGATTTTCCTCAGGAGCAATTGGATCTTTTTACAACAGAGATGGTAAAGAAAGGAAATTGGGGTAATTATTGTTGATGTGCTTATTCAATAGAAAGGTTCTAGTAATAATGTGGAAAGATGTGTTAAATGGTTCCTAACAAACCCTGTGGTTGGTGCAAAACTCACATGAGCATTCGCTTAGGTAGACTCTTCTCCAGATTACTCTAGGTGGAAACATTAAATGGTATAAGTGCTTCCAGATTCCACAGAGGTTACCTTTGCAAATCACTGCATTGCCAAGTCTAGTAGTATCAAGTTAAATTTTGCTCAATCCCAGCTCCCACTATATTCTAGTATGAACCAGAAACTCTAGGGAAACAACAAAAGGAAAGAATTGGTAAAGAAATGACAAATGTCTCACTCTCTTATAATGTCAAAAGAACTATGGGCAGAAAAATTGAAACCAGCGTGAAAGAAAGATTTAAAAGGAAATTGAGTCTGTGTTTACAAAAGGATTCCAATTCTGGGTGAACTGTCCAACTCAACCAGTTGCTTTGGAGAAACATGATTAAAGTGATGACTGAGGTGTTTTGTGTCCTAGCCTCAGTTTCCTTTATTCCCCTCTGAGTCCAGGAACAGCCAATCAGAAAAGAACCTGGCCTGGAGGCTTGTCAGTGATAATAATTGAAAACATCTGTCCATGTAGCAAGTGTGGGAAGCCAACACAGTTCCCTGACAGAGGGAGTTCTCGACAGCAAAGCCATAACCACGACTGTGCTCATATTCTCCTTCATAGACTTTTCTCACTGCCAGCTGTCTTTATTCTCCTGCCAGGAAAGCAAGGGGCCTGGGGCTCTCGCCCAGACTGGGGCTAAGTGAGCTGGGACCAGGGAAAGGAGGGGGACAGGCTGGCTCAGCACTCTGGGTAGAGAGACAAGGGGTATCAGATTGGGAACTAGAGAGACCCAGGACAGGGAAAAGAATAGAAAACAAAAAGAGGAGGCATGAGAAGTAGAGAGGGTAACAATGGAAAAAGAGCTCAGATTCTGCATTCACGTGACACAGGCTTAAATCTTGGTACAACCATTTCTAGTGTGACTCCAGGCAAACTCCTTAGACCTCAAGTTTCCCATCTTTAAAATGGGAATGATGATCATTCCAATCTCATAAAACTGTCCTCAGGACAAATAACATAATGCACTTGAATGGCATCAGGAAAGGACCCCTTGCTCCTTGATTGGCTAGTAGGAGGCTCACCCATGCAAGGTTAGCTAACAAGAAGCAGAGATCTTAAAAAAAAAAAAAAAGAAGCAGAGATCTTTACTGCAGGCCTGATACCTTGATATGAGTAGGGACATTCCTGCAGATGGGGTCATATTGTAGAGAGTCAGAGTCAGCATGTTAAGTACATAAATTGCTCATCCCCTGGTCATATAAAAACTATGTGAACAACACACATTTTTACTTAGCTTCCTATGCTCTCAGTACTGATTCTTTCCTGTAGCTTCTCTCTACACTTTGAGCCACGTTCTGGGCTGTATCAGCTTCACCTCAGCGCTAATATACCAGTGTCTCCCTTCCCCTAGGTTTGCCAGATCATTCAGCTTGGTATTGAACACATCAGGGGAATATTTGGTCAGAAGAATGCCAGTAAATTATTTCAGCCACTTGAGGAAAAAATTCCAGATTGTAGGTTAGGGAAAAATTAAAACAAGGAAAGTTGGAGCAAAGAGAAGAAAGAAAATAAAGTTCTTAGTGGAAGATTTTGATGTTCTCCCTGACTGTAGGGGAAAAGAAAGTAAAAGAAAAGAAGAAAAAGCTTTACTGAAAATATAATGAATTAGTAGATTTGGAAAGAAAATATAAGCAAATGATTATAAAGGATAGCATTTAAAATGACCAAATGATCCTGATTATTTCATTATTTAATATACTCTCTGCATATAAATTAACTACCACTGGAAATGGCATTGAGTCACATCACCACAACACAAACTCACATTATTTTATGTGTGATATTCACTTGGAAGCTCAAAAAAAATAAATCCAGCTTGCAAAGCAGACATTTTTAGGGTGGGGCTGAGGTCCTGAGAAAATCTAGCTTAATACATGGGTGGCAAGAAAAAATACAAAAGGAAAAACTTGGGGAGGCCGACTTTGTATCATTAGTTAAGAACAGTTATGTATTGTATATGAATCCAACATAAACACTTGGCGAAGGATGTTATTCTACTGACAGTGTTTGCCTTTCCTTATGGTCATCAGCTGGTGACTACCGCTACTTGGCTGCAAGCACTTCATCCATAAAGAAAAGCACCATAAGTAATAATGAGTGCGAGTTTGTGTTCATTGCAAAGCAAGAATTCAGATTCAACAAGAGTTTTTTTTATCCCATTGAATGAATCAAACTGTTAACCCAATTGAGCTTCTATAAATTAGTGGTATTGTCATACTAGTAATCTTCCTAGATGTGGCATTGCAATGAGGTGCCAGGCAAGAGTACAGATTCCAAAGGCAAAATATACAGAGTTCCTTGACCTCTTGTACTCAGCAGCCTTGTCAATTGTCTCTATTATCACTTTTAAAATAAATTCACGAGTTAACAATTCCATGAGTAGATATTTTAAAACATTGAGAGACTATTTTTCCTTTCTATGGCTTTCTCTTCAATATACATACATACCATATATATGTATGTATATATAAACTATATATATGGTATGTATGTATATATATGTGGTATGTATATATATATATATATATAAACAACCACAGAAAGGCCCAATCTTTTGATAAGTACAAGTTCAATAAAACATAGGGAGTTTGAAGTGGGAATATATATCTGTTTGGGAACTGGATTTAAAAAATACATATTATAAACACTGTGCAGTTGCTTTTTTAAAATGAAGCAGATATATATGTGTTAATCTGAAAGGATCACATATGTATATAAATGTACATTTCTGTATGTATTTCTTTAAATCTGTTTAAAAGCATTATCTATGAAAATTAATTCTAACATATTTCTAACTTCACTCTTTGTCTAATTTGACACATCTATACAGTTATAATTTTCCAGTTTTCTAAATCCTCACTTTTAAGGGCAACTTGGGTCAAAACCCCCAGCAGCTCAGAATTCTCGTGTTCTCAGATTCCTTCTCATCTAGCAATACCCATATTATGTCTATGGATGTATCTGCTTTCTTTTTGAAATTACTTTCTCAATGAATGGCACATTCCTGGCACATATATCACAACGCTCCATTCCAAATCCCATGTGGACATATTGGTTGATCAAATCACCCTCTCACACTGCAGCTTCAGCTTCAGGGTCCTTCACCGCAGAACAGATTGTCACCATAGCCAGGTAAAGCAAACCTGTGTCATTCCTCTACTAGAGCGGGTCTCTTGGTCCATTGCCACCATTCTTTTATAGGTGTTATGAAAACAAGAACGCAGTCTACAGACACACCCTGATGCTTCCAAGAGAACAGGACGCTCATGTCTGTTTCCTTAAAAATTCCTAGTGTCTGCCTTTCTGTTCCATTCTTTATTTTAATAAATAAATGTATATCTTACAGTAAAGATATGCATACATTCTTTAATATAGAGGGCATGCTTAGATAAATACTGAAAGTATGCATATATATATATGCAAGATATTAGTATAAACCCCTTACATTTCAGGGTTTACTTATTTTGCTATTGGCAGCTATGTTGCAGTGTGTCTCCGAGCTTGTCAACTTTCCTTAAAATTATTTCAATTTGGGAGAAGAAGAAAGTTTAAACATTAAGTGCTAAATTATTGAACAATAGGATTTGAAACACAAGGAAATTAGAAATCTTCCAGCCCAACTCTCTGACTTTCCAGAGGAAGAAACAGAAGCTCAAAAAGGCTAAGGGAATCCCCAGAGCCCTACATACAGTAAAAAGTAGAGCCCCGAGAGAAAATTGGGCGTCCTGCTGCCTTTTTGAAAGTTGATCTTCCATTCAGTAAGTTAAACTAGTGTGCAATCTATGGTGGCAATACCTGAGGGGGTATCCAAATATTATCTCAATTAAAAATTAATTAAAAACAGAAAACAAACTGAGTTTAAATTCAGAACACAGACTTCATAAGTTCAAATCCCCGTTCTACCACTGATGAAACTAAAACTTCCCCCAGACTCCTGTGGTATGCTGGGTCAGTAGGCCTCAAGGATCTGAAGGCAATTCTATAAGACAGTGAGATGGGTTCTTTGTTATTGGATATTGTAGACAGTTTCTATGAGGAACCAAGACATTTCAGCACAAACCTCCTGCATTCTATTTTTAACACCTTAACCTAAAGTAATTTCACACCACTCATAAAACCTTTGAAAATGGAGCATCCAAGCTTGATATTTTGCACTTACTGAATTCCTTTTTCCAAAAAAAATACATCTAAATGTTATATTAGATTGTTGTATTTCCAGATTATATTCTCCTTTCATCCTCTGTAGTTTGTTTGAAAGAGAACACAGGAGAAAGGAAGGGAGGAATGACATGGGAAAGAACTCAACATTTCTGCTAGTGAATTTGACTCTCCTTCCTGGACATAAGAAAAAACAGCTAAAAAGAGTGTTTGCAAACTTCCCATTGCAAACAAAAATAAGAGTAAAGTTGAAGGTAAAACATCACCTAAACTGAAAGATTTTATAATTTAATTCAGGGAGATAAAACATATGTGCATGAAGTAACTTAGAGATAAAAATAAAACATGTCAACAACAATGTAATACAATCTGAATGTTTAAATGTCAAGAAAGCAAATAATGAAGTGATCAGAATACAAATTTTAAAGGTTTCCTAATGAAAAACAGTCTTAGTTATGGTTTTGGATATGATGAGTGACATAGAATGCAAAATAATTCAAATGTGTGTGGTCATAAGGATAGTTGAGCAGGAAAATGGACCTCTGGACCCCGAATACATGCAATCTGATTTCATTGTATATATACTTTAAACTTTCTTAATTAATGGATTTTATTTTTACACACACAGGGACTTTCCCCTATTATTATTAACATCTCATATTTGTGAGGTACCTTTATTGCAACTGAGGAGCCAATATTGACACATATTATTGAAGGAAGTCCATAGGTTACATTAAGCCTTAATTCTATGGGTTCTGACAAATGGGTAATAACATGCAGCCATGATTATCATACCATGCAGACTAGTTTATCTGCCCTAAAAATCCTCTCTGCTTCCTCCCTTCCCCCTTAACTCCTGGCAACAACTAATCTTTTACTATTTTGATAGTTCTACTCTTCCCAGAACACCAGATACTGGAAACTATACAATACATAGTCTGTATAGTCTTCCTGATTGGCTTTTCCACTCAGCAATATGTATTTTACGTTCCTCTATGACTTTTTGTAGCTGATCATTCCTTCCTTTACCACTGAGTAATACTCCATTGTATGGCTGTCCCACAGTTTCTTTCTCCATCCACCTACTCAAGGATCTTTGTAATCTTTTTTTTTTAACCTAAAAAAAAGTTTTTAACTTAAGGTTTTTAACCAATGTGTTGTTCAGCTAGAACATACGATTTTCAAAAAACACATTCTTTTCACCTTGACACATCTGTGTCTAGGGGAAACATGTTGGAATATGTTTTTTCACCAACATAGGATTATTTTCCTGTCAATTCTTAACTTCCTGACAGTGGTTGATGCATTCACGGGCCCTACAACTCTGTTTTCATCTTTATTTTGAGAGAAAGTTAATGCAGTTTTTTCCCAACATAATATTAAACTATGAATTCTTTCCTTAAACTCGAGTCATGGGTCATTTCACTATCTTATGTCTATTTTATTAGTGACATGAGAGCAATAAACTTTCGAACATATAACCAAAAGATGGGAATTATGAAATTAAATTCTGGATTTTTAAATGAATATAGTTACCAAGCATCTACTGAGGGTCATGTCTTGTCTTCTCCTCTAGACTTAGAACAGTATGCTATCTTCATGAGTCAGAATATAAATCTAACTTTGAAGTTATGCCTTTTTCTCTCTTCCTTATTTCCACTGTTAATTGTGTCCGAGGAAACCACATCTGTGATGCTTTCAAAAGTGTCATCCTAAACTGTTATTGATCCTCTAAGTGGAACTACATGTCACCTGGCACACCTGAGTCTTTTTTGACACCAAATATCATTGACAATCAAATTACTCTAATAGTAATTTAATTAGGCTGCCCTGCCATTCGAAGGGAATTTACAATGAGAGTCATTTACTTGGCTCTGTAATCCTGTATACACGTTGGTTTTAAGATAGCACATAGGAGGTTTTGCCAGGAAAATTTAAAAGTTCAAGCAGAAAAAATAATTACAATATCTTTCAGTCATTTGCCACTTGTGTTTGTTTCCTTAAAATGCACAGCTAAATGCTCTGTACATTTCAGCTATCACTTGGTAGGTGGGGTGTATTTTGTTACCGGGTTGTTTTCCAGTACATTTGGCATAGTTAAGGTAAACTGCATTAACTTTCTCTCAAAATAAAGATGAAAACAGAGTTGTAGTGCCCGTGAATGCATCAGCCAATGTCAGGAAGTTAAGAATTGACAGGAGGTCCAAATAAACAACGCTGGCTGGTGCATATACAGTTCTTTCCCCCTGGGATATCTGGTCTAATCCTACAATGTATCTGACTGGCATGAATGTAGAATTGCTTTCAATAAAGATTTTATTTCAAGCTTGGATGATTTCCCCCAAAACATCTTGTCACTAAGGCAAAGTATATCATAGAATATCTGATTTTTTTTTCCCCTACCAGTCAAGCTTTCGAGGGGGAAAAATACACATTTCAACTCAAGTACTCAACTCAGGTCAATTCACTGTAAAAATCACATTTTAACATATCTAGACTGATTAAAGATTTGCTGTGTTAAAGAAATCAGGGAGCTGTCAAAGAAAGCTTACCCTAAAGTCTGCAAATGTAAAAAATAAGTAACACATTTGCTCATCTATGGTTTGCACTCTCCTGCAGTATCCTCCCATTGAAGAGCAGGCAGGACAGATGACTCCACAAGCTAACACCCTGCTTCTCAGAGATTTGTCTTTTTTGCAAGTAAGGAACATTTAAAGGTCACATCTTCCAATAAGTATGAGATTGTTTCCAGGCTATATGAGAAATATGAATGGCCTGGTCATGATCACACTGAAACGATCTTCATTTCTCTACTTAGCCTTCTCTCTGTCTTTATCCTCGTCTTTTCCTTCATGATGCCAAATTAAGTCAGGGCGTTCAAGCTCAGGGAATGGTACGGTAGCAGTACATTACTTTATTTTGAATTCACTGAAATGTTTCATTTGGTGCTTGCTTACATTATTTCAGCCTTAGTGTCACTTTGTTTAATGTACGCTTGGTTCGTATAATCTTAAAAATATCTTCTGTTACCTACAGCATTTCACCCTTACTGCACTAAAAGCATACAAATCATATGGTTTAGCTCTAATGGGATAAGAGTAATTATTTTAATATTTAATAATCATAGCACATTATATTTATACAATGTTTAAAATTCAAAATCCCTTTTATCTCTATTATTGTATTTTATGACTAATATATAATATTATGATAAGATGCATGTGTAAGAATGAAAACTCAGCAATTGAGAACAGCAGATAAAACTCCACAGAGGCACTGAGAGCGCTAGATTTGAGTCTTGGCTTTTTAGCTTAATTGGCTGAGTGACCTTTGGACCGGTCATTTAACCTAGAAATCTTAAAACCCATCTGCATCTCACATTCCCTGGGGAAACCCTTTCCAAACTCAGAGACCTGGTTCTCAACCCTCAACTACCAAGTCAGAATCACTGGGCAATCCCTTTGCTTTAAAAAAAAAACTATAGCCAGAGTGGGAAAATAATGAAACTAATCTCACTTCCCTTGGTTATATTACAGTAGACAGAAGTAAATGGAGTCAAATATAATAATAAAATGTTTATAATTTGCAAAGGGTTTTGCATACATTGTTAAATTTTATCTTAAAAAAAAAAACCTGTGACATCAGATTTGCCAATATACTACACTTTCTAGACAAGGAGTCTGAGGCTACAGAGCTGGTAAGGACTATGTAGAACCACAGAGTCATTATGTTTGGAACAAGAACTTCAGATTCTGAAATTCCAGAAGCAGGCTTTCCCAGGAGCAACGGTTCTCTCCCCTCAACGCAACAGAGTCATGTGCAGAACTCTTATCGTGCCAGAGTCACTGCAGACCAATTGCAACAGATTCTCTGTGGGTGAGTTCCAGACATGATGTGATTTTTGATTGCTTCACTGATAACATTAACATGCAGCCAGGCTAGAGAATCTCTGCTTAGATCAAAACAAGCTCAGAAAATACAAGTACTATTCCATGCAGTTATTTGCTTTAAGATGAAACGTGAATTCAGAGTGGAAAAGAACGATTTGTCAATACAGAGCTAGACACAAGGCCAGATTCCAGGGACCCTCTTTCAGAACCATTCTCTCTCTGCTGGGATCTCTCTGATTCTCCAGAGCTCATGGCTACCATCACACATCGTGATGGTTATCTACAACCACTGTGAGAGGAGGAGTGGAGCAGAGATGGGGAAGAAACAGAAGTCAACTCTGATTTAGTCTGATAAAGTTTAGGCAACCCACAGGTAGTCTGCAGTGACTGTGGTGATCAGATTAAAACATCTTGACCTTTCTATCCCCACTCATCCATCATTGGTCGTGGGCTGCCTCCAAAACTCTCCACACCCTCTTCAGCTAGGGCAAACCTTGCAGGGGCTGACCACTGAAGTTCACAGCTAAAACCTGATGCTGAGACAAGTCTTTCCTTAAAAAGAGATCTGCTTAGCAGACCACTTATCCACCACAAACCACCCATAGAACTACTCATATATTCTTCATGTATTTGGGGGAACCAGCTGTCCCAAGAATTCAGGAGCCCTCCCTTTGTGAGAAAAACTTTGAAGAGGAAGATTTAGTAGGATAAACCCAAGTCCTGGAGCTGCAAATGGTCCTAAACTCGTAAATGGAAGTCACTGATGTCCTCCTCCACTAGATTCCCCTCACTCTCAGTTATCACCTTAATCATCATGGTAGTTGACCCAATGCAGTCACCTTGACCCTCATCTCTACGAATTCAATCTCCTGAGCATCAAGTCTTCTCAGAGAAGAATTTCTGCCTATCCAATGACCATCATAAATAGGCAGCAGAAAACATTTGAAGGCCCCAATATGCATGTTCTGGGTGCCACACAAATCATTCTTGATCCCCACTGTCTAGTAGCAGATCTGCCTTCTCCATCCAATCAGAGTTAATGACCCTTGCATAGATGTTCAGTCTTCTCCTTTCCCACTGCTCCCTGTTATCAAGAATCCCAAGTGCCGAGAAGCAATAGTAACATATAAAACAATGATTAGGTGTGTCATTCTAATAAAGTGACACAAGCCGAATAGCAACCTTATTGGCTGATAATTTATTTT
Source organism: Galemys pyrenaicus (assembly GCA_019455555.1). Taxonomy (NCBI): domain Eukaryota; kingdom Metazoa; phylum Chordata; class Mammalia; order Eulipotyphla; family Talpidae; genus Galemys; species Galemys pyrenaicus. Next base: position 692,826 of record JAGFMF010011581.1, on the reverse strand, counting down.
ATTCCTATGGGTGCCATTTTCTGTTAACCATCTTCATTGCCATTAGTGAGTTTAGTTTGGGCTTATCAGTTTGAGGATCATAGTTACGGGCTCTGGTTCACAGAATAAAGGCCCCTGAAATCATAGAACAACTTCCCACTGACTTTATAATTACTATCCATGAACTGCCACTATTGTTTTTAAGTACACTGCACCTCTCAGTTCACCACCAATCAGAATGTTAACAAATGGGCTGCCACCTTGTGCTAAAACCCAAGTCCACTCACCTGCCACCATGGATAGCCTCCTCATTGTCTGCCAAGAATCCCCATCTTTTACTGCCACCATGGATAGCCTCCTCATTGTCTGCCAAGAATCCCCATCTTTTATTGGTTTTCTTGGGCCACTCCTAAAACCCATAATCACAGGTTTAGCTCTCTTCAATGAACTTGAAACAGAATGTGAGATGTAGGTCATTTATTTAGGATCAAACCCTGTGGAGAGGAGAGAATCAGAACAGGACTGAGAAGAGGAAGAAAAGGAACTGAGATATGGACTCAACAAAGTCTCAGTCAACCCCAAAGGTTGTTCTGGAATATAGACAGCCCATCAGCATTGTCCTGCAATAGGTGGGAATGGTCACTTTTTTAGCTGCAGTCAGTGCTCTGGCAAGCTGGCTCAATGCAATGGAGGCAAACTTTGAAGAAGACAACCGGAGGTTATCTACTAACCTCAGTCCCCACAGTTAGACTGGAAGTCAGTATGTGAAAGGAAATCTAAGTGATATATCTCCCTGCATCCATCACCCACCATAATTATTATATTGATAAATATTGGACTAGTTCTTTAACAGCCTGGAGACTAGGAGTCCATTTTATAAAGCCAATATAGTTTTTAATAGTGGTTCCTAAAAAGTGAGACATTTCATCCTGCTCATAAAGTTTATTACAACAGTTGACTACAGATGTGTGTGCTGGATGATAGACTCCTAAGTTCACCCAACATCCATATTTACAAGGATGTATGCAGAAACTGGCACGATTTATTCCTCTACCCAAAGAAGGTTATGAAGTTCTATGTGTAAAAGCAAAATGGTTTCTGTCTTTGAACAAATTATTGTATTTATTTTAAAGGGATATGTGTTTCTATGTGTGCATGGAATATTCTACCTAAAATAGAATTTAATGGTCACTTCTTAGATGGAAAAAAATGGGAACATCATCTTTAACTTCAGCCATCCTTGGTATAAACCCAATAAAATTACATTCTATTCTAAAGTCTCCACAGTTCTGTCAAAACTTCATACACGTTGGAAACTCCCTGCTAGATAGGATATGAGAAAGAAAAGACCCTGCAAAATTATTGGCTCCTGACAAGTTCTCAAGCAATATTAGCTCTCTTTATCTCTGTCTTGATGTTCTCAGATTCTCAGTGTGATACTCATGCATGCTAGAAATGTGATGCCTGTACCATAATTACAACTAATTTTTCTTTCAAACACAATCTTCAACTTATTTAAAGAAAGTCAATCCAGAGTCCTTTCTAAACTTTTCCCCAGCCATTTCTAGTTGTGGGATATTGTCCATGGCCTAAGCATTTGGTGAGAAGCAGAGAAACCCATTAATACAGGTTTTCAATAAATATTCATTGAGCAACTGGTACTATGAGCCAAACACTAATCCTGGTCTATGATGCAGCACTAAACAAAAACAGATGAAGTCCTGCTGCTTAAGATGTTTACATTCTACTGGAGAAAGATTATAAAGCAGGTAAGCAGGTAAAGCGTGCCAGGCATTTGTTCACCTGTTCAGGCTGGTCTTTATTCTCTTCTGGTTTTCAGTGATCATCACCCACTTCTAATCCCAGATGTGGGTTTTAGTCACTGTAAAGGTGGAGATCTGTGAAGCTATCATATGCCAACATTGCCTATCTATGCAATACAGCAGTGTCTACGTAAATATTCCTGTTGTATTGGATTGAGTAAGTCTGGATTCTTGCTATATCCATAGACTTTCCCCAAGGAGAAGACAGGTCTGTCTGAACTCAGAAACCTGAAACCTACAGATCTTGTTTCCTGAATTCTCTTTTTCTGAGTCCAGAAAATCATTCCCTGGCCTGGAAACCAGGTGTCCTGGCTCTTCATCTACCTTCCATCCTACTGGTCAGCTTTGAGTTCTTGAGCCTATTAGGATTTTGAAAGTTGATGGTATGGCCCCTTGTAATTCATATGCCCAACTTGCAAATTCCAAAGAAATTTCTTTGCTTTTATATCATCTCTCTACTGAGGTGAAAATTCTGCTGAATATATCTTAGGGAAAGGCAAAAGGCATAGGAAAGACAAGAAAAAACCTTCAGTTATGATATGTTTGTCACTTCCTCTGGAATGATGATTGCACTTTCTCAGAAAGTTCATTCTTTCATTAGTCTGGGGACCCAAACCAGACATTAAAGGTAATTCAACCTGCCATCTGATTCAGGAATCTCGAACATCTCTGAATACCTCCTACAGGGAAACCCATGGTCTTTTTACGTAATAGAATAAGCTTGAGAAAATCTTCCTTTCTTTTCTAGCGTACATATGGAAAAATCTATACCAAATGTTTGTAGTTGTAATATTTCAGTGGTGCAATTATCAAGACTTTTTACTTTCTATTTTGACTTGTCTGAATTTTCCAAATTTTCTATAGTAAATATAAATCCATTACTCTTTGAAGCAGCCTAGTCTATTTTCATAACTCTAATTCTTCCTGTGGAGTTAAAATTGATCACTGGGCCAATTCCAGTAACTGGATCTACAAGAGAATAGTTGACTTTTTCTTCCATATTATGACTTTTGCATTCAGTCATCATGACTTCCTTACATATTCTTTCTTCCATATCAAAATCCTTGAGTCCCCACAGTCTATTGTTTCTCTAAACATTCATCATAAACATAACCCCCATATTCTATATAGAGTATTATTTATCACAGTCTCAGTTTTTAACTGCCTTATTGGACAAAATCAAGTAGACAATAATGAGAGTCTTATAATATTTTCTTTTCTGAACATACTCCTAAAATGTAATGTACTTCCTAACTTTTCTCCCCAAATCGAGAATAATGTATTCCCAAGATGGTGATAATCTCAGTGGTTATCTGTAAATAAGAAGAACTCAGGGAATAAAAATTAAACCTATTTTTAGTGTTAACATGGTCAAATGAGATGGTTAAAACCATTTTAAAGTTTGAGAGAAAATACCTGAGAGATATGATAACTTAAATTCTCAATCTACCTACCAATAGTGCATTACATTTGCAATGAAAAATGATTTCATATATTTTAAAAATGGTTTGAATCTGGTTTTTAAAAAGCTAATGTGTATTAACTTGTTTTTCATCCCACCTGAATATCCTTCTCATCTGTTTAAATTACACCTGGATAATTTAGATGATTTTAAAAAAAATGAAAATATGTCACCCAAGACACTTTATATCTCTCTAACTCATTGCTCTCCCAAGTCTTCCTTAGAAAAAAGGCCTCATTATTAAGAAGCCCCTTGATTTTAAACGCAAAATTCTTAAATGTCTTAGTTATTTGTGGAAAGAATATGTATATCCCAAAGTAAAAACATTTGCATCTAATCTTGTCTCTGCCACTTATCACGTGGCTTTGGTCACATTATTCAGTCTATCTCAGACTCATTTTCTTCATCTAAAACTCCTCTTTCTCACTTGAAGAAGGAAAAAATGAGGGGAGAAAAAAAATCCCTGATATATATAAAAGTTACAGTGTTTTAAATAACAAAGTGCTAGTTCAAATATACAGAGATCATCTACAGTAGCATATTTCAGGTATGTGGCTGTGAGTGCATGAAACAGCATGAAAAATGTATCACAAACCAATGGAGAATGGGCAATTTATTTTAAAGATGTTACTTAGGAAATTGGTCCGTTTTTTAAATAAATTTAGTAAAATGATAAAGATTTACATGATCTGAAGAGAAACCAGAGAGTAAAAGAATAAATAAATTTAGATTGCCCTTACGTTTCACATAGTAAAATAGTCCCGTTTACGTAGTGTAGTGGTTATCACATTCACCTCACACATAGTAAAATATATTTCAGAAAAACTAGAGTATGTTAAAGAATGTAATCCTTTATTAAAACAAGAAAACTATTAATCTGATTTCTTTAAATGGATGAACTTCGTAATAATAAAAACAAGGTAGAAATTGCAAAAGAAATATTATTAGATATAACCACATGAAATGTTAAATAAAATTAAGGAACAAAAGAATTGGGAGACTGCAAGTACAATGAAAATAAAGAAACATGTTTCTTAATAAATAAAATATTTACACATCTGTATACACAAAGATATTTATTGCAGTATTGTTTATAATATAGTAAAGAATTAGAAGTAGTCGAAAAGCCCACCAGCAGAAAAATGGTTCAATAAATTAAGGTATTTCCATACTCTGGAATGTAACAAGAAGTCCTTTAAAAAGAATGATGTATTTTCACATGTACTAGCTTGGAAAAATGCCCATGATATATAGTTAAGTGGCTGGGGGAGGGGGACTTGTAGCATATTATGTATTTTTTATCTTATGCTCAAAATATATATACAAAGATAGGTAGATGGATGGATAGATAGAAAGAAAAACATCCAGAAGGATCACCCATCTGTTAATTAAGATATCATGAAGGAGTTTGACTAGGAAAGAGGGGAAGTTTCTACTTTTTAACTTAGGTACTCCTGGTTAGTACATTCTTTTTCCCAAAGGTTATGTATTAGTTTTGTTACACAAAATAAGCAAAATGGATTAAACAAATAAACAAAATGATATACTATCAGTTAGAAAAGGGACAGAAGAAAACCTATAGCTGTTTTTTTGAAAAATGTCCTAAATTTGAATAATCCAAAGTACAAAGAATAACAGACCATTTTCTACCTGTCAAATTGACAATTATTTTAAGAATAATAGAAAGTATTAATAATAAAACAAGACGTGTAGTCCTTTCCATTGCTATCATGTTTTAGGAAGAGAAGAGCCATAAATGGCCGATCTAATCTGGTCTCCACAAGCATGATTCGTGGACCTGCTGTGTCACCACTTGGGAACCTGTTAGGATGCAACTTCTCAAGTCTTCCAGACACTGAGTCAGAAATCTAGGTAATAGAGTCAGCTCCCGTGTATATCTCAACATGGCTTCTAAATTATTCTCAACCATAAACTTTGAGAACCTTCTAACCTTCTACATTTCTACTATTTTACCATAATGCAGGGCTTCTCAACAGCATTGCCACTGACATTTGGGACTGGAAAGGAAGTGGAAAACAGGGGCCTCCCTGGTGTCTCAGGGGTTAAAGTCTGAGCACTATGAAGCATCCATAGCCACTGCAGCATGAGTTGGATCCCCAGCCTGGGAGATGACCCACATGGTGCAGCAGACCTCTCCTATCTGTCCCAGTGCTCCCCTCAGCAGTGTATTTCAGGAGATTTGCCTGTTCTGCATCACACTCTGTCTCTGGTAAACCCTCTCACCCCCACACCTCTATCCTACACCCCAGTTCCTATATGCATAAATCTTTAAAAAAAAAAAAGTGAATGGTGGCTAGCTACAGAATTATATAAACGTATTTCCAGATAGATAGAGAGAGAGAGAGAGAGAGAGAGATTATTTATACATTTATATTACCAAAATGCTGGCAGTGTCATTCACTTGCTGAAAATCTAATAGTAGATTCCCAGCACCCATTGAATTAAGCCCTAAATCCTTGCCCAGATCCATAAACTGCTTCCCCAGCATTGACATCCCTTGCCTCACTCCTTAGTTTCCACGCACTCTGTAGACTTTTTTATTACTGTATACTCACCAAGAACAAGCTTACCCCTGGAGCTGTGTATCTATTATCTATGCCTGGAATTCTTTCACCTTGGCTATGTGCAGCTAAATAAGTCTCTGCCCATGTTCCCTTGCTGTAGAGAGGGCTCCCTAAGCACCCTGTCCATTACATGTAGCTTGTCCTACAATTCTTCACTCATTAGAATCATCATTATTTTTTCTTGAGGCAGCCAGAACGCACCAACGCTAAATAAACCAGAATCTCTGGGAATAGATTCCAGGTCATTTGAATTTCTTTAAAGGCCCCAGCGTCAGTGAATGTACTACTACTGCTCTCCTTAGAATTTCTTAAAATACTTCAGTACCTGCCTAAAATCACCTTATTATGTTGATTAGTGTATTGTTGGTTGTATGATTCTCCTACTGGATTATAAGCTTTATGGTCAGGGTCATTGTTCTACTCATCACACAATCCCTGACATTTTAAGTTGTGTTCAACAAGTATCAGGTATTCAGTAGTTTTTTTCTTTTATCTTTTTAAAGATTTATTTTGATATATTTATGCTCACAAGAACTAGGGTGCAAGCCAGAGTTGTGGGGAGGGGAGAGGATTCACCAAGATAGAGTGGGGAACAGAACAGGTGGATCTATTGAAATACACTACTGAGGGGAGCAGCATGCGAGACAGGTGAGGTCTGATGCACTATGTGGGTCAGCTCCCTGGCTGGGATCGAACTCAGGCCACAGTGGCTGGTGATACCTCGACAGCGCTGGGACTTTAATCCCTGAGCCACCAGGGAGGTCTGGTACTCAATAGATTTTTATGACTATGTTAATAATTACATTGACTAACTGGCTATGGTAACCAGTGGAATTATTTTTCTTTATTATAATTTTCCAAACTTTTAAAATTCTAATATAATCTATTGAATGATAATCAGAAAAAAAATTAATTAAAGCTGATTTTTAAATCTGTCCTTGAAAATAATTATGGATTTGAAGCACAATGATTAGCACATAATAGGTATTCAACAAATAATAACTACCACTAGTGTTCCTTTGAGATTTTACCTACATACGTCTTACTTACTCTGGCTGTATTCACCCTATAAAATACATATTCCAACTACAAATAAGACATTATTTGAAGCCTATGGGCTGTTCATTTCTTCTTTGCATAACAGTCCTCATATTTAATTAGATACTCTAAATATTGCTTTAAAAAATATCTGTATAATACCCAATCAATAAAAATATGAACACATGAATAATTGAAAATGTTTCACTCTTCTGATTGAAATCAGTGAAAAGAGGATATTCAGTAAATGCAAAGAAGACTGTCAATTCTGAATATGGAGATACCATATAAAGCTCCTTTTCCATAATGTGCTTTGAAAAATTTGCATACATATAACTTTAAAGATCATTTAAAAGCAAACATGTCAAAATCTAGCAATAATTTCCATATAGGATAATACTAACTTGCTTTGGAAAACAATATGTTGTTTGGATGTAAAATTGAAGACTTTACAATTAGTTTCAACAAATTAATTTAGAAATTAACATATAAAGAAATAGCTGATTCACCAGTGAATAACCACCTTCAAAGACATTAGTATTAAGTGCAAAATTACTTGTGGATCCTCTTCTCTTTTGGCAATCTTTGAAAAAAAAAAGTCTGAATGCACAGACATGACTTTAAGGGAGAAATTAGAACTCCTGCTGTGTTCTCAGTTTTATGAAGAAGCCAGTGTATACAGCAGTATAGTTTGTACCAGTGTAAGGTTGCAACGCATGTGTTTAGCATGAATTTCTACTTTTGCCTCCTCTCTCTGGAATTATACATAGGAAACATAAATTGAATACATTGAAAATGTATTCTGTTTAACAGCCTCTCTTCACTTAAGTGATCAAAATCACAAGTAACATTTCATACACAGTGGCTGAGCTGTATTTTGCAAGCCAGGTGTGACCTGATGGCAGTTCATTTACCACCGCACTTTCCCCATTCAAGCTAAGCCATTCTAACATTATGTGTGTTGGAAAATCACAGCATTCCAGATAGGGAGGAAACATTTCTAATACACCTCCACAACTTGAGAGTTGTCCTGAAGGCAATTTTGTGCCTTTCAATTTCTTTTTGCAAGTCACTATGGCAACAGCAAAGCACAAACTTAAAAGGAAGTTTCCATCCATATATTTGTTTGGAACTGGGCTATTATTAAATGCTTTAGTTTTCTTAATTCAGCATTAATTTTGAATTTTCTAGTAAAAATCTTTCAGTTGGAGACATTTGGCTATGATTTGAAGCAATTAAGAAATTCTTTAAGTTAGCAATTCAGCTCACTTTTGGAAAAACTTATCCAGGATAAGACTATGAGGTGTTTTTTTGTCTGCGATCTAATATCTGTAGCACTGGATTATGGATTGCTTCTAAAATAAACTTAAATTAATGGATCATTGCTCCTTCCATTTGGGCCCAGCAAAAAGTAGTTCTGGAATTTGCTCTCCTTTTGTGTTTTCTGTATATCATTTTCTCAGCTCTTGCCAGAAAAATGAATTCATAACCATTTCAAGATTTTATAAACTTGAATTATACTTAGCAGTATAAGGATTGCTTTTACAAGAATATATCAAGTGTTTTTCATGAACAAATTCATAAAGTCATATTATTTTTGTGAGGCTATTTTAAACTAAGCAGAATTAATAAATAGCTTTTTTCAAGAGTTGTAATTTGGCCTCTATTTCCTATCATCAAGTATTCACAGCTACTAAATTTTAAGCTCTTCATGTTTCTTAGAATCAGGTTATCTTTGCTATAAGTTTTTCTTGGAAGTAAATTAACGGTGAGTAAACAAACGTGTAGAGGAATTCCCAAATACTGATAGAAGATCTAAATGTTTTATGCACCTCTTACCTAACCATCAACTCCCTGTATCTTGATCTTTCTGATCCTATCATTGAGTTGTGTTCCTTTCCTTTTGTCCTTTCCTTTGGCCAGTTCTTTGCTGAAAACTGGGTAAATTGTTCCTCAGAATTTACAGCACTGTCATGTAGTTTAAGGCATAATGAAATCTAAATCTTGCCAGAGGGGTGGAACTTGCCAAAAGCAACCACAGTCTGACCTCTTTCGAGAAAGCAGCTAAAGAGTTCTAAAGCCCAGGTGGTATATGAAGGTAAAATCTTTTGTGATTTCAAACTTACATAGTTGGCCCACAAAGCACACTAGACTAATAGCTCCTAACATGTTCTGGAGGTTGTCATTCAGGAAGGGGGACCTGTGACTTTCAAGAAGTTAGGGAAGACTTTTTTTTCTTGTTTTAAAAAGATTTATTTATTTACACTTAATAGAACTGGGGTACAGACCAGAGGTGTGGGGAGTGTGGAGTGAGAGGAGTCTCCAGATACAAAGTGAGGAACAGGACAGGCAGACTGACTGAAATGCTGCTGAGAGCAGCAGGGCGAAGCAGAAGAGGTCTGCTGTGCCATGTGGGTCACCTTCCTGTCCAGGGACCAATTCGTACTACAGTGGCTGCAGATGCTGCAGATGCTTCATAATGTGGTGCTTAACCCCTTGCGCCATCAGGGAGGCCCCAAGTTAGGGAAGACTTGTTAAGCAAAAATGAACTCTTCAGGCCCTTTGTTATTTTATTGTGCATTGTGATTTTCTAAGAAGAAAAAATGGCATACAATTTTCTCCAAAAGTTATTTTATTCTGGGATGTTTTCTTTGTGAGGCATATCACAGAAATGGTGTCCTGCAAAACAATAGTGAAAGCTGTCCTGGAGGTATTGCCAAACCTATAGCAAAAGTCTATGTGGTTTCTAAATCAGATTCTCCCCTCCAACAGTACAACTCAACTGTATTTTAAGCTACTAAAAGTACAACTTATTGTTTTTAAAAGTTTTTCATCTTAGATACTAGATTCTATTTATTCCCCCCAAGCAGGGCTTCTACTTCTTTCAGTATCCTATGCTTCTTCTTTACATACATTTCACTAGTTGAAGTTTTCAGAAATGCCACTTGATATGCCTATCTGGTCCCCACAGTGAGAGTGGATATTATGGTGTCCATTGATTTAACGTAGCAAAAATACCCAAAGTTTTATAGAATTGTGTAGGATAGTATTTTAGGAATATTTTAAAACTGTGGTTGGCTCCCTCTGTGATACTTCATTAACCACTTAACTATTTTAAGAGTATTGCATTTGAGAATATGTAAGCTCACATTTGAATAATAAACATTATAGCAGCATTAATACATTTTTCCAGATATCCTCAGTTTGTGATCTGCTTTTACTAGAAATTTCTATCCCCATTGTCTATTATAAAGGAAGCTGATCTAATTCAAATATCAATATGAGAATGTATTTGTCTGTTTACATGAATTATATAGTTTAGTAGTTCATGCCTTCTTCCCCAAATTAATATTTACCCTCTAACCTAAAGATTGTTTTTTTAATATACCAACAAGTGATTGGTTGATATTCAGAACATAAATTAACAATGAAATATATGTGTGTGTATCTATACATACACACTCAATAGCTGTACATTGAATAAGCAAGATAGCATGTATTCTATGTCATACACATCCATATTTTCTTATTAACTTTCTTAACTAAATTTGATGTTTTTTTAAAGTTATTGTAAGTAGTTTGGTATTCCCAATTTAGGAAAAAATTCCAAGCTGCTAAAAATATTTAATCTGCTCTATTGCAAATATAACAAGAATACAAAACTATATGTTATTGAGTAAAATCTGCTTATAACAAGATTATTTGAAAACACTCAAGTAAAAATGGGTTTTAATAAAATCAAGTAGAAAGTGTGCAAAGAAATAGATCCAGATTTGATATAGAATAATTTTTTCATATTTGCACATGTATAAAAGCAAAGTTAATATTTGTTCACAGGAAATTTAAGAAATTGATGCACTGAGGAAAATTCGTTACTGTAGTTTTTTTCCATGACCCACCATCTAAGAGCAAGAAACCCCCCCCCCCACCCCAGCATGACTCTGATATTCAGTTCTAGCCTCCTACTCATTCTATTTAAACTAAATCTTGGTCATCTTCTCTAGATCTGGCCCTGCTCTAGATTCTAAAACCAGACTTTTTCCTGAGTAGGAAAAATTTAAAGAACTCTGGGAAATTGAAAAGTAGTTTACCCCCAAGTCGGCCTTATTTCTCTACCCTTCCTGTCCCAAGTCCCATTTGCTTTAACTTTCTGGGGTGTCACCTGAGGAACTGAGTTGACCCTCCATTGATCCAAGTTCATCCAGATGCTAAAGATTTCTAGTTTCTAGCTGCCAAACCTCCTGAGAGTAACAACTGTGTGCTCCAGTAATCAACTTCGAATCTCTATTGGTGTTTAGCCTAAACTCCATGAGTTTGCCTCGAATCTAGATTCCAACCATCCCAAATCTTACTATTTCTACTACCAACTGAAATTATAGTCCTTGATAAATGGGAAAAGTCATCTTCAATCCTCATTCTGTCTTAACATTGTCCCTTTCCTTCCAGTCTCCCTGGTCTCCACATCCTACTGTTCATCTATCCTGTTGGCCACAGTGCCCTTGATCAGTCAATACTCCTTTCAATACTCTCTTGCTTTTGATTCTACTTTTCCATGTCCTATGACCTGTGAACCCTAGTCTCTGCTAGATATAGCTGATCAATATCGACCTTTACTACTAATATATAAAGTTGTTAAAGCAACATTTAACTAATATGTTCTTAATTATTTGATTAATTATTGTAATACGTATTTACCTTTAACATTTTTTATTATAATGGGGTCAATGAAGGAATTAGTGTCACAAAAAGATATTACTTTAACATTAAAAAAGAAAATTATATTATTTCTTCAAAGAGAGTCTTACTAGTAACCTTTATATTAAAAGATCTGGGAGATAGTCAAGAGATATTAAACTCAGATAAATGATGGGAGTTAAAGGAAGCAAAGATATACTCAATTTGTCCCTACTTCAGGTAGGAGAATGCTTAAATCATTCCATAGACTTTTGGTAAATGCAGTAGCAAAGTGGTATAGTTTTTTATTTTCCAAAGACAATTTTAAATTTGAAGTCTCAGATAACTCACTGATACTCTAAAAATATGAGAATCCCTTCCAGAAATGTATCCATGCCAACAGTGCTCAAAGGTACAAATGTTCTCCATTTAAAGCAGAATAAAAGTAAAAATGTGAGGCAGAACATCTTAAATATTCAGTCCAAATTTGGGAGTTCAAATTTGCCCATAATAAATCTATTGTAACCAAGCTACTAATCACAATTCTACAGTGAGAACTAAAAATTCACATGCTCTTATAGAAGGGCCCTGTAATCATAAAGGGGAACAGAGTGAACAGCCTGCCAAGTTACTAAGCAAGGAAGTCATAATACATTGTGGTGTTACAGAACAGGGAGGAAGCACCCCAAAATACCCAATACCTGCTCACTCTAAATAGGTTCTGCCACTGCCACATCAAGATAAAACAGCCTCTAGTGCATAAGACCTTCAATGGAAAGGAACTTTAATACATTTAGTGTGCAGTACCGAAAATGGGAAGAAAGGAGTTTCCAAATCAAGCACCTAAATTTACCCATTCCCTCGTGGGTAAATGCCCAGGGAAACAGGGCAGGGCTTCTGAGGCCTGAAAGCCCACCACAAGTCTAAAGCACATTCTGTTGGGGGCCCATAGAAAGGATTCCCAACAGCTGACAAGTCTGGGAGGACAAGAGCAAAAGCAAAATCAAGATCAACGCTGCCATGTCAACCTCCCCATGGGTGTCTCTTCCACATCTATTTCCACCAGGTCAAAACCAAGAAGCAAGTGCAGCTTCTTGACATGTCTCTCTGATCCAGGTGCCTCCTCCAGGTCTCCTTCTGGCTCTCGATCCTTCTTCCTTCCTCAGTCTCCTCTCCAGCTTCTTCTCCTTTCTGTTCAGCTCCACCCTCCTTGGGTGGGATAGGAAACCTGCAACCTTCCCTTTTCTTGTGGACCACCCTGTTGCAGTGGAAATGATGCTTCCACAGGAGCTGGAAATAGATTGCCTGGTTTTGAACCCCAGCTCTGTGTGACATTAGCACTTCACCACTCTTAACCTCTTATTTGTGAAATGGGCTTGACAATAGAAACTACCTCCTGGGATTTTTTGTGAGCTTTAAATGAGATGATAAAAGTGCTTCGAACAATACTTAATTCATTGGGTTGAGAATATTTTGCTGGCCATGAACTCAATTTCTAGAGAGTCACAAATCAACTACTTTAGCCCTTCTCACTGTCTTTCAGGAGAGAGATGACAAAGCTTCTTGGACATGGAAGCGCTACTACAAAGACTTGTGTTAATCAAAGGATAGAAATAATGCCAAGCTGCCTGCCTCCTCTGGTTGGGGACCATGTAGACTACATAGACAAAGAGTGTCCAACCAGTCCTCCAGTGTTCCATCAGGGGTGCTGAGACCCAAGACCCCCACTGCCTTGAATGTAGCTTTCCTTTGCCTCACTTAATTCCCTGTATTCATATTTCCCTTGGTGTGGGATACCTAGTAGAGTGCAGAGTTTTGTATTTCTTAGCATCCTATTCTTCCATATGCTATTCCTACTTCTTTAGCATCACTAAAATCTCACTCTTTAATTTTAATATAAATCCAGGTAGGTTTCAATTGTAATCAGCACTATTTTGTTAATTCTTATTTCATATGATGGGGCTTTATTTTCTTTTTTAGGAGCCCCATGATGGAGCAGGAAATGTGTTAACATTAATAAAACCCCATCCTAATGTTTCATTGGTATCCCACCTCTCGTGCAGTCCTTATATAGCAGACATTTCTTTGATTCCAATGGGACTCTTTTTCTGTGCAAATGCTACAGAATTCTGCATTTTAATGAGGTGTAAGTTAAACTGTCTGTCCAAAATGAATGGAGACATTTAGAATTTTGCCATGCACGTAAATGTCTCAGAAGCTACCTTTTCTACAAAACATATTCCAGTCCCAGCATTTGTCAGAAACACTTCACTCACCCTAATCACTAAACAACTTTTTTGTCAGTCCTCATGTTGACCTTCGATCATTAAATACGCATACATTTTTCTATTTAGTCTGTGTGGATTATTTTTTTATGCATCTCTCACCTGTTTCAGTCACTGACTATAATCATTTCAAATGTTGCATCTTTTTACAGTTTTTCTGTTTAATGTGTTTATTCATTCTACAGACATTTATTGAGAACCCACAATGGCCGATAGTGTGAAAATGGAAAGTTGTGCAAGGCAATGAACCCTTCTCCCAGAAGTCATAGATTCTATTCCCACCCAGTAAAGCATGAAAAATAGAAGGCTAAATAGTATTGTTGCGTCCTCACTTTTCTGGAAGTACAATTTTTCTTGTGTTGTGTTCTTGGCTTTGCCAAAACCAATCACTGTCCTTTCTTTCCTTCTTCAAATGAAACTTTAAAAGTAAAAAGAAAAAGGATTCAAGACTACAAGAAATTTATAATTCAAAAGTAGCCACAATTTCATTTTAAAGCCCAGTGGAATCTTTTTTCTCTCTCTCCACAGGATAGTGGCGAAAGCCTCCCAGAACCTCATGTCCACTCAAAGCTTAGGGATTGTATTTGGACCCACCCTCCTTCGAGCTGAAAACGAAACTGGGAATATGGCGATCTACATGGTGTACCAAAACCAGATAGCAGAACTCATGCTGAGTGAATACAATAAGATCTTCAGTTAAGAGGAAGACTGACAGACAAGACAAGTTACTGAATATGTTCACATCTGTCTCGATGCCTAATATTTTTACATTTCTGTAAGCATATTTCTGAAATATTTTTTTTTTCCTTTCAAGCGACAGATGCCTCATTTTGTGAAAACTTAATGATGGTTTTGTGTTTAAGTTCCAAACATTTGAATAAAATAGTTGACAATATTTGCCTATATGTGTTCTACATTAACCCCTTCAGTGCTGTTTCTTTTAGCACTTGTAAGCATGCATTATGCATGCCCCATGCTATGAAATAATGTTCAGAGCGCAACACACATCCAAAAAGATAGCTTTGGTATCGCTCCTGGACATTGGGTGTGTGGTTGTGTAAATATGAGAGTGAGTGTGATTGAGAGTATGAATGTGTTTGTGTGCACAGATGAATGAGGCTTCTTACCATTTGAACTGCCTGAAGTAGGAGCCCAACACTTGGTAACAGTAGAAGCAAAAGATGGAGGAAAGCAGAAATTGATCATCTTAAAATAGAACAAAAAGATCAGGTTCACAACCAAATAGACATACTTCATCTTTCAAGAATATTTTTGTATATGTCAATATGGTCCAGCTATCCTTGATGCTATAAGGTGAAATTTACAAAAATATGTTGAATGGCAATTTTTCTGCAGAAATATGACAGTTTAAAACATTTTCCATTGCCTAGATGTGTGTTTGTGTGTGTGTGTATATATATATGTACACACATTTATACTCTTTGTAGCCCCATAAACATACTGCCTTATAAATTAGAAGCAAAATTAATGGCCCTGCAATTTTGATCTTTATATTATACAGGAATTGCATGACTGCTCATTTTTAATGTTAACATCCATTTTGAATCTTCATCAAACTCTGTATCTTCCTTTTTCACTGGCTATGTCATTTTATGTAGAATTTTTATTATGCTTCTGTGGATGTTTTATTGGTGAATTACATTAAATCCATCTAGAAGGAACTTTTTTTAAAGTTTCCCCATATGCCCTAAGGATTAATTGACTAGGCTTGGATTGCTTTATCCATTTGATGGTTAGTTTCAGTTGTCATGGATAAACAAAAGGGTAACTGTCTAGAATATATCAAATATTGTTTTATGTTGAAAAGTAGGTTCTAGCTGAACACATCTCATACTCAGTTTTGTGAAAGTATTCTGCTGATAAAAATGTAGACTTCTGTTTGACAGCTTTTTAATCAAATTCAAATTAAATAAAAGTAATCCAGTGCAATAAAGAGTATGTCTAGTTATCAATTTGTTCATAAAATGAAAAATAAAGTATGTAAATAAAGCTCATGAAGCACAGATACATGAGCAAACATTTAGGGAAATAACAAGCTCAGAGTTGTAGGCTGTACGGATGGGGTCCATGGCAGGGAGAGAGTCTGCTCAGGAGAGAGCCACATGTGCATGCAGCTCTAGCATCCACAGAGCTGGGGAGGAAGGGAAGGTTTCTCTTGCCCTTCTTGAATGTCTTCATTTTGGCAAAAGCACTAGAGCATCGGCTCACGTCAGAGAACAGGAAAGCAACCACAATAAATGCTGAAGAATGTTTCCATCAACAGGTACATATACACATGCCTCAGAGCCAAGGCAAGTCACTGGAGGCAAACTCCATGGTCAGGCCTCCCTGGTGATGGGAGCAACCTTAGGTGTCAGCACTACTAAGCTATCTCCAGCCACTGCAGCACAAGTTCAATCCATTGCCAAGGAAGTGACCCACTTGGCGCAGCAAACCGCTCCTGTCTCTCCCGTTGCTCCCCTCAGCAGTGCATTTCAGTGGATCTGCCTATTCTACTCCCTACTTTGTCTCTGGTGAATCCTCTCTCGCACACATACTGCCCGGCATCGTTGGCCTACACTCAGCTCTTGTATGCATAAATAAGATAAATCTTCAAAAAATAATAAATAATAATCCAAAGGCACCGGGAACTTTGCAGTGGGTTAAGCAGTGCACTGTGAAGCAAACCACAGCCACTGCAGCACGAGTTCGATCCCTGCCACCGGCCAGGGAGGGGCCCCACATGGTGTAGAGACCTCTCCTGCCTTACCTGCTGCTGCTCCCCTCAGCAGTATGTTTCAGTCAATCTGCCTGTTCATCTCCCCACTCTGTCTCTGGTGAATCCTCTCACCTCCCTTGACTCTGGCCTGTACCCAGCTCTTGTATGCATAAATAAATAAATCTTAAAAAAAAAAAAAAGTCACCAGGAACAGTAAGTTAAGACTTGTCAGCTGCAAGTTCTTCTATGTAAAGTTGTACTTACAGCTTTCAGAAAAACATGGAGGCATAAAAAAAAGTTTCTGGATTCTATTTCAAGACCTCTTCATTTCCATGACATTCTATATTCTTAATTATGTCTCCTCCAAGACTTTAATTACTTCTCTTTTTGAAAGAGGGAGGAGTGGGCTTCGTCGTCTCAGCATTACAATCTTACCCCGCGCAAGTCCATCTTTAAAGTTATTCTGTGAGCATCCGCCAAAGAGGAGCCAGCCAAAGAGAAATGCCACTACCTGCTTGGAGTGGGACCCACTGCCCCTCATCACTGCTGCTTCCCAGATTTATAATCTTCAAAAGCAGCAGCTTCTTTACTTCTAATCTGATTGGATTTAGCCACATTCAGGCCCCAGCTGTGTCCTTTCCCTGTCTGCTAAGTGTATTTAACAGAGACTGTTTTTTCACTAGAAAAGACCCTCCCAGGGTGCTGAGTCAAAGTGCTCCTTACAGGCTCAGATTTACACACACTAAAGCCATAAAAGGCCCTGCCAAGAGATCATTAGAATCCATAATATCTCAAAGGTAGTGACAGTGGTCGTAGCAACTGTCCCAAGTTTAAAAGCTGAGAGAGGAGGTGTACTAGGTTGACGTACTAAGAGGTTAGAGCTTAAAACACTGATTAACATTATCCATCAAGAATATATAAAAAGACAACAAATATGTTTTGATCACTTCACTTGACCAAGTACAAGTCTAAGCACTACTGGTAGAAATGTAAAGTAAAGTAAGCACCATAATCTGTGCTTATGTGAGCACCATAATCCAGAAAGGCCAAAATCACCTAGGGATTAGCTACAGTTCAATACAAGATCAAGGACCCCAGTCATCTTGATAGCTATGAAGCCCTAGGGTTCACCACCTCTACATGGAGATATTCAAAAAGGTTTTTTTTTTCCTATCTCATTGACCAAAAAGTAATTTTTTTTTAAAGATTTATTTATTTATGCATACAAGCACTGGGGTACAGGCCAGAGGTGTGGGGGGTGAGAGGATTCACCACAGAGAGCAGGGAGCAGAACAGGCAGATCAACGGAAGCACACTGCTGAGGGGAGCAGCGGGCACAGCAGGAGAGGTCTGCCGCGCCATGTGGGTCCCCTCCCTGGCCGGAGGCAGGTATCGAACTCGTGCTACAGTGGCTGCTGTTTGCTTCATAGTGCGTTGCCCAACCCACTGCGCCACCAGGGAGGCCCCAAAAAGTAATTTTTAACGAATGAATCAATGAGCAAAACTTAGGGCAGAGATATTAAAATTCAGTGGCTTATAAAATGTCAAATAAATTGTGCCTGGAAGAATTGTTTGAAGCTTCCTCAGAAAAGTAACTTCATTCTAATCTTGACCAGTGAATATGATTTACCAGGCAAAGGAACATATAGTAGACAAAGGAGGAAGCAGGAATCACATGACCAGTGATGAGCGGTTCCACACCTCAAAGAAAAAGGGAGGGCAAACAACAGAGGATGAAGTGCGTACCTGGAAATTTTATACAGAAGACAGAGCTGGAGGAAGATGGTGTGGTCATAAATAGGACATGATAAAATATTTAGATTTTATCCTGTAGGCAAAAGAAATCCAATGATGGTTATAAAATACAAAAGTCTAAGAGGAAATGTATTTCTTAGTGGGCAGGAAAAACAAACTACTTTAAAGATGTGTGTGTATATATGTGTGTGTGCGGTGCGTGTGTGTGTGTATATATATATATGCACATGTGTGTGTTCTCTGACATTTTCTACCAATGCAAAAGTCACTTTGTATTATTAGTAGATGGGTACCTCTGTCCCTTTCATGCCAAGCAGGGAGCCTCAAGTTTGATAAGCAGTGATAATCTTGTGTTCTTAGAACATTTCTACATTATGATGAGCAAATATTTTAGGAAATTCAAAACTAGTCTTTAGAATGGAAACATAGACCTAAAACAGTTTCTCTGGAAAATCAAACTAGTTACTAGGTCCTGTTTATGCACATAGTTAATAACCAGAACACATTATGGCATGGACAGAGCTAACAGACTTGTCAGCTTCTAGGAAGTTGGCTCTCTTTCTCACACAGAAGCATCTTGGAGAAGGTATTTATCCCATCCTATATGTTGAAAGTCTTACTTTGCTTAGCATGTGCCATATGCAGGATCACCATGCCACGGCTAGTAATTGAAAGCCATATGATGGTTCTCCCTCTCCAATTAGAAAACAAAGGATCCAATTAAGAAAAATTAGAAAAGCTGTTAAAAGGGAACAATCACTTGCCAATGGTGCTGTCCTTACAGTTTAACACAGCTAGAAATTGACCTGTACTTCTCTTTTTCACATTTATTTTTGTGAATTATAAGTTAATCACCCTGTCAATTCCTAATTAAAAGGCCCTGCAAAGATTTTTGTCAAAAAGGACTTTCACTAAGAGTTCTGGGTCAAATTGCTCTGTTGTCAAAAACTAGAAATAAACCAAAACAGTATCAACTCTCTCCTGGGAAACTCAAATTACAATACAAAAAAAAGATTTTTTTCAAACATCATAATCACATGTTATTTACTCAGTTAAAACAGTTCAACTTATCTCCAGAAAATAGACAGGGGTTTTCTCCCCCTTCCTTTAAAAACAAAGGTTGCATATGCAAATGCTTATGGATGCCAGGCGGGTAATACAAATTTGAATAAAGTGAAGCAGGCCTAACGCATTATGAGGTGGTAGCAACAGGGGAAAACTTAAGCTCAGCCCCAGGCCAAAAGGATAGGCTTCTACTGAGCTCAAGCAGACATGCTTATGTGGGAATGTGGGCACAATGTTGACAGATCTTCTGATCTTTCATGAAAAGCCAGAAGTTCAGAGACTTGTGCAAAAGCAGATTTTTAAGGCCACCTAATAAAACACATCTGAGAAGACTCAAACCAAGACCACCATTTCTGTGAACACAACGTTATACCTTCTGATATTGCAAAATGGTAGCATCTGAAACAAATTCTAGTGACATGAGTAAGTCAGAGCAATGTGTAAGAGTAGAAAACAAGCAGACTATGCACTTAGGAGAACTCGCTGTTTTGGTCCAGAGCAAATTTCTCTCCCGAGTTCTCAGTTTGCCGACCTATAAAATAGAATAGCACCCGCTTTATCTTGCCTGTTTGGACAGTCTCGTGGGATTATGTGAAGGAAATTAAAATCGGTGATACACCATGAAACTAGAAGTTGTTTCTAATGGATGTAGATTGATTGATGAGCAATTAACTTTAACACCTTCTGAAGGCTGTAAGAAAGAAGATTAGGACCAGACTCCTAACAACCTCAAATACCCTACCCAAATTTTTTATATTAAGTCAATAATCAACGTTGCAACCCTGAAGGTTGTTTAGCTGGGAAATGACTTTATAGGAATTATAAAGATTCTCCTGGCAACATCATGAGTAGAGTTTGTAGCAGGGAGAAATTATATTTACATTCGTGACCACATAGATTATTGCCATTGTATTGATACTGCAGGTCTGAATTCAGAGCCATAGCAGATAAGGGAAATATGATTGTGATGCATCAGTCTACTCAGCCTGTGAGCTTCACTCAGCACCTCTTAAGGACAACTGTTAAATGCAAAGCACCAATTTGTTGCTACACCAATGGGAGCAGGCCCATTTCCTACTGAATTCCTGGTTTGGGGAAGGAGTTAATTCTGCTCTTCTGACAATGATCTGGTATTTGACGTCTTAATATTTTAGCCAAGTCATGCAGTCAGGTGAGTATGCATGCTACGGCCTTCTGCTTCCAGTCTGATTCCCAGGTAAGGTCATTTCTATCTCACCTTCCTCTGACTTTTCCCTTAGTTTTTGTTCAACATTACTGCTCTTCTGACCACCTAGAGGACTACCAAGAAAAATTAGTCCTCAAAAGACTAATTTTGATTAGCTAACATTTACTGAGTGCTTGTTATGTGCCAGGAACTGCACTTTCTACATACTGTTTTATTTAATCTTCACAACTCTACGGAGGGAGGTATGATTATTATCCCTGATTTATACTTGAGGAAATGAAGGGGGGAAATAATGAAATTACCTAAGTTCATGCAGTTAGGAAGTGTCAGGTCAGTATTTGACTCTACATAATATGACTCTAGAGGTCTCTGCTTTAATCACTATACCATATGCTCACTCAGTTAGGAAAAGGAACTGAAGAAATGTAAGCACATAAACACCCCAAATATTTATACTCCATATGTGAGTACCTGATCTCTCTCCTGTTAAAAACACCTGATGAGGATTTCACTTTCTTCTAATTCATGAAACAAAAATATTATTTACCCCAAAGAAATATAATTTCTTATTCCAAATAGAGAAATTTGTTATCATGAATAGATGACTAAATTTCATGTATGTTGTTGCTATTATAATTTTAATATTCATGTAGTACTATTTTGTTTTCCTACATGCTATGCAGAGTGTACGGACCATTTAACTGTATTGGAAGGGTACAGAATGGAAGTTCTTTACCCACATATTTAAAAGAACCAGTCTGGGTGGCTTCGGCTATATGTTACATTTGTATTATCCTGCATTGGATAATATTTGTCAATGCCATGTTATCCATTGTATCATACTACCTAAAATTATATTGAAATTATGTCAGACCCATTAAGGATCCCATGCAAGATGGGAAAAAAATGGGTCTCTAGCAGTCTTCCTCTTGAATATAATTGAAAAAGAGGCAGGCATCAAGACACACTGTGTCGCTTGCTAGTGGAGAATGATCCTGAATCATCCAAATGATGAAAATTCTGTGAACATCCTGTACAAAAAAGATGACAATTTTCTGTAGTAGTGTTGTCAAAATGAAAAGGTCTAGCTATCTTGGTGAGAGACCTGGCAGAAGGATACACACACACACATCCCATATAGACTTATCCAGCTGATTTTTGCGATCTTATGAATGTACTGAAGCACACACTGTTCACAAAACTCTCAAGCAATCAGATGGATTCTATAGAACACTTCTCATTCGATTAGGATACTGCAAAGAAATCAGTGAGGGAGTATGGTAACACTATGCCCATAGTTAATGCTCAGCATATACTTGTTGGATAAATGAACAAAGACAAACACTCAGAACATAAGCAACATTAAATATGAGTATGATCCATCATCATGTTTCCTATCAACTAGTCATAGTAAGTTAAATATAGTATTTCATGCACAGCCAAATCACTTGTATTTATACTGACTCCTTCCTAGTCCCACCTATAAAAGAACCATCAACCGATACCCCTTCAACTACCTCTTTTGAAGTTTAAATCCTTAAGAAATTCTTCAGCAGACACCATTGGTTAGACACCAAGATATTTGGCTAACCAATCATACAAGTTTAACAGAAAATTCTGATGTCCTGCTCCAGAACTGGAAGACTCTAGACATCCCTGACACCCAGCACCAGCATCCACTCACACATTGATCCCCCCACACTGTCAGATGTATGGTTTATGTGTTAGATAAGTGTTAAAGAGCATAGGCTTTCTGACCAATGTTTGAAAATCTCAAGTCAAGAAATCTGGCAAATACAGAGCAATGGCCTGAAAAATCCTCGCTTTCCTCTGGCAACATTTCAGCTGACAAGTTTACTTCACACACACACACACACACACACACACATACATACATACACACACGCGTGCATTTTAAGAGCAGGACTTACAGTAACCATTCTCACATCACTAGCAAAATGTGTTCAAAGTCCATATTGTGCAGCATACTTGAAGACGTGTGGATTTTTCCACATCATTTGGTGACATTTTGCAGAGTTTAATTTCTACTCTTTATTGCTAGACCCTACCTTTTTTTTCCCTCACAAACATTCCACCAATGGGATTTCCTTCAGCATTTTAACACTGGACTTAGATTCTTTCCTCTCCTTCAGCATCTATTTGCATTGCTACTGCACAACTTCGCCATGATACATCTACCTGTAGATTGGATCCCGCTGATTATAAGGAGGAAGACTAATGAGGTTTGCTGAGGAGACAGGAAGAAAAAGTAGAATAGGACCAACTTCTGGGAGTTAGGAAGGGATGAATCAGAACCACTGAGAGAGGTCAAGTCCAAAGGTTCGAAAGAAACATGTCTACCGCAGCATGTCCTGTTCCTTCAGTCTCTTCACTGGTCCAAGTGAAAGGCAGTTTTAAGTTGGAGGGGTGAAGAGTACAATTGAAACCAAAATTGGTTTGAGCTCACTATTTTTCTAGCTATCAATTCTAAGGTCACAGTCACTAAAACTGGAAACTTAAAAATGACTTCAAAAGGCAAACGCTAACTAGATTTCACACTGGATTTCATTTTACTTGGCATTACAGAAAGAATGCAGGTATTAAATAGACTGTTTCCTGTATACAATAAGGTTAATTAGTAGTGAGGGATGGAAAATCGGTGTAGACATAACTCTTTTCGACAGGTATCAAAAATAATCCCCTGATCCCTACAGACCCCAGCTGCATTGAAAGAGGAGTAATATAAAAGATTCTTTAAGCACAAAATTTTCAAACATTCTCCAGGTGTCCACAGCACCAGTTAAATAGGCCCTTCACCCTCTGTGCCTGGGTGAGATTGGTGCTCCATTCCCTTGCTCTAACTTAAAGGCACAGTTACGCTGAATTTTGAGGTGCAGCATAAAGCCTCTCCTTACAAAGAGTGTGGGATTGCATACGGAGAGAGGCAGGAGAACAAAAAGAATACATTGCGGCCTGAATGGAACTTCCCTAAGCTCCTTATCAATAAGGTTAATAAGGGTCTATGCAATTTACTGATCACTAAGATGGAACAACCCTCCTCACACTCCGAATCTCCACATTGGTTCTGGCTTTTAATGCTTTTCACAGCCAATCACATAAAAACCCCTTTGCCTGCACCCCAGAGAATAAACTCTGGTTCACTATCCTGGCCTCTATAAAATCTGTGATTCGTTATTACACTTCTACCTGCCCTAGTTAAGCAGATTAACAGTTATTTCCTAGAATTTGATCTATGAGTTTCTTTGTAATTGAAGCTGGAGTACTTAGATATTTCTTTTAAAAAATGCATTTCTGAAAAACGCATTCCTTTTTTCTCCGGTTTAATTTTGTTATCCTCAATCGTATGCATGATATAAAAAAAAATTCCAAACTTCTATCTCCTCTATAAAATACATGTCATATCAAAAAGGTGACAAGAGGGGGGAAAAGTAATTAGTGAGTTCACAGAGTTCAGTAGAAAAGTTAAAATGGAGTAACACATTACTTTTTATGTTAAGATTTCACAAGACAAATCTTGCCTGTGTTTTAATTGCATGTGACCCTGGCAGTCCTACTCTGAAATGAAGTGCCGTAAAATTAAAGATGACAGACGCTCAAAACAAGTCTTGTGATCTTGATTAGACTACAAAGACCACACTCTCTCTCTGCTGCAACTCAGATATCATGGACTGTTTTATTTGGGGAATTGCTTCATTAATGCTTTCTTTGACTAGACATGTTTATTATTAAAAAAAATACTGAATATGATGATATCGTGCATAGCTAAATAATTCCAAAAAAGCAAGTTCTATATGAGGAGTGCTTAAATAACCCGAAGATCCAATATTTTTAAATGCTTACATATATACACATATATGATCATATATATGGATGTGGATGAATGTGGATGTATGTGTATATATTCTTCTTTGATTCCTATATCACCTATTCTAACTTAGGAGTCTGTATAACAGTCTGATAAGCAGAGTAATTCATCGGTCATATTTCCTATAGCCATGAAAACTTTCCCAGTTCAACAGCATGTACAGGGCTATATATTACCATATTAAACTATTTCTGAGGAACACTTTTTAGAATTTTCAACTTCCCAAGCATGCCCTGGAAAGAGAATTGGATTTGATTCATCATTCTAAAATTGTTGCTAAATCATTCCACCTAAATTTATAAGACATAGAATATATGCTTTAAAATTTTGCTTTCCTATGTTATACAAAAGCAATGAACTGGGGGAAGAATTCCTCCTTGCATATCCCTGACTCTGTTGCATGTTCCTACAGGGCAGCTAGAGATCCAAATAAGTGTCTCAAGTCCTCAGAGTCAGTTTTTCTTCCTTATCATGAGTAGGTCAGATTATACTTTTCATCGCTAGGCTCTCCTATACTCTAAGTTTCTGTGACTCCATTATTTTGTCTCATTTCAATAATACTTTTCCAATGCACATATTTCACTTTAGGAAACAAAAGCATTTATGCTAGTTACAGATGCTACTATCAACAGGGATATATGGATTCAATCTAGAATCAAGAGACTCAAACTCTGGTTTCCAGAGTTCATTTTACTATTAGAACATCTTTGAAATCATGAAAATCTTTATATACATCCGCATCATTTTTTTTTATTTTAAAATACCTATAAAATTATCTTCCCTACCTAACAAATAGGGCTAGTGTGAAAAAATAAACTTAGTAATATATAGGAATATTCTTTGAAAAGTATAAGAGGTGATGCCTCCTAATGAACAGCATTTTTAGTACAATTATTCTATAGCTGGTCTTAGCATACACAAAAGGTTTTTCATTTACAAGTAAAATTGTCCTTTATATTATAACAGTGTGTCTATATATACTTGCCTTTATATATACAGGCCTTGTGTATATATATATATATATATATATATATATATATATGCACTTGCCTTAAGATAAAATTGTTTTTCCTGTTGAGTTTTTCAGCACCATGTCAAAAATCCTCAAGTGTAAGTGTGTTGTACATCTCATGTAAGAGATTTTATTTGCCAGAAGAACCCAGGATTATGAACATCAGAAAGTGCTTATTAGAATCTAATTGAGCGTTGAGAAATTATGTTCTGCTAAGATAACTGGAGTTATATCTATTTCCTGTCAATTTCTCTGCCTCTGTGTGATATCTCCTTATTCTTACCCTCTATTCTCTACTACATAGTACCATATTTAGTAAAAATATACTTGAGTAATTAAGCAGGAAACATAGGCGAGCAGGAATCTTAACCTAGAATTCATCATTCTCTGAACACTGGGGCTTTGGCAGATACATAATTTCTTGGAACTTTTATGACAAATTGTTCATTTTTCTAGAATTAAAGTCCAAAAGTTTTCCTTATATTTTTAAAGAGGTCTGGGATTAAGAATAACTGTTCTAGCTTCATTTCCCAACTTAACCAGTACTATGACCTTATGTCTGAATTAAACCTCAGATGATTACCCAGCTCCCAAGGTCTGCCAAGTCCTGAGGCATCTCCATGACTTACTCTCTGACTGCCTGGAGGACCGACTGGTCCAGGGATTTAAATGTATGTCCAACAAAATCAATTAGTGCACATCAAAAATGGTGATTTAATCCTTAGGGGAACTCCCATTTAAAATTGATGAAACTTGTAAATAGGGGCACCCATAGAATTAAGATACTTTGCCTATTACTCAACAGAAGATATCTATTATTTTAAGAATAAATTCAATAGCGATACAAACAGTCCATTTAAACTGTGCCAGACACATGCCCTATGCCTGCATGGAACTTCTACACCATTAACTGCTACAAATCAAAGGGACTGTCATTGCTTTTAATAGGATTACATAGAACTCAGTAACAGGAAGACTAGCTTTAGACTGAGTAACTGGCCAGTAATTTGGATGTTTAACTAAATGATTGGCTGCCAAATTGACAGGTCATCCTCACTGAACTAGCCACTATTCCATGAATTTTCATGACCAGGATCACAATGGTTCATTTGCATGTGTGAAATTCCACTGTGAGGCTGGCTTTTGAACTGGTTAGCTCAGCCAAAGATTTGTATCGCAGGGCCATGTATTCCTGCCCTAGAAATACCTTCACATGAGGATAGCATATATCTTCCCACACCCTTCTACTTAAGTGCAATCTACAACAGGAAGGCTCAATCAACAAAAAGACAATGACTATTGTGAAGAGAGGAGGGAATTGGAACACATGAAAACTAAGATTAGCACTACAAAATAAGCCTTTGGGTGAGGACAATGAAATGTAAAGACTTAAATCTCAAGACAGGGTTTGGATATGACTGGGAGTATTGCATGGCATATTGCTAAGGGTAACTTCTTATACTGTGAGTATTTGGTGAATACTCAGGCATCGATGTATCATTAGTAACATTTGTTAGCTTCCAGAGATGTATAATACAAGGGGATAGACATGAGGACAACAAACACAAGCCCCATGTGACTGAGTCTTGCCCTTAAGGGGGGGTATGACCTTGTCATACGGGCATAAGCAAAAAAATAAAAATCAAATACTCCACTGACTTATCATGTGCCAGCTATCTTGGAACAAGGTGGTGATATAGCAGTGATGTAATGAATATTTCAAAGATAAGGAAATGTACATATAGAAAAGGGAACAGAACTAGTATTTTTGAACCAGATATGTCTATGATTATAAAATACTTATTAGAAGGATAAGATTTCCAAAATGTTTCTTGAAATAGATAATTAAAATTATAATAAAAACTATGAACATCTAGTGATATATATTTGAATCATTAAGCTAGGGAACATTTATATCATGATATATTACAGGTGTTATACATCTGAAGAGGTGTGATACTCTATACCTCATACAGTGTAATAAACCAATGGTACTTCAATAAAAATAAAATCTATTGTATATGAATATTAAGAAAAATTTTGCTGAGAAAAAATAAGTCATGAAGTCATGTGACAGTACGATGCCATTGTTGTTTTATATATCAAGACATATGTACACACACAGTAAGAAAAGTAGTGATTATCTTTGGTTGTGAGATCATTAGTAATTTTCTCCTATGATTTCTGGCACATGCCCAGACTTTTTCTTTGAGCTTTTACTTTCATAATTAGAAAAGCCCAATATGATTTTAAAGCTATATAAATGGTCATCTACGACCATCTAAATGGTAATTGATACAAACAATGAGATCTGAGGAATTCCAAATGACATCGATACTGTAACTTCAGGTTTTCAGGCCTAGTCTCCCAGCCAGGAATGGATCCCAAGTTGCAGTGACAGTGCTGAGTCCCAGCCTCTAGACTGCCACGGGTTGGTGTCTCATGAAGCCACAGAAGGAACTTCTCAGATACTCAGGCAAGCACGCAAGAAGAGGCAGATTTGTTTAGAGAAATAAAAAGTTTATTGAGGAGAAAAGGAACAGAAATAAAGTGGGACCCCCCCAGCCAGTGGAACCAGGACAGAGAGGAGCAAGGGACCAGAGATGGAGTCCAGCCTCAGGGAATATATGCCTTCTTTCCCTAATTATTCTAAAGCTCTACCAGTCTCTCTGTGATTGGTTAGTTCTCAGTGGTCTCACTTAATCTACTACCATGCCTGTGGAATCTTCCAAGTCTGGAATCTTCCTAATTTACATCCATTTGCTTTTGATTGTCCTTTTATTTATAGTTTTAAGGTGTTAACTTTAGAATGTTGCATTTCCCATCTCTGGATTTTCCCTTATCCCTTTTTTACCCTTATAATCTGCACTGTCCCTGAAACTACCTAATCATCTTAGCCTACTTGACCCAGACCTCAACATCATGGTAAACAGGAACTTAAAGAAAACAAGAAAGTTTTATAAAGGTGATGACTTTTGAAGGAAAGGCAGGTCAAAAGAAAAGACAGGCATAAAGACGAGGGTATAACAGGAGCAAAGATCCTGAGAGAAATTGGAAAGATGCACTTTGGGTAGCTTAGCTACAAGGAAAATTTCCACTGAGGAAGGAGTGCAAGATAAAATTGACTATATACCCTTTTAGATTCCTTCATTTTAAAAAAAAAAAATATGTATTTATTTATGCATACAGTACCTGGGGTACAGGTCAGAGGTTCAGGGGTTGAGAGGATTCACCAGAGACCGAGTGGGGAGCAGAACATGCTGATTGGCTGAAACACACTGCTGAGGGGAGGAGCAGGCAAGACTAGAGAGGTCTGTTGTGCCATGTGCATTACTCCCCTGGCTGGCCTGGGATCAAATTCATGCTGCAGAAAGCTTCAGAGTGCTGTGACTTAACCCCTAGTGCCACCAAAGAGGCCCCTGGATTATCTTTTAAAAAGTGGAGAGTAAAGGGGTTTAGAGTGTCCAGTGGACAATGGTGGAGCAATATGGGTGCCTTGGGGTGGGTGTGGTGTGGTAATATACATCTGAAGAGGTATGAACCTACACTTCTGAATCACATACAGTGTTACGAAGCAATGTTGCCTCAGTCAAAGAAATAATATAAAAGGTGGAACTAAGTAAAACTAAGATGCCTTATGTGGCGACATTTCTAGGTCACAATAGCACAGAGTAGCAGACATATCCTTTGGCTTGGACACCTGGTTCACAAGCCAGCTTCACAGTATAATTTCACACATGAGAAGATAGGTAAGGGCCAAATTTTGGAAGCCCCAAAAGGCCTAGCAAACAAGTTGGACTTTGTCCTATAGTCAGTGGGGAATTTCTGAAGTTTTAAGCAGGGAGGTAATAATAAGAACAAAAACGTTTTTGTAAAATTAATCTGACAGCACTAGGTAAGTGGACTGGAAGAAAAATAATTACATGTCTCTTTTCATATGTTTCTTTATGTTGATTTTTTTCTGTAAGGATTCTTAGTTCTTCAGTTAGGATTTTAAACATCTTGAAAAGAAAAATCATGTCTTATATTTCTTCATATCTCTGACATTTCCAAGCAGCAGAGGAAGCTTTAAACAGTTGTTAAAGTTGCCAAACTCAGGCACCTTTAAAGATGCCTATAAGGACTCAGAGAGTCCTTAAAGGAGTAACCTGACTGCTCTAAGCCTTGGAGTATTTACCTGAGGACAGTAGTAGCAACTTCAAAAGACAGTGATGAATAGTAAGTGAGACTATAAGATGCCCTTAGCAGTATAAAGCCCTTAGAGTGGGATAGCATATTCTTTGTTCTAGCAATGATTATCATGCTCCCCAAAAGTTATCAAGACAAGTTTGCTCGTGAAGATGATGATGTTGATGCACAATATTCACTAGCTTAGTGAATGAAAGAATATGAGATAAATAGAATTTAGAAGGTGATTATTCTACAGGCAAGGTTGAGCATTAGAAAAATTGAAAAGCAAATTTCAGCCCATGGAATCTAATACTTACAGAACCTAGCAGGACAGGTGTCTTTAAGTGGAAATAAGCTTTAAGCAAGTTAAAGGGAAAGAGCTACCTGACACAGCCTTGCTGTAATAATAAATGGAATTCGCATGAGGAATGAGCTCATGAAAATGAGCAATGATGACTGACAAATTCATTCAATAAACCTTCCCACTGAGTTTCTGCTAAACAATATTATAACAAGGTAGCCTTATTTTACAGCATCCTCCTAAACGTAGTTAGAACAGTTAGGCAGACACGTCCACAACCAAGGTCTTAGAGAAAAACAAAGTCTAGGTCTCACAGGGTAATGTGACAAAAGGCACGAAAACCTCCACACAGTAAAGTAACCATTTCAAAAGGTCACAGCCAACTTGAGACTCCACTGGCTTAAGATGGAGAATATAGTCACTAAAATGCAAATAACTATAATGGATTGAAAACTACCAAATATATATGTAAGAATCCAAGTAATGAAATTAACCAAAAAGACTACTGCTCACAAAAAAAGTGGACTTAGAAAGTAAAGCAGCATCTCCCTGGCGGCCTAGGGGTTAGGTCTCAATGCTAACACTTCTGCAGCCTGAGTTCAATCTCCAGACAGGGAGCTGAACCACATGGCACAGGGAACCTCTCCTGCCTGGACCGCTGCTCCCCTCAGCAGTGTGTTTCAGTTGATCCACCTGTTCTGCTCCCCACTCTGTCTCTGGTGGATCCTCTCAACCCTACACCTCTTGCCTACATCCCAGTTCTTGTATGCAAAAAATTTTTAGAAGAAAGTAAAGCAATACTCTGAAAAGTGATGTATAAGTGAAATAAATCAAATATTTATTGTAACTCAGAGTAGTATTTCAGTATAACAAAATAGCTGATGAGGAAACAAAGTTTTATAGAGGAATTCCAGCTAATAAATGCACAAAGAAAATTTTACATATACTCAAAAATAGATAGAACAGTATAATAAAGCTCCAAGAATTCACTGGACATTTTTTTAAAAAATACCTGAAACGCTACTGCTGTACAGTTACAGCAACAGAAATGATACTAAAGTAAAATAAAACTATATCAGATAGAAGTGACTTCTCATTAACATCTTACCTAATCATTTGGTGTAGAAAATTGAAGAAATATAAAAGATAAATCTGCAGGTAAGATTGGGGAAAGGAACCATGACTGACCACTAAATTTGTTAGCCAAAAAGCAACACAATCAGAAGTTCAGTGGCAGTGCATTTTTGCTTACCTTTTTAAGTAAAGCTGGGATCTGAGAACATTTGTTATCCCTCCGAGGTGACCCCTAACTGTTTCTATAAAAAAATTAAAAGAGATCACAAATGATATTTAATCTCAGAAAATTTCCTTCATATGATCTAATCTCTTATTTCTCTTGAGTCAAGTTATTTAAAACTTCTACAAGTAAATCTACTCTCCCAGGTGAGCACAAAAAGACCTGCCCTCTATATCCACAAAATTGATTTTTTGTTAGCTTTTAAATTCTTCAAAATCCTGAGGAAGGCTTTGAAAAGCCCATGGCATTACAGTTGTCATTATTATCCCTATTATTCCAGATAATATATGTATATTTTTAAGCCAGTGATTGACATTATGATGAATTGAGTAAAATGATGGCTGAGCAGTAAATGATGGAAAACGTGCATCTATGTATGTTATTGAATTTTTTTTTTATTTCTCCACTAATTGAAGTTCATGAATCCCATTTCTCAAATTTTAATTCTTCTCTGTTGTATTTTCACTATCATAACTACAATTTTATAAAATAATTCTCTTGCCTACCCTTAATTATTTTGAAATCATGTTATTTATATGACTTTATTACAGAAAACTCTATTCCAATTCAGCACTGAAAATGACATGTTTACAAAAAAATCAATGTTAAACATTTTTTGTGTTTTGATAACATCCAACCTAGTAACCCGATACCAGAATTATAATACAGAAAGGGAGAAAATGGAGTACATATCTGCTTTCTCCTAGAATATTTTGCTTATTTTTCTGGCATGATGCCTGAAATTTACAGAATCACTATATAGGGATTGGTGAGAAAGGTGCTTTATTGATTAATTTTAGTCAACTTTTTTATTCTTGCTTTTTACTTTTATTTTTTTTAATCGAGTTGACATTGGCTGACAACACTATATGAATTAGGGAAACAGACTCACATTTCCTCAGATATATTTCACCACACCACATTCGCCATCATAGTGCCCATTGTGCCCATAGCTCCTTTAGCCTAGACTATTGGGCTCCCCAAGTAACCAACCCCTGCCAACCTCCCCTTCTAGTAGCCCTAAATCTGCAGTCATATTTCTAGGGTTTTTTTTTTTAAATTTATTTATTTATGCATACAAGAACTGGGGGTGACAGATTCCAGAGGTATGGGGGGGGTGACAGGATTCACCAGAGACAGAGTGAGGAACAGAACAGGCAGACTGACTGAAACACACTGCTGAGGGGAGCAGTGGGTGAGGCAGAAGAGGTCTGCTGCACCATGTGGGTCTCCTACCCAGCATACGGCAGGGATGGAACTGGTGCTGCAGTGGCTGTGGTGGCTGTGGTTTGCTTCCTAGTCATTGCCTAATCCACTGCACCACCAGGAAGGCCCTCTAGGGTTTGTTTTAAGATAAGCTGAAGAACTGACAAAATTAAACCAAATAAACCCTAGAAAAACCTTTTAAAATAAAAATGTTTTGTTACAGGTGGTATATTAGTCATTCATTCATTAACTCAGTAATCCAGATTTACCTCTCTAACAAGGAGGCAATGAGCTTAATTCATCTTTAAGAGAGTGTTGGTGCAGTGAGAGTTACTAAAGATGGTATCCAGGGTGGATACTGAATCACAAAGCTTAGCCTCCATTAACTCAAATGAAAATTTTATGAATACAGTTCTTAATATTGTTCATTTGTTATTTCATATTTTCCTCACTTCACTTGGTATTTTTACCAAACTTTTTAAAGATACACATATGTAAATAATATAAATGTTGATTCTGTTTCTACCCTGCTTTTTATCCATCAAATTCCAATGAAGGTTGGATGCTGAATAATAAGACCATCAGTTTCAGAGAGTTAAAACAGCTTAATTTAAATATCCCTTTCATGAAAAGCATAGCTCATTGACCAAATGTATAGTAGAAGAAATGCAGTTTTTAAATCAAAGCAAAATCTGAAGAAAATGCAGAAACTGAAGTACTTTATGGTCAGAGTGCAACAGTCAAAATTTTCCCCACCAGCTCCCACCAGTTCTAGGAACAAATAAACTTAACTTTGACTTCTTCTTCTTCTGTTGTCCCCTAACTGTGTGATCCAGCACAAGTCATCTCCAAGTCTTAGTTTTCCCACCTATAAAACAGAGGTAATAATGCCCTTTCATGCTGGAGATTTCCCTGAGACTCAATGAGATAGTACACAGATAACCTCTATCATGTAGTATGTGCTAAATAAATGATGTTTGTTGTTTCTTTGAGATTCTTGTATCAGGAAAAAAAAAAACTATCCGTGAAGGAATAGTAGCGAGATACAGGAGCTAATACCAAGATGTTTTTCTTCCTATTTCCACATTCCACACCACTCAGTCTGACCCCAAAACATAGATGCCAGCCAGAAGGGAGCCCACCCTAGAATCATAAAAACAGATGCCAAATTGAATTAGCTAACTCCTGACTTAAATATAAGAATATTCTACTTAATGACTCATTTACTTAAGTTCCTATCAGACCAAAGGTGTATAGGAGCCTTTAACAAAGTTTTTGTTTAATATTTAAAGTCAATAATAATAAGGAAAAATATAATAAACATGCCTCAACCCACCCAAAGACAGAATGCAAACTCTTTGTCAAATTTGCCTCAGACTTCTCAAATAATGAAACTTTGCAGATAAAAATTTAGTTTTCTGTCCCTGCCTAAAACCCGTTTTCTTCCGATCTTAGAAGTAATCACTACATATACATGACTCTTTCCAGAAAGTCAATGTTTTCTCCTTTTCCACCTAAGTTGTATACACAAAATTAATGTGTATAAGCAACAATTGTGTAGCTTTGCAATTTCATACAAGGGTATTCTATGTATCATTCTGAAACCTGCTTTTTCACTTTCTTTTTAAGATCTGAACATGGTGATGCATCTATATCTGTAATTTATATGTATTAAGTGATAAATAGTAATTAATTTTTTTAACCAAGGGATTTCTGCTTGAAGAAGGAAAAACTAAACCCAACACATTCTACAAGACTCCTCAGGACACACATAATTATTTCTTTCCTCTACACTACATTTCATTGTAGTGTCATTCATAATAATAAATGCTGGGAACATTCTTAATATTCCTGAATAAGAGGTTAGTTAAATAAATTATAGTGAATCAAAAGGAGGAATTGTGTCTTAAACACATTTGCTTTGAAGTGATGAGAGGTCTACTATCTACCTAAGAGAACTTATTAGGCAGTAAGCATTTGGGTTTCATGGGAGAATCAATGCTAGAGATAGAAGGATAAACCTCTAGGCATTTGAAGTCATGGGACTAGATGATGTCATGTAAGGAAAGAAAGCAGATGAAGAAGATAAAATGGCCCTAAAAGGACTATAAAATTTATGGAAAGTATAAAGAAGAAGGACTCATGTGGGTGGGGGAAGAGGCTGAGAAGGAGTGACCAAAGTCTGGACCTCAGTGGATTCTGGTATCAAGGAAGATGTGCTTCAGGACAAGGAAATCTTTCCTGGAGTGGAGAAGATGAGATCCAGAGTAGAGAGCACATGCTGTGAATTGGAAGTAAAGACATAAATTGTAGAATAAATATTTTTATAGAAATTTTGCTTTGGTAGGCCTCACAGACATGCTCTAGAAAGGACTTTGTGACCAGTATGAGTTTTTCTCAATGAGGAAGCTATTTTTAGCATTTAGCATTTTTATGTATTGGTGGGGTCAGTTTAGAGGAGGAAATTAATGACACAGAACAAATGCTGAAAAGGAAGTGTCACAAAGGTGGCACACGTGTGTATGTGTGTGAGTGTGTATGTATGTATGGATTTCCATGTGAAAAAAGAAGGCAGACAGCAGATGGGTATTCATATAGTCAGCTTTATATGTTAGCTGTTGGGCATACCACCGTTAACATAGGTGAGCAATTATATCTCTGATGCTTTCATTTTTTTTCCAAGTCAGTGGTTCAGGGATATCATATTGAGAGGGTGATGAAGGCATGTGGAATATTTTACATGAGAAGAAATGAAAGAACATGGTTGTAAGAGAGTGAAAAAAAAGGAGTCTCCTTGGATAGCCAGCTATATTGAACACAGTTTCATGGAAGCAGGCAGTTTCAGTTCCTTTGCTCACTGTTCTATCTCTGAGCCTGAGACAAATGTGCACCCCATTTAAAAAAATGTTCTGGATAAACAAATGAATGAATGAATGAATAAACAGAGAGAAGAAAAGATGAATATTGATATTTGGGTGACATCAGTATTTCTTTTACTGTGAAGTTAGACAGCAAATCTTACTAGTAAGACAGTGGAAGAGATGGGCCTCCCTGGTAGTTCAGTGAGTTGTGCGCTGCACTGTGAAGCATCTGTGGCAGCACCAGTTTGATCCCTGTCCAGGGAGGGGACCCACATGGCTCAGCAGACTTCTTTTGCCTTGCCTGCTGCTCCCCTCAGCAGTGTACTTCAGTTGATCTCCCTGATCTGTCTGTTCTGCTCCCCACTCTGTCTGTGGTAAATCCTCTCA
This sequence comes from Galemys pyrenaicus, assembly GCA_019455555.1. NCBI lineage: Eukaryota > Metazoa > Chordata > Mammalia > Eulipotyphla > Talpidae > Galemys > Galemys pyrenaicus. The sequence goes on along the minus strand of JAGFMF010011581.1, from coordinate 657,135 downwards.
CTTCCTGTAACTCTGGCCTATACCCCAGCTCTTGAATGCGTAAATAAATAAATCTTTGAAAAAAAAAGACAGAGGCAGACAGAGTCATGTGGTTGAGAAGGGGGTGAGTATAGTGGATCTTTATATCAAATGGTTACCTGAATTGGTTAAAAATAATAGAAAAGGGCAGCTTATTTGACTAGTAAATTGCTGTTTTTGAAGAAAAAAATGCTTCCATAAATTAGTACATAAAATGAACTAAAATATAGGCATGCTGGGCAGATGATGAGTAAATTAAGACTTTGGAGGTGATGTGGGTGCTGGTAATAAAAAGGTAAGCTTCAATGAAATTAGGTGGGAAATTATTATTAGTAAGGGAAGGTCTAGGCTATGCAGTTAGGGGATAGCATGCTTCACTGGGTGATTTTTTAAACTCTCTGAGAACTGTTGTTATGAGAGGGAAGAAGGAAGACAATGGGATAAGAATCATGAAGGATAAGGAGGGGGATCAAGTGGACAGACAGTCCTGAATTAGGTGATGTTGGGGAGGAAAATTTTCTACTTCAGAACAAAGTAGGGAAGAAACCTCAAGGAAGTCAGGGTTTGTTTAAGGCTTATATCTATATGTAATAGTCCAATATATGTAAGGAGGCAAAGAGCACAATCAGAAGAAAGTCGACCACCACGGGAACACTGCTGTTGCCTAGTGGCACCTCCAGACACAGTGAAGGGACATTGGGTGGGGTGCAGGGCACTGTGTTAGAGAAGAGGGAAACTGACCAGCACAGAGATCCTTGGACCAGTGGTGGACATAGGCAACTTGGACCTCAGTGGAATCAAGGATGTAATACCTATGGGATTAATCCCATTATCTCTTAGAAGAGATATTTAAGGTAAAATCTGAGTTCCTAGCAGGACTATTTTATAGTTTCATCTTTTTCCTCAATGTTTATGCCCTTCTTCCTCTCACTTATTTTACTGAGAAAATGGAAACAGGGAGAGAAATATCAGCTTCTCTTTCCAGTTGTATCTCTATCCCTATAACCATCTTCTCATTTCCTAGCTTTTAATAAAGTATGCATATGCATACAGAGAAATTTAAGAGATATTTTTCAAAGAAAAGTCTAAGTAAATATGAAGTTTAAAATAGGGAGATTTTTAGGAAAATAGGCAAAAACCCATCCTGGAATACTTGTCAAGAAAGCATATATATGTTAGTTCAGAATTGTACCTATGCATGTACACCATGAAAGCACAGCTCAGAATAAATATATGTTGTGTTGTTCTGAATGAATTCTGAAACAGAATGAAAATCACATGAGTAAACTTAAGTCTTTTGGATCAGAAAAGCTATGATAAAATAAAAACCAATAATTTAAAAATGAAATCCAGGTCTTTTTTTTTTTTTTTAAGATTTATTTATTTATGCATACAAGCACTGGGGTACAGGCCAGAGGTGTGGGGGGGTGAGAGGATTCACCACAGAGAG